>JADLZN010002264.1:67500-80000 GCA_018155175.1 Sinocyclocheilus anophthalmus | reverse complement strand
TTACCTGCCCGATCCGTCCAGGTTGCAGCGGTGGATGAAGCTGAACTTGGCGTCGGCCCAGTAGAGTTTCTGCAGCTCGTAGTCGAGCGTCAGGCCGTTGGGCCAGTAGATCTCGGAGTCGATGAGGACCGAGCGATGCGTCCCGTCCATCCCAGCGCGCTCGATCTTCGGGACCTCACCCCAATCCGTCCAATACATGTACCTGAGAAACCAGAAACAAGCGATAGTCACAGGGCCCTATGATTTCCACGAGGCAGAAAACACAGACAGAAGCGCGGAATCCAGCGGAATTTATTCATTTACTGAACAACACAGAATTTGCCACATTTTGGACGGATACATCAAAAGTAGGTCAGTACAGTTCAATCTAAACATGATATGGACGAGTGTCTGTGAAGATTAAGCTGCAAAAATACCATTTAAATATGAACACTATATGTTATGTGCGTCTCTGTGTGAAAGAATGTTTAGTTTACTGCACAAATACTGAGCCTCTGCCGTCTCAATATATGAGCACATAACCTCTAGAACTGCTCTGAGAGAGTCACTTCATGAGCACTTCACCATTTCTTTTGAGAAAAACTATCATATCATATACAAAGAGAAACTCAAAGGTCTTCAGAGCAACCCGTCACAATAAAAGTTCGGTTAACTGGAAGAAACTGTGACAGAAATATATTACTGTACATGATAAATATTACTGAAATATTAGTTATTATAAAGTATATGAAACGAATATTTACCAGAATTTATTTAGCAGGAGAAAATATGTCAATACACAACACAGTATTTCTGAAAAAGAAATAAAAGTTTATTTTTTTATAAAATCAATTATTTAGAGATGCTTTTGATTATTACAATTATAACGAAACCATTAAAATGGAGTATTTGGTAAAAAAAATTAAAAATAAAACAATTTCAGAAAAAAATAAAAAACATTTCATAGGGCCTTAATTTTATTTTTGTTAAACCTGCAATAAATTGCTGTTAAATTGTGTAACCTTCATGATTTCAATTGATTAGACATGCCGTTTAAATACAAATTTAATTTAATCATTAAAGGTCACCTATTATTGCAAAATTCAATGTTACATGTTGAACATAAATGTGTGTTAGCAGTGTGTGCACACAACCCCCCTATAATGATAAAAACACATCTTATTACAGCTATAGACGTGATTCAGTCCAGAGCAGCGAGTGATTTTCTGCTTTTATTTTAGGGTGTGGCTCAATGTAATTATTAACAGCGTAGTCACGCAGTAACAAGTACTGTATATTCCGCTGCTGTAGCCGTTAATACCACAGATCTAATATAAAAAGGCGATTTCTCTCCCAGGCAGTTTACCTTCAAGACACAAACAACTGTTTTGGTAACTCATGCGCTGTTTTAAACAACTGTGAAAGAGAACTGCGTTTAGTGCCGTGTAACAGCCGCTTTCTGTGCGTGTGCTTCGGATGTGTTCGCTCAACAAAAGTAGCATCAAGGGAAAGAAGCTCAAAATGATATGGCTTTAAAACGCATGATTTCAGCGCGATAAACATGATAATCAGAACCAAACAGATGTTTTAGCAGGTCCGAGCTGTAATGGCCAGCTCTATTCTGGAAAAGGGGGCGAGCAGCAGCTCATTTGCATTTAAAGAAAAAGACCCGAAAAACAGTGTGTTTCTGCTTCCAATCAAAATAGGCATTTTCAAAATGATATAATAAATTATCTGTGGAGTATTTTGAGCTGAAACTTCACAGACACATTCTGGGGACACCTGAGACTTATATTACATCTTGTAAAAAGGGGCATAACAGGTGCCCTTTAAGACAGAGTCTAGGAAAACTCAAACAGAATTTGGAAAAAATAAAACGGATTTCATAGGGCCCTAAAGTCAGATGAGGAGCAAAAACGCATCGCATTAAACACATTCACAGCATCTCACCGCAATCAATGCGTCACAGAGCGGCTTCATTCTGCGTCTGATCAGTGAGTTTGCTCACACACACACACACACACACACCTTCTGCGCAAACATGCATCTTGTGAAAACCATTTCAACTTTAGGACACGATGACGTCCAAAGAGTTTATCAAACTCTAAATGATGGCCTGTAACGTGAGGAGAAACACAAACACAGACGAAACCCATCAGTGAAACTCTGAAAAACAGCATGTGAACCACAACCACTGACGACCTTTGACCTTTGGCAGAACGGGTTAGGTGAGCCGCACGAGGGTCAGGGAGGTGATGTTATATTTAGGTGGAGAACCAGTTTGCCCAGCAACTCAAACTACTGCACTTATAAACAAGATGCTCCACTAACCAACCCGGTTAAATCTACCAGCTTCATGTCACATGACCGCACAATCAAACCGGCGATCGGCTCTTTGAACAGAATCAATGCCATAGTGATCATCTAACCAGCTCATTTATAATTCCTATGAGAACAATTCACAATCTGAGTGTGTGTGTGTGTGTGTGAGTTTGTGTGTGTGTGTGTGTGTGTGGGGTGTTTTTTTTTGTGTGAGTGAGAGTGGGGTGTGTGTGTGTGTTTGAGTGTGTGTGTGTGTGTGTGTGTGTGTGCTGTGTGAGAGTGAGCTCAGAGTGTACGTTGGTGTGCGTTGAATTGTGTGTGTGTGTGTGTGGGAGGTGTGTGTGTGCGTGTGTGTGTGAGACAGTGAGTGTGTGTGTGTGGTGTTTGAGGGGTGTGATGTGAGTGTGCGTGCGTTGCCTGAGGAGGTGTGTTGTGTGTGTGTGTGTGTGTGTGTGTGAGAGTGAGTGAGTGACCGAGGAGTGTGTGTATGTGTGAGAGTGTGTGTGGTTTGTGTCTGCGTGGGTGTGAGGTGAGTGCATGAGGTGTGTGTGTGTGCAGATGTGTCACTCAAACACACACTCAAACACACACACAAACACACACACAAAACACACACACACACACACCCACACACACCAACACACACACACAAACACACACTCCAAAAACACACACTCGCGCACACTCGCGAAACATTCGCGCACACACCACACCACTCCGCGACACCACACTCGCGCACACAAACTCAAACACACTCAACAAACACTCCAAACACACTCAAAACACACCACTCAAACACACTCAAAACAAAATCAAACACCGCCACACACACACCACTCAAAACACACCTGCCCACTCACAAGCACAAACACTCACAAGCACTCACAAAGCACAGACACTCACAAGCACTCACACACTCAAACACACACTCAAACACACACGCACTCTGGTGTGAACAGGGCGGGATGTCACAGGAATGTGTGATCTGTCGTTTGTACAGCTGCAGCTCCGACACCATCAGCGCATGATGATGATGCGTTTCCTGTGCGTGAGACGGCAAATACCTCAGATGCCTTTCATACAGAAGAACCCTAACCCTAGAACTACTACCAGGAAGATTTACAATTAAAGAGATGATAAGCTGTGATGACATCACACTGATGTGAAGCCCCGCCCACTCGCCTGTCAATCATCCACCGCACTGAGAGTCTGAGAAATGAGCGAAATGAACACATGGCGCTTTGTGAACAACATGAATCAAATAAAGACACAAAAGCAGAATCAGCAGCGCAGAGACACATGAACACGTTACATCCGTGATTTGATTTAACAACCCAACAGCAGAGCGTCACGCTAACGAGACGGCACAGTCTGACGAGGAATCACATGACCTCCCTATTGATTCAGAAGCATGTGATTGACACGCAAACGAAGCTCTTCAGTGACGAGAGTAACGCTGACCTGGAGCTAGTTTGCTATTAATGTTACGGCTATATTCACTCTGACAAAAATATAAAGTAGCATATATAAACATCAAATAAAAACAAAGGATAAAAGTGAGCTGGAAGACAGACATTACACGTGACAAACAAACGCAGGCGAATCAGAACATATTTGATATTTAACTGTGCAATGAAGTATCTTGAATCTGTGCACACAATCAGATCACACCAGCTAAATCATATGCAAATAAACAAATATTAGTATTGTAATCTTAAAGTTAATAATAATAAAATTGTTATTATTTCTCCAAAATTCTACTTTATTTTACAGTGTAATATTTGTCTTATTTTATTTAGTAATTTTTATATTTAATAATAATAATTAGTTTATTAATATTATTGGGAACAAGAAATTATTATTACATTATTTTTCTAAAATAGTAGTTTTTAATTTTACCGTAACAATTGTTTTTGTTTTTATTTAATAACCATAACTATTTTATAACCATATTAATATATAACCACAAAATTTTGGCCACATTATGCAGCACTATAAACAAGCACAGCAAACCTGGAAAATTTTCAGAATGCATTTTAAAGCGTGAACGCAAATTGTCATCAGAAAAAACAACACCACCACACACTTTGAAGTGTTCCTGGGATTGTGCAGCATCAGGTGCGCTACTGTTTGGGCTTTCCCAGGCTGCATACGTGTATTGATGACACCGAGCGACTCAAACCTGTCAGAAACACGACTCCTGCGCCTCTTTAGCCACGGTTACCTTCCTGACCGATCAGAGAGCACCTGAGCCCAAAAACACCAAAGAGAAGAACGATATCTGGCTCCAGACCGAACACTGCACGAGCTGGTCTGATCGAGACGACAGCAGCCGAACCAACTCACAGAGATATGAAAATAACACAAAACTCCCCGGAGCAGAACAAAAGCAGCTGTGTTGGTCAATCTGAGCGGCTGGATTACCCATCAGCCCTCGCTCGGGTTACTACAGACTCACCTGGTTTAGCCTAGCGCTGCTGAAGGTAACACTTAACCCTCATCAAAACCTCTACAGCAGAAGAGCTGCTGTCATTTTCCTTGATAAAACGATAACAAGAGTTCGAATAAATGTGTCCCTGGAGCACAAAAGCAGTGTTAAGTCGCTGGGGGATATTTGTAGCAATAGCCAACAATACATTGTATGGGTCACAATTATACATTTCTCTTTTATGCCAAAAATCATTAGGATATTAAGTAAAGATCATGTTCCATGAAGATATTTAGTAAATGTCCTACCGTAAATATATCAAAACTTAATGTTTGATTAGTAATATGCATTGCTAAGAACTTCATTTGAACAACTTTAAAGATGATTTTCTCAATATTTAGATTTTTTTGCACCCTCAGATTCCAGATTTTCTAATAGTTGCATCGTATGTGGATTCTACACATTTAAACAATTCGTATAAGGTATCTAGAAGCATTTATGGAGCAGATAAAACGCATATAATAATGGATTAATCAATTATCATTTTATGACCGATTCTTTACTGATTTTATGAAACTTTTCAAAGCTTTATTTGAACATTTCCTACATGTTATTAAATACACTGTTGTCAGTCATGTTGTCATTTAAAATCTGCACATCTTTGGTAATGTTATTGTTTTAGTGTTTATGCAAACAAAAAACATAATTTTAATTGTTTGTTGATTTTAAATATAGCTAAAACTTGGTGAAACAATTTGTGTTTGTACTTTTTGAACATTTCCAGCACATTTGAACAACACCGTGATAATCCTGATCACAGTGATAGATTTGGTCACTTTAATCCTGATAATAAATATTCATGATGTGACCAGAGACGTGTGTTTTTCACAATCAACCTAAACTAAAACGAGCCAGAGACCTGTAACTACCGGCCTGTTCGACATAAACATCCAGAAGACAAGACGCGACACGTCTCGGCTCCCGACAGACACGAGTGAGCCGCTCATGGAGCTCAGAGAGAAAGATCGGAAACGCTGCCGGCTGGAGATGCACGGATCGATTCTCAGGATCCTCAGATCAGGTATCGTTCAGACGAGACTGATCCAAATCCCATATTCTGCGTATATTATTCGATGTTATTGTTAAGCCCCACGAAAGCCACAAAAACATTATAAAGCACTATAAAGTTTTTGTGCACTATATTCCAAGTGTTCAGAAGCGGTTCCATAGTTTAATGTGAGGTAGAGACTCAAACGCTGCGGCTGTCGGTCATCCTTTCAGCGCTCAAACTGCGCGTCGTGTTCGGTTCACGACAGTCAAGACGATGAACTCTCTTCAAGAGCGCACAATAACTGAAAAGGCTCAATAAACTATCGCACAGATTTAACACACGACGCATCAATGTCTCTTCTCTTTGTGCTGCTCTGTATTGGAGCCTTTTGTATTATAATAGTTTCGTATTATAAAGTCTTTCTTGTTCTGTCCTATCAATCATACGTTGCTGCAACATCACTGTGCTATACATTTAAATGTTATGTCTTTTAATTTTATAGTATATATTTATATATAAATATACTTTTTTTAATGAATGTGTTTTACAACAACACAGAGCAACGTGTAACATTTCAGTCCACTTTAGTATACTTTTATTTGTTCCCCACTAAATAAAGTTGTTTCACTAAATGTTCAGATTTTATCAAATGATAGCGCACTCCTGATTGACTGCACTGGTATCGGACCGGGAATCGGCAGATCCTCAGAAGGTTCTGTATCGGATCGGTTCTGAAAACACGGTGTGGTTGATCCCTGTGATCTCACGGACTCACCCTCGGGCCGGATCCAGAGCGATGGCTCTCGGCTGGTCCAGATCCTGCCAGAACAACACTTTCCGGTGCGTCCCGTCCAGCTCGGCCACTTCTATCCGATTGGTCTCGGAGTCGGTCCAGTAGAGCTTATTCCCCATCCAGTCACAGGCCAGGCCGTCCGGAGAGGCCAGACTGGACACGACTGTGTTCTGGAGCCCGCCGGGCCCTGACCCGTTAAACAGCGTCCGCTTGATGGCCTCCTCGCTCACGTCGCTCCAGTAAATCAGTCCCTGCTTGTAAACGTAATCCACTGCCGCTGCGTCCTCCAAACCGCCGATCACCACCGTGGCGTTCCCTCGACCGTGAGCCGCGTCCACCAACCGCAAGTCCCTCCGGTTCGCATACAAGAGGAGCGGCAGGCCTGCGGGAGACAGAGACGACACGCAGAGGTCAGAGGTCACGCCTAAACAAATCAGTCTTCATGATTCATTCATCAAACAGCGCACAACTAGGCTACTGACTTCAGTTCCCTTTTACACAGAAATACACACAACAATGTCAAGTTGTCTGTTTTGATGAGTATTCATGTAAACACACCTGGTCACTTCTTAAGTGAATGTAAACTGTTGGTAGAATATCGCCATATTGAAACCATGCAGTCAGTTTAAAGGGGCCGCAGCCTAACTTTGTTATTGTAGTCTGTGTCCTAACTGTTAATGAATAACAAAAGAAAGAGGAAAGCACTGGCTGCTTTTGAATGAATCAGTAGCCCTAATAAGGATTAAAATATGTGTCCCTGTAGCACAAAAGCAGTCAAAATACACTAGCAAAATGACACGACTTGTTTTCTGAGAAAATGATCAAATTGAAGTGAGTTTAGAGTTAAAACAAGAACAAATCTGCCAGTGGGATCAAAAAAATCTATTTAATTCAAAGGGAAATCAAGTTTTCATACCTCATTGGCAGATATCTGTTCTTGTTTTATGCATAAACTCCCTTTAAGTTCACTTCTCACGAAACAAGCCTTCATGTCATCATTTTGCATCCCCAGTAAATGTCTCTTGATTTAAGAATGTTTAGATAGTTTTACTGGAAAACAAGGTAAAAAAGGTTTTCTTTGCAGTACATGCCACAACTTTGTGAATTTAAGGCTTGTTGCTCTGATTTAAGAGCTTAATTTGTGTTAATTACCCGACATGTGAACCTAAATGTTCATGTGCAAACCAAAACTAAACAAAAGAATCAAATCTAATTTAGGAACGAATCAGTTCAGATAAAATCAGCATGACTCCACCCAATGATCTCCATCTACTTGTACCTCATTTTGTAAGAGCTGTACTCCGGTTTGTTTTGCATTTATGTCCATAAAAAGTCTTAGGTTATGAAAAATCCAAACTAACTGTTATTTCTTCCAAAGACGACCGATTTCTGTGAATCCTGTGTGAGTGTGCGTGTGTGAGGGAGGGAGAGGGAGAGGGAGAGGGAGAGAGTGTGCGTGTGTGAGAGGGAGAGGGAGAGGGAGAGAGAGAGAGAGAGGTGTGTGTGAGAGAGGTTGCGAGAGAGAGGGAAGAGAGAAGAAGAGAGAGAGAGATAGAGGAAGGAGAGATCGGATAAGGGAGAATTTGAATTTTGAAAGACACCTTTATTAAAACAGTATTTTCAATCACAGAAAAAAAACTTTTAGAAATACAATCCAAAATTATATAAAAAAATTTTTTAAAAAGCAATCAACAAATCACCATCTTCATTAACTGTACATAGAACCTCATTTATCCCCCAAACATCAATAAACACTTCTACACACTTTACCAATTTATAATACGCATGCTCTATCCTAAGACGAGCTGCCACCAGACCCATAAACATGTTTAACACATTCAAAGAACCTTGCCCTAACAATTTATTTTTCCTAGACTTCCAAATTGCAAGTTTTCCTGTACCAGACAAAAAATTCAGTAGAGTCAACATATTTTTCTTACTTGCTGAATATTTTGGACCATAAATAAATGTTTCAAAAGAGAAAGCTTCACCAATTCCTGCAAACCATTGAGATAAAAGCATAAAAAGATCATTTAAACGAGAACACTGTACAAATAAATGAAAAACTGTTTCAACTTCTGCGCAAAAAGGGCAACCCACCCCTACAGAAGGATTAAGGTGCACCACGTGTCTGTTCGTGGCTATGGCCCCATGTACAATCCTCCATTGGAGGTCGCCCGTTCGTTTATCAATTGGTCGTTTATATAGGGACCGCCAACAGCCTCTAGGGGAAGAATTAGTTCCTAAGAACTCAGTCCACTTTGTTGCTGGAACTCCTCTCAAAAGATGACCATTAGATGCCTTTATACAGGAAATATAAAGGGTTTTCCTCTTTACTTCCTCAAACTCATTCAACTGAGGGGTTTTTAATGACAAAAGGCCATTTTCATCATCTTCCCACTCCCCTATAGCAATTTTTACCTTTAATGTGGGAAACACATAAGGAACTCCTTTCCTCCACTGATCAATTTTCGTTGGATCATTTAAGAAAGTTTTGTAATCCGCATCCAAAAACTGATAAATCTCAGAAATAGCTTTCTTTAGCAGTCGCAATGATCTCACCCCAGTCTTTTCACTCAAATCTTCAATCTTAATGCTCAAGACATGTCCCAGTTTTATGCATCCGGCATCGATTAAACGTGAGCGTAGACTTTGGGCAGACATCAGTCTTGATTGTAGCAAGGAGTTGAAAAAGATTGGTTCTTCAAATAGCCACAGACCAGCAGGTTCATCTGATGAACGCGAGATAGTAAACACTTTCCATGCTTCCATAGTTGACTTATAAAATGGTGTAAGATCCACCCGATCATCATCTTGAAGCTGCATTAGGAACAGATGTTTGTCCAGTCCCATACCTCCTACCCTCCTAAGGAGAACAGAAGAGGTTTCAATCCAGGATGCATTAGTATGGTACAACAGTCTCTGAATTGTCTGCAAACGGAAAGTCATTATTCTGGATTTTATGTCCACCAATCCTTGGCCTCCTTCTTGAACAGGAAGGAACAAAGCTGCAGATCGAATCCAGTGTTGTCCAGACCAGAAAAAGCTCACAAGCTTCCTTTGAATGTCTTCTATAAGTCCGACAGGTGGTTGTAACACCATTAGCTTGTGCCAAAGAGTAGAAGCAACCAAATTATTGGCCACCAGTACTCTTCCCCTATACGACAGCTGAGGTAGCAAATATTTCCATCTAGACAACTTTGTGCACATCTTCTCTACTGTACCCTCCCAGTTTAATTTTTGGAAATTATCTGACCCCAAAAAAATCCCCAACAATTTAAATCCTTCTCTGCCCCACCTAAGGTCCCATGGCAATTGTGGGAGACTTTCAAGTTGCCCCTGCCCAACCCAAAAAGCTTCACTTTTATTCCAGTTTACTTTAGCTGATGAAGCTTTCTCATAACAATTAAGAACTTCAAACAACCTCTTAATATCATCTTTATGATTAACAAACACTGTAATATCGTCAGCATAGGCAGACAAACATATTTTTGATACAAAAGAGTAACCAGACACATAAAAACCTGACAATTTCTCTCGAAGTTTAATAAGCAGTGGTTCAATTGCTAAACTGTACAGTTGACCAGATAATGGACAGCCTTGCCTAATTCCTCTTAAAATAGGAAAAGGTCGACTCAAACCACCCCCCACCTTAACCACACAAGCAGCATCAGTATATAATAATTGTATCAATTTTACGAATTTGTCACCAAACCCAAAGACCTTTAACACATTAAAAAGATAGTCATGGTCAACACGGTCAAAAGCTTTCTCTTGGTCCAATGAGATCAAACCAACGTTCATATTAAAAGCTTTACATATATCCAAAATATCTCGTACTAAAAATAAATTATCCATTATAGACCTCTTAGGAACACAATATGACTGATCCCTGTGTACAATCATCTCCAGATAATTATTTAGTCTATTTGACAAGCATTTCGAGAATATTTTATATTCCGTTGTAAGAAGTGCAACAGGATGCCAGTTCTTTAAAAAAGCTAAATCCCCTTTTTTGGCAACAGTGATAAAACAGCATATTGACATGAAGTAGGCAAAACACTATCTTTTATACATTCGCAAAAAACATCAAAAAGGTCCTTGCCTATACAACTCCAGAAACTCTTATAGAAATCGGCTGGCAATCCATCCATTCCTGGGGACCGTCCTATATTGAGATCTGCAACAGCATCACTAATTTCCTTAAATGTTATGTTTGCATCCAAAGCAGATTTAGAGTCACAATCCAACTGAGGAAGACCTTGAAAAAGCTGTGTCATACAGTCATTGTCACAGTCCTCTGCAGCATAAAGATTAGAGTAAAAGTCCACGGCATGATTCCTCATTTCCAACACATTAGAGGTCACCCTCCCATCAGGAATCTTAAGACATGGCATTTGTCTCTGTTGAGCCCTTCTACTTTCCAAATTAAAGAAAAAAGAAGTTGGAGCATCCATCTCTGCCAGAGATATAAAACGAGACCTCACCAGAGCTCCTTTCACCCTCTCGTTCAATACCAAACTCAATTCTCTCTTCTTCTTTTGTAAGTTACTATATAAAGTAGAGTCATATGCATCCATCAACTCAGATTCTATTAGATTAATTTGTTTTTCAAGGGTCTCAATCACATTCTTTACTCTTTTAGTAGAATTAACTGTATACTGTTGACAAAACATTTTTATTTGGATTTTGCCTATGTCCCACCATTGCTTTAAATTTTCAAAACTGCTTTTTTTCTCTCTCCAATATTCCCCCCAAAAATTGAAATTATCATAAAAACAGCATCCTGCAGCAACTTAACATTGAAATGCCAATATGAAGAATTCTTGGGTAACTTAGACATAACAATTTTCATAGAGATCAAATGATGATCTGAAAATCCTATAGGACAAATACAACACTCTGTTACTCGATTACTAAAACATTTTGACACATAAAATCTATCCAAACGTGCAGCACTGACTCTATTATTAAAAGCCTTAACCCATGTGTACTGTCTATCAGTAGGGTGTTTAATTCTCCACACATCCAAGAGTTTAAAATCTTTGATCAGTTTAGACAATGAGCCTGAAGACTGTAAGTGAGGTTCTTCAGTGTTTCGATCTTCAGTGAAATTTACAGTACAGTTCCAGTCCCCCCCAATAACAATATATCCTTCACTAGAACATTTTTTAAGAACCCCACTCAGAATATTAAAGATCTTAAGGCGTTCATGTCCCACCGTTGGAGAATAAATATTTATCAAGAAAAAACCATTCCTTGGATTTTAGCTTCAACTAAAATAATACGACCTTTTACTGGTTCCTCTACCTTTACAATAATTACGTCTAAGGATGAGGAAAATAAAATTGCCACCCCTCCACTTAGATTTGTACCATGACTAAGTGCTTTATGTCCTTTCCACCACAAATTCCACTCAGATTCATTTACAACATCACTATGCGTTTCTTGTAAGAAAACGATATTAAACTTCTTCTGTTCAACAATTTCATTAACAAGATCACGCTTCGAGCTGTCCCTCCCACCATTAATGTTTAGAGAACCTATCTTTAAAGTTTCCATACACACAGAAAAAGTTAAGATTAGGACAAAAAGCAAGAGGAAAAAGCAAAGAAAAGACACCGTGTGATGCATTGTATATTATTATGTTAAATGTATTACAATACACGACTTTTGGCCTTCTTTTTTTTCCTATCCATTTCTTTACATTTTTTTATAGTGGTCAGATGTTTTCTCAACCTAAAACGCTTCTTCTCACTAAGCTCATCAATTCCTACGTTTCTCTGATAAAAGGTAACAGACTCAACAAATTTGTCTATATCAGGAAAGAATTCTTTTATATTAACCTGTTTGCCATAAGTTTCATCCAGAAAACTGTTGATCTCTTCTAAGCTATACAATGAGTCTTTGTTAAAGCCTCCAGAAAA
>JADLZN010002264.1:32500-57500 GCA_018155175.1 Sinocyclocheilus anophthalmus | reverse complement strand
TCATCAAGACTGCATTTATTTGATCAGAAATACAGTATAAATTGTAAAATATTATCCAGAGTTCAAAATGACTGTGTTCTCTGTGAATCTCTGTTAAACTGTAATGTATTTCGTGATGCGCAGCTGATTTATCAGCATCTTCCTCCCCAGTCTCAGTGTCACATGTCTTCGAAATCAGTATAATATGCTGATCGGCTGCTCGAGAAACATTTCTGATTATTATCAATGTTGAAAACAGTCGTGCTGCACAATATTTTTGTGGAAACTGTGATACATTTAATTTTTCAGGATTCACAGATGATCAGAAAGTTCAAAAGAACAGCATTAATCATTGTTTGCACTAACAAGTATTTTAAAAGAGCTTTTGAAACATTATTGTCTGTCATTTACTGTTGCTTGTGTATTTGCATAACTCTGAACCAATACAATTCAGCACTCTTCATTTATTATTATTTTTTTTTAAATCAGAATATAATAACAAATCTTTTAAATACTGAAAAAGACTCATTTTTATTTCTTGCAAGAGAAACAATCACATTAATCTCAAGGTGTCTGTAAAAGCCAAGGCTCACCAACAACAAACATATAATAACAGATTAGAAAATACCGAAGCAGAATAAGATCAAAACACAGTGAAAACATGAGACGCATGTGAGGATCTCGCGTGAACTAAAGCACATGATAGAGGTGCACATCCATTAGTGAAGGAGATCTGTGCTCTGGATCCGGAAAACACAGGGAAAGAAACTCAGCTGAGCCCGTCCTTACCCATGTTTCTCCAGAGAAAACTAAACATGAGCCAAAGAGACGTCGTGCCGGAGTGATGCTGCTCACCATCTCACTCCACCTGAGTTCAGTGTATTGCTTTTGATTTCTCTCCTTCAATCTCCATTCACAGATGAAGCGTCGACAGCGTTCAGTGTCTACACCAAACAGCCTAAATATTAAAACACAAAGCTTTTTCCCCAGAGAGCGAACGGGAAACACACTTCTCCACTGGACTGTGGCGTCGCTGGCGTTTAAACCTCGTAGTGCAGGTCGTTGAGCTCCAGTCTGGTGTAGTGGCGTCTGTCGAACGACTCCATGGCTTTACGGGCCGCCAGAGAGAGGATGAGCGCGAGGAAGACGAGTGTGATCACCACGATGGCCACCAGGCTGTTCTTCCACATCACCCGAGACACCTTGGGCTTCCCTGGAAGAGACAGAACGGGACGAGTGAAATTCCGGCGCTTCGGGTCGCTCTCCAGCTCAATCACCGCTGCTGTGCTTGTAGTTGTGCTTGTGCTTGTGGTTGCAGGTGTCATGGTTGTAGTTGTGGTTGTGGTCGTGCTTGTGGTTGTGGTTGCAGGTGTCGTGGTTGTGGTTGTGGTTGCAGGTGTGCTGCTCGTCGGGAGCGTCGTTGCTCTGACGGGCTTCACTGAATGCATCTCTGGTCTCAAGGGTTTGCTGGGTTTCTTGGGTCGGCTGGGTTTGATGGGTGTCCGTGGCGCTTTAGTGCTGCTGCTTTTAGTGGAGGAGGACTGTGTGGTGCTGGTTGCCGTGGTAGTGGATGCGGTCGTCATAGCGACGGTTTCCAGCATCTCGGGTGATTCTGACTCGGTCAGCGCTGCTTCAGTGGCTTTGCTGCTGGAGATGGTGCTGGTTGTTGTTGGTGCTGGTGTCGTGGGTGTAGTTGTAGTTATGGGTGTAGTTGTGGTTGTAGTTGTGGGTGTAGTTGCGGGTGTAGTCACAGGTGTTGTGGTTGTACTTGTAGTTGTAGGTGTAGGTGTAGTTGCGGGTGTAGTTGTGGTTGTGGGTGAAGTTGCGGGTGTAGTTGCAATTGTGGGTGTAGTTGCGGGTGCAGTCGCAGGTGTTGTGGGTGTAGTCGTGGGTCTAGTTGTAGTTGTTGTGGGTGTAGTCATGGTCATGGTCGGCTGAGGCGCTGCAGGTTTGGCTGTATTTCTTCCACTTCCTTTAGTTGTTGGATGAGTTAAACCTGAAAAAATCAAATCAATAGCAGAAACCAAAGAGTGTTATTTTAGTATCACTGAAGATACTATTGTAGTTTTTTAATTAATATTCTGAATTAGTTTTAATATTTTTCATTTTCATTTTAATTCAACTAACCCTAACCCAACTGGTGGTGTTTGGTGATGAGTTTTTGGCTCAAGGTCTGCATTTAAAGTCAGAGCAGATCAGTCAAGTTCTTCCACACCGACTCAATCAATCATTTCTTTCTGAACCTTGCCTTATACACAGAGGCACTGTCGTGTTAGAATAGAAAAGGCTCCTGTCCAAACTGATGCTATAAAATTAGAAGCACACAATTCCCTAGAATAGCTTAAACATTAAGATTTGTACTCATGGAAATTACTAAAGTAGTCAAACCTGTTCATTAGAAGGGGGTGTCCCAAGTCAATATTTTTGTCTGTCTAGCATATAAATACACACACACACACACACACACAGGTTTGTTTTTGTGAAAAGTGGGGACATCCCATAGGCGTAATGGTTTTATACTGTACAGACCTTATTTTCTATTGCCCTACACCAACCCTACCCTAAACCTACCCCTCACAGGAGATTTTCTGATTTTCTGATTTTCCATACACTCCATTCTGTGTGATTTATAAACCTTTTGAATTACGGGGACACTAAAAATTTCCTCATAAATCACCTTCTCATTGTAATACCTGTCATACCTTTGTCATTATACACATTTATGTCCGCATTTGTCACAAAAACGCGTACACACACACACACTCACTCACTCAAACACAACACAACACACACACACACACAAACTGCCTGCTGTTCCAGCTCCCACAAATTCTATGGTTTTCCAGCATTTTTGTGCATTTGAACCCTTTCCAACAATGACTGTATGATTTTGAGAAGGAAAAACGATGCATTAAGAGCAGAATGAAGATGTGTGTACATTTCTATGTCTCTCTTTTGCTGTAGTGTGTCAGTAGATCAGTTTACATTTCCAAACATTCATTTTGCCATTAATTGTAATAATCCAGTGATATTTTCGTATGAAACACCAGCCAGCGCTCCACACAGAGATCTGATCTGATCATCATCCAGTCCGTCTGCGATTACATGAAGAATCAGAAGAACTGAGGCGACATCCCCAAGAAACCACGCCAATGACGTACTGTCTGATAAAACAGAAGCATGACTGCTGATGTGGCTGTGGCTCTGCTCACCCTTGAATATGTTGTAGGTGTTGACTCCGGCGCTGGCTGTCATCAGCGGACAGTCTCTCTCGCTCGGACAGTGGAAGAGCTCACAGTTGAGATGCCCGGACCGCTCCGCTGGTTTATACACCACCAGATTACACTTCAGCCCTGTGAGAGCAGAGACGCAGATGAACAGCACTGTGAGGGCGCTCAAAACGGCTGAACAACTACATTCGAATTTTGCACTTAAATGTTATCAATATTTGAATTGAAAAGGCATAATTTCAGTTAGGGTGAAAAAAAGCCTGAGGCCACAAGAGCTAAATATTAGTAATGCACGTTTATTACAGCAATAAAGTAACACTATTATCTGTGAAAAAGTGCATAAAACAAATATACTTAATTAAGTTGCTTAAACAATTCTAAACAAAAAAGCATCATGTATGCATAGTTTAATAAAAAAAAGAAAAGAAACGAAAGCCAATCACAAAGAGCACTTTCTTCATTTAAAAACATGAGATGCAGTGGGACCGCCGTGAAGTCTCGAGACCTGTTTTTTAAAAGTTAATTTGACATGGCTTTCTAAACATGCGGCTCTCTTGTGCGAAACAATAGATGTCCATCTAGAAAATGTGATAAATGTGTTCTGTGTGAACGGCTTGGTTCCAGTAGATCTTCTCCGCATTGATGTTCTCTTTTTCAGCGATATTTGGAATGAACATCGCAGCAGCGCCGCATGCAGTGGCTTCCGCTGGACAGACTTACAAACACATTAAAAACCAACCACACTTACATCGTCATCGCATCTCATGCGCCGCTGATAAAGCAGCCTGACGCACACCTAACATTCAAATGCAACGTTTTTGCATTCGAATGAGGATTTTTATTTTAAATTCGACAAATATTCAAAATTGGGATTTTTATTTGCAGCATGTTTGTGTCGCACCTGAACCGATGTCCTCCGAGCAGCAGGTTAGGATGCAGTCTTTCTCTGACGGCTTGGCTCGGGCCACCATGACCGTTCCCTTCTGTTCCAGAGCCACACGCGTGTTTACAGCGGCGTCCCGATGCTGCCGAGAGTAGCACATCTCTCTGTCGGGGTCCGGGGTCCCGCCGCAGACGTGCAGGAGACACAGCAGCAGAACACAGCTGAGGAACATGACGTGATGTTTGAGGAACACAGAGCAGAAGAGACGGACGTCCTCACAGACCTGCACACAGCAAACCAGTCCACAATCAGAGCCCTGAGAGAAAAGCCAACGAGCGTCTCGATCCAGATTACGTTATCAGTTCAACCCTGTTTATGGATCCTGAAGTCCAAAGAGCTCGATCCCGTCATCATCAGCTCTTGATAAAAACCCACATACCAAGAATACTGAAGATTCAGACAGATCGCAAATAAATCAACAACATCGGGTCATGCACATTCATTATTATTGCCCATGTATGTTGAATATTGATGTGCTCTGAAATGATTACGAGCAGGCAGTGATGAAGGATGATCTCCCTCCGATCCGGTTCACAGCTCACAAACACACAGGAAGAACTTTGATCTGCTGTAGAGGAACGTTTATCACAGACTGTCATAAAACTACACCTTCACCTCTGCTCTCATCACCTTCGAGCACATTCACAACAGGACCAATGATCACATCACTCACACATGACTTCTGAAGCAGAGATCTGGTGTGACTGAGAAACTGCTGGAGTGGTGCAAAGCTTCTCTAGATCAGATGCCTGTGTGCTGTGATGCTGATGTGATGATGCTCTGTGCTGTAATAATGTTCTGTGATGTGTTGATGTGGTTGTGATGAGATGATGTGATGAAGTTCTGTGCTGTGATGATGTGGTGTGATGATGTTCAGTGATGTTATGTGGTGTGATGATGCTCTGTGATGATGATGTGATGTTCTGTGATGTGATTATGTGATGATATGATGTGATGTGATACGATGTGATGAGCTGTGATGTGTTGATGTGATGTGATAACTACATTTAAATTTTGACATTTAGCAGACGCTTTTATCCAAAACGACTTACAAATGAGGACAATGGAAGTGATGCGATGTGATTATGTGATGATATGATGTGATATGATGTGATGTTATGTGATGATGATGAGATGATGCTGTGGTGATGTGCTGTAGTGATGTGATTTGCTATACTATGCTGTGATGAGACTTTGATGTGCTGTGCTGATGTGATAATGTGCTGTGATGGTGATATGATGATATTCTGTGAAGTGTTGATGTGACGATGTGCTGTGATGATGATGTGATGTGATGTGGTGCTGATGCTGCCGCTGGTCGCCATGGAGACTGAGCATCACTGGAAGAGTGTCCCTGTGTGTGGGCCATCATCGTGATGCAACCCTTACGAAACACAGAGCACCTAAAAACCACCATCAGCCCGAGTTTCTATTAAAGCCAGGTTAGCTGGTTTAAAGAGTGAACGTCACGTTCAGGAAATGAACGACTGGTTGTTCTCGCTCATCGACACGATCAACAAAAGAGTGAGCGAGTCACACAATGTCCCGTTATCCGTGTCGACAAAACCCAGAACCCGAGCGAAGAATCAGCCAGAGAGAACCAGAGTCGGTTCGCGAACACAAACACGTTCATCGTGTGAAATCTCGCTTTGATTTGAACACAATGAGCGAATGATGGAGATCAGACACCTACCCTGAGATCAGCCGCTGCTGTGACCCATTTCTGCGTCTTTGTCCTCCGCTGGATGATGATGATGAGGATGATGAGGATGATGATGCTGTCTCTCGCTCACACACACACACACACACACACACACACACACACGCGCTGATCCGCGATGCTCACAGATCTAAATGTTCACTAGCAGAGAATGAGAATCCTTCATGAGCGGCCCGTCCTTCAGCGGCTGTATCGGGGGTGCTCTGAGCGAGTCTGTAAGCTGCTGAAGTGTCGCGCAGCTGCAGTAGCGCATCCGCGGCTCTAGAGGGCGACACTCAGCGAGCAGCACAACGCTTTTCATATGCAAAACTTCAATTCCACAATAACACAACACTGCACAGAACAACAACGCGTGGAAGCATACACAATAGCCATTTTTATTCATATATATTTGATAAATATTCATTATAGTGATGATAATAAATCTGAAGCTAATGCTTTACAGTTGGGTTTAAACAGAAGGGATCTTGTGAATGTGATACTTGCCCATCATACAAACAAATGTTTCAGAGCACCATAAATACTTCTAAATGGACTTTTATTTGATTATCGAACAAAAGCTCGTCCGTATGAGTGCGAATCATCTTCCATAAGTTTGATTAATTGAATTATTATTAGAAATAAAAAATAGATTAGCATATTTAATACAGAAAATATAAACAGTCGAGTTCCGGAAGTAAAAATTCCATTCATATTCAGCCACTGTGGGATTGATTTTGAACGATAACGTGTAAACTTTGAATGACAGAGATCCGGAGAGCTGCGATGTTGTTACGCTTCTGTTGAAGACATCAGTTCGCGTGTTTAAACGGCATTTTTAAGTAACCATGTTGAATTCCTGGTGAAAACTACATTACCCATGATTCTGCAGCGGAAGCGTGATGCGTCATGAGCGCTGTTTGCGCGTCACTTCCGCCTGCTGGACACACACATGAAGCGCATCTACAGATGCTTAAAAGAGCATTTTATTGCTGCCTTGTAATATTCTTCATGTATCTGCTTGTTTCTTTGGTGCTTGATATATGCTGTTATTATTAATTTGACACGGTGAGATGTATATAGCCTATTTCTGTATGTTGATTTAGCTTTTTGTAATCTTGACACTTGTGGATAATGCCTGATATCACGAATAACACTTTCTGACCTAAGAATGAATATATTTCTTATCTGACAGATTAATACCTCCAGTAAGAGAGATGTTTGCAGCAAGATTGTAAACAGTCAGTAATCTGCACACTTAAAGACTGCATGACATCACCTTTATATCAGACCACATGACCAATAAAACCCACCAGCAAAATGATGCATCTGAAAATGTGGAGAGTTAGTGAAGAGCCTGGAAGTAATGTTTTGGTATAATGTTATTTATTTGAATGCAGGAAACTAATATGATGGAGTGGCGCACATCGAGTTATGCTATGATCCACACAGAGAAAGCACAACAATAAGATCACAACACGTTTTAGAACAGTTTTCATAATGCACAGAAACAATGTGGCACTGTTTTGTTACTTGTAATGAGATGAAAAAGGGAAAGACTGGAGACTCGAGCACTGCTGCATTAACAACATATTCAGCATTCGCAATGACACTGGATTCACAAGACATCTTTCAGCCGTCTGTAATCATGGCATTCACACGCGTTCAGATAGAATACGTCGTCTCTGCGTCGTGACGTGTGCGTCATTTCCATGACAACCGCCGAGGCTTCGCGTGACAACAACAACAACGACGACGAAACATGGACGACGATCAGAGCGCGGAAGAGGTGAGTTAAAGACGATCAAATGTTTGAAAGAAACTCGATCAGAAGATGTTTGCTTTAAGAAGTCATGTATCGCATCCCCTGCCTGTATTCTTCCTCGCGCCGCGGTGGAGCTGCTCGCTAACAGCTGCTAACCGAGGAGCTAGCGGCGCTAGCGGCGTGTTTACTTCATGCACAGCGCAGTATATACAGCTGCTTCACTGAGGCTTCGAGCTGAGCTACAGCGGAGCTAACACAGCGGGTTATGGTGTGTTTAATCGTCTGATTTCCTCCAGACGGCGTTCGTCGTGGATGAAGTGAGCAGCATCGTGAAGGAGGTTAGCTCGTCTCTCCGCGTCGTCTCTGAGCCTCGTCTCGTGTTTGAGTGATTTGTGCGAGCGCTTCTTCTCTCTGTGTCCAGTCTCTGGAAGCAGTGATCGGCAGAAACCCGTACGAGCACAAGCGTGTGAACCAGTGGGTGTCCAGCGTGGTGGAGCAGAGCCTCGGGCAGCTCAGCAAACTGAGCAAACATCCTTAAATACCATCGGCAGCCTCCACACTACCAAGATCTGTTGATCCATGTGGTAATCCCGATCACGGGACCGTGTTGTCCTTGTAAGGTCTGGAGAAGAACATGCCAGCAGTTTGTATCACTCAAGGGTGGGTTGCACGTCAGAAACGAGAGCTGATAGAAACATCACAATAATCCACAGCACTCCAGTCCATCAGTGAACATCTGGAGAAGACACACGCTGAAACACATCCAGCATTAAGACGTTTATAACTAAAATACCATAGAGTCCATAATCCATAATAAGGCTTCCTCCGGGAGTCAGGTTCTGGTGTGGCCACCACGCCCCCCCGGCTTTGTGGTGATTCAGGAGAGAAATCGGCACAGATCAAGCAGCGTTTAAACAGCTCTAAACACATATGTGTCTGGATTTTGATGCGAGAGACAACAGCAGATGCATTTATAGACTTATATGGATTACGGACTCAATGTATTTTAATTAAAAGCATCTTAATGCTGGATGTGTCTCAGCTTTAGTCTTCTCCAGATGTTAACTGATGGACTGGAGTGCTGTGGATTTGTGATGTTTCTATCAGCTCTCGTTCTGACGGCACCCATTCACTTGCAGTGAGACACTGATGCAGTGCTGCATTTCTCCAAACAAACTCATCCTGATCTGGGATGATCTGAGGGTGAACACATCTTCATTTGAGCTGAAGCCAGGGTTATGAGGTTACTGCAGAATGATCGTCTAGTTCTTCCATCGTCACGTGTATATAATGCAGGAAAAAAAAACGGTGCAGGACTGCAGTCGGCTTCGTCATGTTTCTGGGACAATACTACAGATGGTAAGAGCCGCCCTGAGTTCTATTCCAATAGAAATGTGAACCGCAGTTCTACACACACACCTCTGACCCAGCAGAAAACTGAACAATGTGTTCTGGTGTACATATTAAAGTTACTTCTAATGGTCTTCAAACGTCCAGGTTTGTTCATGTTTTAAAAACCTTTTTCTTGGTTATGCGAACATTAACGAAATATTCGATTTGATCATTTTGCAGATATTATGGGAATGTTACACTTGCGTGTTCTTTTAACGTTCTGAAACAAGTAGCAACATTTAAAAACATCAGATGAACATCTAACAGAAACATTATTAATGTTCTAATAACGCTCTAGGAAGGACGTTTGTTCATCTCGACAGAATCTTGCCTGAATATTAGCCAAAGTTATTAGAAGCACAGTGTATTTGATTAATTATACATTTATTTTTAGAGGTAATGCTAAAGGAATATTGCAGTATGATATTATTCTTCATTCGGTCATTCATTTCCAGAAATAAATGTAGTTTGATGTTACAAAAATATCACCTAATGTTAAACATTTCTTACAATTGCTAATCTGTCTGACTACACAAACAAAAAAGTACAATATTGTTTGAATTTTTGTCCCATCTCTGGACTTTACACAGTTATATTATTAGAAGTAAAACTTCTTTGCCCTTCTGTTGCAGTTTATTTCATTTATTTTTAGAATTCAGGATAATATGTGTCCCTGCAGCACAAAAGCAGTGTTAAGTCGCTGGGGGATATTTGTAGCAATAGCCAACAATACATTGTATGGGTCACAATTATACATTTCTCTTTTATGACAAAAATCATTAGGATATTAAGTAAAGATCATGTTCCATGAAGATATTTTGTAAATGTCCTACCGTAAATATATCAGAACTTAATGTTTGATTAGTAATATGCATTGCTAAGAACTTCATTTGGACAACTTTAAAGATGATTTTCTCAATATTTCCAGATAGTTGTATCTCAGCCAAATATTGTCCGATCCTAACAAACCATACAGCACTGGAAAGCTATGACTGGGTTTGTGCTCCAGGGTCACACGTGTGTGTGTTTGGTCTCTTCTGCAGGCAGCTGCTCGGTCCGATGGGAAAACAAACACCTGTACTGCATCGTCAGTGTGTTCGGACTCGCCATCTAGAGTCACATCAAACACACGCCGCTTCTTATGAAACCTTCAGTATTCCTGCATTCAACTCTCCTGTTCAATAAAAGCACATGAATTCACCTCTTAAATCCGTCTGAAGAGTTTATTCCACATTCGCTCAGACGTCACAGCAGTGCGAGTGAAGGAGAGCTCCTCGTCTGGACTGAGCTCATGTACACGTGGAAAGGCACAGTCATCACACAGTGCTTCTGGGACACTTCATAAAGCCCAGCGACACATGGGACAGATAAACCACTCAATCAAACAAACACCAGTCAATAGAAATGCGTAAAACACAGCACCGCTCTAGAGTCCCGTCCTCACAGCTCAGTTCAGAAGAAACAACAGAGCTTCACAAAACACAAACAAGGCGCTTCGGTCCTCAGCGGGACCCTGGAAGTGATTCAGACCCACAAAATATTCATCAGACATACACCAAAACAAGAGAGAAGCACAATAAACCAGGAATGTGAGAAAAGAAGGCTTCTTGAAAAACGATACACGACGACATCCAGTGAAGGCAAAGAAACACGAGGCTCAATATTCTCATCCAGAAGCACACACACATTCACAGCAGCTCCAGAAACAACTCAAACCAGCCAGAAATCAACAGAAACACATGCACATAAGCAGCTTCCTCACACGTTATCAATAGAGTCTGATCGATGAGGAACAACTGCGCCAATCACATAAACACTGTCTAGAAATACACAATATGAATCACTCAAAAACCAAAAAAATTAAATATTTTGAGACCCTTAATACATTTTTTTTAAATGAAAATTAAGCACATTTATCCTAAACAGTTATTACTGCATTGCAAACAAAAATCTAACTTTATAGAAGTATTTCATAGGAATTGAAAATGAACACCTTTTTAACATGTTTGTTTTAACTCGTGTATAAAAGCACATCTTACAGCAAGGTATTATTAGGGTTAATGAATTGAGCGTATCAGGATGATTTTCAATATCTCGGGGTTAAATGTGCTTAATTATCTCAAATGCAAATGAAAATACAGATGATTGATTTTTCCCCTTTTAATTTGGAGGTGAAACAGGCCACTGAGCCCAGCAGTGTTGGAGCACTGATCTGAGATCAGGTGTAATGACTTCACAAACACGCCACTGTAGCTTTAAAAATACATGGGCTCGTATATTTACACACTGTTAGTCTATATACATGTGCTCGGTGTGCACCAGCGATCCGGAGTCACTCCGCTTTCAGTCGCTCCCGCTCTCATCCTGGTATGTGGCGCTGGCTTTGATGGCGCGGCCGTTCTGGAGAGGCGTCTCCTCATAATCGCTCCTTCAGAGAAACACGCACACACAGGAGCATCAGAAAGCATGGTGTGGATGGCATGAGTGACGTGATGTGGGGACGTACCCGTAAATGACGTCATCGTCCGAGTCGTTGAGCATGGAGAAGGCAGGATTGTCCTTCAGCTGCGAGTCTGCACACACACACACACACACACACGGTTACGTGACGAAGGCCAGCTTTGCTGCAGAAACACACAGCGATGGACTCACCGTACAGAGCGCTTGTGGAGGGCGAGTAGACGAAGGCTAGCGTGTAGAGATAGAAGTTCAGCAGGCCGTAGAAGGAGAGGAACTCCGCAGGTGCAGACACACTCAGGAGAACCACTTTAAACCAGGCTTATTACTGCTAACTAATACCATGGACAAACCATTCAGAAACACTAAAAACTAGTACTACATGTAATAATAAATAACACTATAGACAAAAATAAAAAATTACTAAACCCTAACACTAAACTAAAATGAAAAAAATATAAAAAATGAAAATTAAGTGAAAATAACAAGGCAATACAGTAGCATGACATTAAACCAGGGTTATATAATTAACAAATATTTATATATGATATAAATTAATAAAACTATACAGGGGACATTTTCAAAATATATATATAAAACTAGAACTTAAAAATATTTGTTCCTTGAAAAAAAAAAAGTTAACTAAAAATAAAATATAAAAAAAACGTAAACTTATGTTATTTCACGGGGTTTGTTGAGTTTAACTTGACGCTCTAAAAAAACAATAAACCGAAAATTAAATGAATAAAACTGAAGAATATCGACAAACAGTTAAAGTTACGAAAACTTGGAAATATTACAAAAACTCTTTCAAAATATTAATAAAAACTACAATAGGATCAATTTTTCTGTTCTTAATGGATTTCTAACACAATTTTTAGTTTTAGTTTTAAAGCGATGGATTTCCAGTGAAGAATCAGATGTGAGGGAATCTGGAATGAAAGGATATAATTCTGGTAGTGAGTGGACAGCTCGGAAACAAAGTTGTCTTGCAAAGCCTTGGAGCCGAATCTCAGGTACAGAATAACCACACTGAGGAAACAGGAAGAGGAAATGGCACTCACTCATGTGAAGTGTGTGAGTGTGCACAGGGGTGTGTGTGAGAGAGAGAGAGCGTATGTGTGTTGATGTGTGTGTGAGTGTGTGAGTGTGAGGGTGAGGGTGAATGTGAGGGTGTGTGAGTGTGAGGGTGTGAGTGTGTGAGTGAGTGTGTGTGGTGTGAGTGGGTGTGTGTGTGTGAGTGGGGGGTGTGTGTGTGTGTGAGTGTGTGGGAGTGTGTGTGTGAGTGTTTGTGTGTGTGAGTGTGAGTGTGTGTGTGTGTGTGTGTGTGTGTGCGCGTGTTTGTGAGTGTGTGTTTGTGGAGGTTTGAGTGTGTGTGTGTGTGAGTGTGTGTGTGTGTGTGTGGCGTGGTTTGTGGTGTGTGTGTGTTTGTGGAGTGTGTGTGTGTTTGAATGATGACAGCCTGATCACCAGCACCAGCAGCGTAGCGCCGTCAGGAACTTCAGCAGAGAATCTGAGCAAAACCAATCAGACGAGGATCACAAAAATGCACGTGACTCTGGTGTGTGTGTCTGTGTGGTGTTGTTACTGTGTAGGGTGCGTCTTGAGCTCGGAGCAGGCACACAGCACCAGAAACACCAGATACAGCACATACACCGCCACCAGCAGCAGGAAGAAGACCTTCATGCCCTGCAGCAAATACACAAAATTATATACACACACACACTTGAATTTAACTCTTTCCCCACTTCCACTTATTTTCCTGACTTAAGTTAGCGCTGTTATACTCTAGGGGGCGCAATTACGCATCTCCTGAATGAGTCTAGAACCACTCGATCAAAAACACAGGCGAGGAAGACGCAGAAACCAGCGATCTCAGATGTAAGCGCATGCATATGAAAAATAATGCGATCATCAACACTAGCCGCATATAAATGAAAACTGCCTGATGTTAGCGAGTGAAATGTGGATCCAGAAAGTGTGCAAGCTTTGGGAGCGCTGATGGAAGCCATCTTCTGCAGCTTTGCTCTGATAATATTACCGAATATGATCCAGATGCAGTACTTGATAAAAATAAGACTTTCTCAGCTTTTTGCTCAAAATGAAACCTACCTACATTCAAGAGTTGATAAAAAAAACAATGCTTGAAGCTAGAATAAAACAGATTTTTTTTTCTTTGAAAGTAGAGGGAATGATTTTATTGTGATGTATTGCGTGTTCAGATATTCACACAATATTCTGGGGGCCATGAAATTTGAATGAAAATCAGCAAAAACGCTGGCGGTGGCTGGCAACTTTTTTCCAAAAACACTGGCGGGGAAAGAGTTTTTCTGTATATATTCCATATTTTCTGGAATGTAAATTGCATTTGTTTTTATCATCTGAAACATGCTGCAACATATTTCAAAAAGACTTCAATTTGATGTTTTACTGTATTTTCTGTAATACAAGATGCATTTTTTTATCATCTGAAAATCTGCAACTTTACTGTATTTTTCAGAATTTGACATTGGGTTAGGGTTAGATCCGATCCTAACAAACCATACATCAATGGAAAGCTTATTTATCTTTAGCTTTCAAATGATGTATGAATCTCAATTTAAAACAAATTGACCCTTATGACTGGTTTTGTGTTCCAGGGTCACAAATTAAACATTTGAAATATTTGGACAGATGTTATTTTATTAAGCAGGAACAATCGGCGTGGAGCTGAAAGAAACTCACCTGGAAGTTCTGGATGTCCACGTTGTACTGATACGTGGGATCCTGCAGCTCATTCACCCTAAGAAGAAGAAAAATCTGATGAGAATCCCATAAGGCACCAGCAGTGACAGCAGAAAACAGCAGCCGGTTTCTCACGTTTGCCAGATTCCCAGCGTCACGGCCGAGAGCCACAGCAGCCCCACGATCAGCAGCTTGGGCAGGTAGAAGGTCAGGAACCTCCGGTCTCCCTGCAGGTGAGAGCACAGGTGAGCAGAGCAGACAGGTGAGTAGTGCACTAGTGAGGGCCCTTCACAGAGCGTACCTGCACTCGGATGCCGTGATACACACACAGCCAGAAGAGCAGCAGCGCACACAGGAACAGAGCTTGGAAGAAAGCGTCCAGCGTTCCCGGAAACCAGCTGTTCACCAGGAACGACAGCGGGAAGAACGGATCTACAACAGCAGCACATCAGACACCAGTGTTGGGGAAAGTTACTGTTAAACGTAATGTATTACAATATTGCGTTACTCCCTAAAAAAGTAACTAATTACGTTACTTAGTTACATTTATGGAAAGTAATGCATTACAATATTGCGTTACTCCCAAAAAAGTAACTAATTACGTTACTTAGTTACATTTTATGGAAAGTAATGCGTTACGTTACTTTCCATAAAAAGTAACTAATTACGTTACTTAGTTACATTTTATGGAAAGTAATGCGTTACAATATTGAGTTACTCCCAAAAAAGTAACTAATTACGTTACTTAGTTACATTTTATGGAAAGTAATGCATGATTCTAATATTGCCGTTATCCCAAAAAAGTAACAAGGCTGACTTAGTCATTTTATGGAAGTAATGTGTTGCAATATTGAGGTTAATCCCAAAAAAGTAAACTAATTACGTTACTTAGTGACATTTTATGAGAAAAGGAATGCGTTTACAAATATTGCGTTAACCTCCTTAAAAAAGTAAACTAATTAGTTACTTAAGCACATTTTATGGAAAGTAATGCATTCAAATAGTGCGTTACTCCCAAAAAAGTTACTCATTAGTACTTATTACATTTAGGAACGGGAAATGCGTTACAATATTGCGTTACTCCCAAAAAAGTAACTAATTACGTTACTTAGTTACATTTTATGGAAAGTAATGCGTTACAATATGCCGTTCTCCCAAAAAAGTAACTAAGTACGTTCCTAGTTACATTTTGGAAAAGTTAATGCGTACAATATTGCATTGCTGTGTGAAATGATTAACAATATGAAGTGGTATAAAATATACACATTTCTGCCCCCGTGTCGAATATGGTGATCATTCTAAGGTGTTAAAGGACTGAATCATGCAGTGAAAAGAACACACTCTAAATACATCACTAAATACTTACTATCATATGTTGCTGCAACATCACTGTGCTATACATTTAAATGTAACGTCTTTTAATTTGATAGTATATATTTATATATAAATACATAGTTTTTCATGAATGGATTTTATAACAATACAAATAGCAATGTGTAACATTTTACCAGATTTAGCCCTACACTTATTCACTTTTATTGTTCCCCACTAAATAATGTTTTTTCACTAAATGTTTAGATTTTATCAAATTGTGCACCCATTGATTTTCCTAGAATAACTTTTGCTGCTGAATTATCCACTAACCTTGTTTATAATAGTATTTTTGTCATAGATTATGATTATATCATTTTTTCATTTGTTATTTTTCTTCAAAATGAAGTTGTCTATATTTAGTAGATTGTATTTAACACACACAAGAGAGATGATCAGGTCAACACACACTGAAGTATAGAAATTGGGTGTCGGTACGTATAAGTGATACTCCGAATCTTGGTATCGGAGCGGTTCCAGAAAAAACACTCTGATTCTTAATATGGCTGATTGCTGCGCAAGAGACATTTATGATATTAGCAAGGTTGAAAAACATTAATCTTTGTGGAAGCCGTGGTTCATTTTATTTTTCAGGATTCACAGCTCAATAGGAAAGTTCAAAAGGACTGAAATAGAAATCTAATGTAACGTTAGAAATGTCTTTACGGTCACATTTTTGTTTACATTGTGTATATTGATTATGTGTATATATAAATACACACACATACAGCACAGTATATATTTAGAAAATATTTACATGTAAATATTTATATTCATATAATTTATATTCTATATAATAG
Source organism: Sinocyclocheilus anophthalmus (assembly GCA_018155175.1). NCBI lineage: Eukaryota > Metazoa > Chordata > Actinopteri > Cypriniformes > Cyprinidae > Sinocyclocheilus > Sinocyclocheilus anophthalmus. The sequence continues at coordinate 41,140 of JADLZN010002264.1, read as the reverse complement.
TAAATATACAAATATAAACATTTTCTTAAATATATGCATGCATGTGTTTGCATTTATATATACATAATAAATACAGACAGCACACACACATATATGTGAATTTGAATGTGATTATTGTTTGACAGCACTAGCTTTTAATCATCCAGTTGTGATGTAAAGGAAGTGAAACGTGCGTCTCACCGTTATACAGCAGCAGCAGAGGAAGAAGAACAGACATCCACTTCTGCTCGATGCCCCAGTCCCTCATGGAGAACTTGCGTAAGGAGTGAGCGAACACACACTGCACAAACACAGCATCATCACATCAGACGCTCGTGAAACACTCAAAGCATGCAGACGGTGTGCGGCGGTAACTCACGGTCACGATGAAGGTCATCACCACAAACACGAAGCGGAACCAGATCTCCACCTGAGAGAACGTGGCGCTGTACATCTTGAACTGAGGAAGCACACAACACAGAGAAACGGCTCAGCTGCGATTCCTGGAGCACGCAGCTTATTTCACATCTGCTGAACTCATTCAGAGCTGGTCTGTCTGTTTTGCGGCACACTTTGTGCATTTCGTAGCGTTTCTGAAAACCAGCACAAACACACGATTCCCGTCTGGATCTCATTCAGACTACAGATATTTGTTCAATTCACACGTGTGACAATATAGTATTTCTAATCCTGATTTCAAGCTCAGAATTATGACCAGAGACGTAACGCAAAGATGAGCAGATGATTTCTGCTCTCACTGCATCCAAACAACACAGGTTTTGTGAATAAACCTCATTTGTTTTAAGGTTGTCAGGAAATAAATTTGTAATCAATTACGTGATGTGCCAATAAATGAATCACACATCACTTTGGGCTGAGAAACTAACAAATAAAGTCATTATTGTGTTAAATGAAGAGCATTGAATAGGCATTACGAAAAGTAGCTTTAGAGAGGAATATTCTGATTCAACATTGCATAAATGATAATAAATGATTTTATTGAATATTGTAATATGAAATATTGGGAAAAAATCTATTTAATCAGACTTTAAATATCATCATTATCATTGAATCATTCACTCAGTTATGTCACTGAATCACTCGATTCACTCAAAACCCTGGATTCATTCGGTTATGAATCACTGCTGTGTGTGGATCAGAAACACATCAGTTCTGCTGTGACTTTGAAACGGCGCAAAACAGACACTACTGTGTCTAAAACAACACATTATGAACTCGTTTATTGAACTGTTGTATAAAATCAGTGATGCAGATATTGGGGAAAAGGAAACTCTTGCTGATGCGATATTGCTAAACTCCATCATATGATTTTGTGCTTGAATTTTAGGCTCATATAACTGCATTCTAATGCTGATTTTAATTATTTTTTCCCGAATGAATCGCACCACATTAAATTGAGTTTTGAGCATAGCTTTGCTCTGGTTGGTGGAGTTAAGCTGCAGCTCCTAAACTTTGGAATAGTTTGCCCGTAAATGTGAGACTTGCTCCTTCACGAGACAGTTTTAAGTCTGTTCTCAAATCTTACTCGTTTTCTCTGGCTTTTGATTAATGTCAGTTTAAGGGTTTGATGTCACTTTGCTCTGATTCTATTTTAATGTGTTTATTTTTCATATGATGCATGTTATGCTTTTTATATGCGTTGTTTTGTTGTACAGCACTTTGGCACAACTCTAAATGTGCTATAGAAATACACTGACTTGACTCAGGAATCCTTTTGTCATTAACACCAAAACTTTTGACATTTGACCTGCTTTTTGTTGTCACTTATTTTGTGAAAAACTGTACATGATGGAAGGTTTTTGATTTTCCAGCATCAAATGATCTACTATCATGTGTATTATGTTTTTGCAGGACAGTGTTAAAATCTGAACTCACCACAAAAGTCACGTTTTTGATTTTGTCCTTCAGGCCGTCCTGCAGGTTCCTGAAGCTGACGTTGATCTTGTACTGAGTGTAGTTCAGATATCCCAGATGCAGCACGATGATCTCGTCACACGCCTGCTGGTGCTGTAACACACACACACACATGCGCACAGAGACACAGACAGACACACACACACACACACACACACACACAGACAGACGCATGCGCACAGAGACACAGAGGCACGGTACAGAGACACACACAGACAGCCGCACGCACGCACACACACACACACAGACAGACGCACGCACACACACGCGTACACACAGAGACACAGACACAGACAGACAGACGCACGCACCACACAGGGACAGACACAAACACACACACACAGGAGAAACAGGCAGACACACACACACATGGCACACACACACACACACACAGAGAAACAGACACACAGAGACACAGACAGACACACACACACACACACACACACACACAGAGAAACAGACACACAGAGACACAGACAGACACACACACACACACACACACACCAAACACAGAAGAAACAGACAGAAACACACACACACACACAGACACAGACAGAAAGACACACACACACACACACAAACACACACCAGAGAAACGGGACACACAGACAGACGCGCTACACAACACACAGAAATAGACACAGAGGACACACGCACAGACCACAGACAGATGCATGAAAGCACACACACACACACAGATGAGAAACAGGACACCACGCACGACACACACACACACACAGAAACGGCCACACAGAGACACCAGATAGGGACACACACAAAACACACACACACACACAAACCACACCCACACACACCAGACAGGACAGACAGACAGACAGACAGACAAAAAGACACAGACAGACACACAAACACAAACACACACACAAACACAGACAGAGAAACAGACAGACACACACACAAACACACACACAAAAAAACAGCCAGGACAGACAGAACGCACACAACAACACACACACCCACACACACACACACAGACAGACACAAACACACAAACACACACACACACACAAACACACATACACACACAAACACACACACCCACACCACACACACACACACACACACACACAAACACAAACCACACACACACACACACAACACACAAACAAACACACACACACAAACACACACACAACCACACACACACAGAGGAAAAAAAAACAGACAGACAGTCAGAAGCACGCGCACCCACACGACAAGACAGAAAGAACGCACGCGACGCACGCACTACACACACACGCACGCACACACACACACACACACAGAAGAAACAGTGACACACACAAACCACAGAAACGGACACACAGAGACAGACAGACACACAGACACACACACAAACAGACAGAGACAGACAGACAGACGCACACACACAACACCCACACACCACACACACACAACAGAGAAAAACAGACAGACACACAACACACCACCACCCACGGACAGGAAGAAACAGACAGACACACACCACACCCACACAACACAGAGACACAGACAGACACCACACACCACACACACACACACCACCGAGAAAACAGGACAGACACACACACACACACACACAGAGAGAAACAGGACAGACAGACAGACGCCCGCACCGCGCACACACACACGACACAGACAGAAGACAGACGCACGCACGCACGCACACACACACACACACACACACCACACACAGAGAAAACGGACACACACACACACACACACAGAAACGGACACACAGAGACACAGAACAGCAGAAACACACACACACACACACAGAGACGACAGACAGGACACACACAGCCACACACAAACACACACACACACACACACACACAGTACAGACAGACAGACGCAAACACAGAGACTAGGAAAGACAGACACACAACAAAGACAACACCCACAGAAGACGACAGACAGACAGACAGACGCACACAGACAGACAGACAGACACACAAACACACACACACAAACACAAACACACAGACACATAGACAGTACAGGACAGTATTTTTTTTTTTTTTGACAGACGGAGACACACACACACACACACACCACACACACACACACACACACACACACACAGAGAGGGACACACAGAAGACACGACAGGAAAGACAGACGACAGATGCACACCACAGAGAAAAGGAAACACACAGTTTTTACCTTCATCCAAGATTTCTGTGTTGATATGAATGACTGTAAGACAGAAATAATAGTGTGTAGTTGAAAAGACTGTTTGTGAAGCGGTTTCTTACCCAAACATGCTAACGGTCTGCTTTTAAAATGTAATTTTAGCAGCTCCTGAAATGGGTCATACTAGTTATGTTTCCATCCAAAAATTCTAATTAAATAAGACTGGAATATAGCATAAAAAAACATTTGTGGAATAAAGCCCGTTTCCATCCATAGCGAGTCCAAGAGAACAAACGCATCACTACAATGATAAAAACTCGCTCTAAATACATCTAAGAAAAGGAGGAGAAGCCACTGATATAATACGTATGATAAATGACAATTATACAGAAATACTTTGACGACAGACTTTGCTCAGGCTTTTCAGAACGACCAGAACAACATACAGATGCCATTCAAACAAGCTTCGTTTCTGAATGATTCAAACGAGTCGATTGAATGAATGATTCACTTGGTAACCTACTGCCGCTTTTACTTTTATATTTACAGCATCGTTTCTTTTTTAAAAACATTTCATATTTCACTATTTATTTGTATTTTTTTGTTGAATAAAAATATTTCTTTCTAAGGCTGCTTTTTTGTAATGTCTATTCAGTGTTTGTTTTCTAAATTAACACAATGATAACTATTCTGATGTGCATGTTAATTAATCTCATTAATCTGAGAATAATTTGATCAATTAATCAGCACATTAGGTAATTAAACGCCTTAAGTGTCACCGGCGCTCTTTTATTCGTTGTCTTTTTTCCTCTATCACACATTTGAGTAATCTTTATAAATGATATATCAATTGAAAGCTTAAAACCTCAGAATTCATCCTGTGCAAACCAGTTTTAAATCAGACATTAATCGGAGTTTAAAGTCTTTCAGCGGTCACCTCCCCTCAGTGGGTGGAGTCAAGTGTCATATTACAAAATGTATCATGGTCTTTTAGAACCTAAACCTTTTATAATCTTGAAAAAATACATATGGTCGGAAAAGTCTAAGTCTCAAGATTCCATATTTGGTGGTTATTTGTTGATAGACGTTTATGGAGTTTTGCTGCCACCCGGTGGCTGTCTGTGGCGTAGCGCTCTAAATAAAATCTCACAGGAACCTCAAACTTCACATTTCGAACATAACTTATTTAGACACAAGGCTTTAATTTTATAGCCATTTTGGATTCAAAAATAATAAGAGTGAAACGTAAATGTAAGCTTTTTAGATACTTTTTGAAACTTTAATATTTTGAAATGACTCCACTTCTGCAGTAATCAGCAGATTGTCTTTTTAAAATAAAGAGTCCAGCTTTAGGTCTGTATTCCAAAGCGTTCATGAATTATAACAATTTGAGTTCGTCTACGTCTGTGTTCAAAAATGGAGGGTGACTCTTAATTAGATTTAAATAAACGAATGGCTTAATGGTGCAGCTGTATGACTCACGGCGGCGCAGCGCAGGCTTCGGTTCTTGTTGTGAACGTTGTTGCTGATGCGCATCACGCTAGCATCCTGCATCACACCCTGCAGCTCCACCTTCACCCCCAGCTCTTCCCAGCTCAAATCTGCAACTGAACACACACTTCATCAGCTCACACACACACACACTGATACACAAACACTCACAGATACACACACACACAGATACACACACACACACAGATACACACATTACCCACTGATCACCACACACACACAACTCTCTCACACAAACACACCACACACACTGATACACATACACACTGCATACACACACACACACACACTCTCTCACACACCAACACACACACACACACACACTGATCCCACACAAACACTGATACACACACACACACACACAAACAAAACACAAACACACACACACACACACACCTCTCACACTCACACACACACTGATAACACACACTCTCTCACACACCACACCACACTGAACATCAACATACAGATACAACACACTCTCTCCACACACCACATGATACACACACATACACACACACACAACACACTCTCTCTCTCACACACACACACACTGAACACACACACACAACACACACACACTCACACACACACACACCCACAACACACACAACACACACAACTACACACACTGACACACCACACACACACACACTGATACTAAACAACCACACTGATATCACCACACACACACAAACACACACACACAACCCACACACACACACTGATACACACACACACAACACACTGTACTCACACACACACACACACACACACTGACACACACACACACACACACCACAGATACACACACACACACACTGATACAAACACACACACACAATGGATACTCACACACCACAAACACACTGATACACCACACACCCACACCACTGAAAACAAACACACCACACACAACAAACGGATACCACAACACAAACACACAAACACTCTCGCACACACACCCTGATACACACACACACACACCACACCACACAAACACAGGGAAGGCGGGATCTCACTGCTGCTGTACAGCTGGATGATGCAGGTCAGCCACAGCTGCTGGTTGTAGTTGGACAGCAGTGGAGATTGGAGGTCAAATGGGCCGCTCTGAACACAAAACAGCTCACACTTACCCCAAAAACACAGACTCGCACTAACCGACAAACATCTGGAATACGGTAATTAAGAATTCAATGTTTCTGAAAGAGTCTCTTCTGCTCAAACCAAGGCTGTCAGTTTTTTTTTTGATTAAAAAAAACAGTAAAAATTTGAAATATTATTCTAATCTAAAATATCTGTTGTCTGTGTGAATCTCTGTTAAGCTGTAGGAGTTCCTGTGATGTAAAGCTGGATTTTCAGCATCATTACTCAGCAACAAAGTTCTAAAGAACAGCATTTATTTGAAAAAGAAATATTTTGTAACATTATAAAAGTCACTTTTGTTTAATGCGTCCTTGATGAATTAAAATATATATGTGGCTCTGGAGCACAAAAGCAGTGTTAAGTCGCTGGGGGATATTTGTAGCAATAGCCAACAATACATTGTATGGGTCACAATAATACAGGCTTTTTATGCCCAAAATCATTAGGATATAAGTAAAGATCATGTTCCATGAAGCTTTTTAGTAAATTTCCTACCGTAAGTATAGTAAAACTTAATTTTTGATTAGGTAATATGCATTGCTAAGAACTTCATTTGGACAAATTAAAGATGATTTTCTCAATATGTAGATTTTTTTGCACCCTCAGATTCCAGATTTTCAAATATTGTCCTCTCCTAACAAACCATACATCAATGGAAACTCAATTTCAGAACATTGACCCTTATGACTGGTTTTGTGCTCCAGGGTCACATATTTCTTCACATTGAATGGACGATTTTTACTATTTTTGACCAAAATAAATGCCGTCTTGGTGAGCAGAGAAGATTCTTCAAAAACACACACACACAAAACACACACTCGTTGATGCCAGTGCACCTTTTTCTTGCTTCCGTTGGTGCTGAGACTCAAACCGTTGTAGTAATTCTCACTAATGATCTTGGGTCCTGCAGGAGAGACATTCATCAGTCAGTTCAGCTGCACATCTCGTATAATAACTCCTCGCTTTGGCCTGCTATGACAGAACTCAATCACTGTGTGTCTTTTTCTTTTCATTCCACTCTCAGCGGTGTGAAGTTACAGAAACACACACCATTAGATCGAGTCTGCATTAATATCAGTGTTATGCACACATTTCATCCTCAAGACTCAAGCCTAGATAATCAAAAAACATATTTATAATATTAAAAGATACTTTGTTATCAAGAATGTACTTTATTTTATAATAAGTTTTTATTATATTTAGCTTCTTCTCATTGAAAGCCTTAGGAAGCCAAAGTTATAAACAATCGTTTAGTAACTTCCTTTGCTTCATATTGGAAGATTAGTTGTAACAATATTCAGAAAAACAGCACTCGACGTTTCATTGCTTTAGTGAATGAGATGGATTCTGATTCATAGATCTTTGAGGGCTGCGACTGAAAACGTCGAGTCCGTCATTGTGAAGTCTTCCTTCTCTTTCTCCACCGCCTGCTTCATCCTCCCCATACACCATACCTTTCCTTGCTGGTGAGCCTTTCCTTTTCTTTTACAGGGCCTCTGGGTCGCCGGGAAAATCAGCCGCTACCTTCCCCCGATAGAGAAGACGATCAACCTCATCCGTGTTTCGTTACTCCATCGGTAATACTACCGCCGCTCCGTCCGCATCCCCACCAGCCACGACACACCAGAACGAAGTGCCTCTTAGAAGATTGTAGAGACGCAGGGGCCAACCTGCCCAACACACACACACACACACACAAACACAACATATTTAATACACACACACACACACACACACACAGAGAGAGAGAGATAGATACACACACACACACACAAACACACATATATATACAACACACACACACACACACACACACAAACACACAACCACACACACACACAAACAAACACACACATATATACACACACACACACACACACAAAACACACACTATATATATACACACCCACACACAAAAAAAACATAGATATA
>JADLZN010002264.1:0-30000 GCA_018155175.1 Sinocyclocheilus anophthalmus | reverse complement strand
GTAGCCTATTTATTGGTTTGGTGATTATGAGAAATTAATGACACGTGTATGGACGTATTATAACTCGAGTGCACGCTATTTTTAACGCGCCATTGTTTGTGTCTATATGATGTAATAATTCTATTTAATTAACACTTTCACAACACAAAAGGCCTTCTCTATTCTATCTGCTTGTTTTCTTTTTGTTCACACCACACACACACACACACACACTTCTCACACACACAAACCACACTCTCTCTCTCTCTCGCACACCCCAACAACACTCTCTTCTTACCCAACACTCCTCGCTATCTCTCACACACCACACACCACACACCTCTCTCGTCTCTCTCACACAGCACACACACACTCTCTCTCTCTCACCAAAAAAACACAAAACTCTCTCTCACACACAACACACACTTATCACACAACACACACTCTTCTCTCTCTCTCTCACACACACACACACACACACTCTCTCTCACACACACACCACACACACACACACTCTCTCTCTCCCACACACACCAACTAAACACCCCAACACTCTTCTCTCTCGCGCACACCCACCACACAACCACTCTCTCCTCTCAGTCGCCCAACACACACACACGCTCGTCTCACACCACAACACATCAAAACACCACTCTCGCTCTAGCACACACCACAAAACCAATCTCTCTTCACACACACACACACACACCACACACACAATCACACGCTCTCTCTCACACTCACTCACACACACACACACACTCTCTCTCTCTCTCTCACTCACACACACAAAGTCTCTCTCTCACACACACAACACACACACGCTCTCTCACACACACTCGCTCTTCACACTCACACACACACACACACCACTTGGATACACACACCACCACACACAACAACACACTCTCTCTTTCACACACACACACACGCACACATTCACCTGCTGTCTCTCTCTCACTCACTCTCTCGCTCTCTCACACACACACAAACACTCTCACACAAACACACACACACACTCGCTCTTGCACGTAAAACAAACACACACACACACCACACACTCTCTCACACACACACACAATATATCTCTCTCCGCGCACACACAACCACACCTCTCTCTCTCTCACTCACCCTCTCTCTCTCTCTCTCACACACACACTCTCTCTGACACACACACACACACACACACTACAAACACACACCCTCTCTCTCTCGCACACACACACACACACTCTCTCTCTCTCTCTCACACACACACACACACACACACACTACTCATACATACACACACACACATCTCTCTCTGCTCAACACACACACACACTCGTCCCTCGCTCACACACACTCTCGCTCTAACACACAGACAACACAAACAACATGGACACACACACACACACCAGCAATCTCTCTTTTCACACACACACACACAACACACTCTTCTAATCCTTCAATTCACAAACACACCACTCTTCTCGTCTCAAGACTCTATTCTCTCGCTCTCTCACCACACACATCTCCTTGTCACACACAACACACACACAACCCACACCACACACACACACACTCTCTCTCACACACACACACACACACACACACACACTCTCTCTCTCTCCCACACACACACACTCTCTCTCTCACACACACATACACACACACACACACACTGTTAAGCTAATGAGGAATAGCATGCTCTTTTGTTGGTCTTATTGCTTCTGTTGCCTCATTTCTAAGTCGCTTTGGATAAAAGCATCTGCTAAAGGACTAAATGTGTAATAAACCAGACTTGATGTAGCTCCCGTTAATGGCGCTGAGTAAGCTGTTACCTGTAGAAGCGCTCGGTTTTGTAGGGCGTCAGGTCTTCCTGGAGCTCTCTGAAGGCGTCTTGTATTCTCCTGCAGAGCTGCTTCATCTTCTCCAAGCTCTCCGGCCGCTCCATCGCTGCGTTCTGCGGCTGTGTGGCCACGTGACGGTGCGCCTTCAGGACCACGGACAGGGTTCCGCGCACTCGGTAGGGCGCACTGTTAAGCGCTGTTAAACACTCAATAGGGCTCACTAGGTAGGGCGCACTGTTAAGCGCTGTTAAACACTCAATAGGGCTCACTAGGTAGGGCGCACTAGGTAGGGCGCACTGTTAAGCGCTGTTAAACACTCAATAGGGCTCACTAGGTAGGGCTCACTAGGTAGGGCGCACTGTTAAACACTCGATAGGGCTCACTAGGTAGGGCGCACTCGGTAGGGCGCACTGTTAAGCTCTGTTAAACACTCAATAGGGCTCACTAGGTAGGGCGCACTGTTAAGCTCTGTTAAACACTCAATAGGGCTCACTAGGTAGGGCTCACTCGGTAGGGCGCACTGTTGAGCTCTGTTAAACACTCAATAGGGCTCACTCGGTAGGGCGCACTGTTAAACTCTGTTAAACACTCAATAGGGTTCACTAGGTAGGGCTCACTCGGTAGGTCGCACTCGGTAGGTCGCACTCGGTAGGGCGCACTCGGTAGGGCTCATAGGAGGGTTCCTGCACATTTTAAAATTCCACACTTTTCCAGACTCAAATTTCCAAACCTCTCAGTACATTTGCGGCCCATATTCCACATAAATGGTTCATACAGAACTATTTTCAGCTTTATATTTGGTGTATATTACAGTCACCTGTAAATATTGGATTTTTTCCAGGTTTGTTTTTCATTGATATTTTTGAAGTGATAAAACATACAAGTGAACATACGGAGCGCCTACAAAAATGAAGACTTCTGCGCATGCACACAAGAATCTTTTTGGAGTGCTTATGCATTACAATGTCTAGTTTTATATAACCCCTTCCCTTTGTGCATCACTGCCGTCTTGCTATGAATAAAGCGAGAGCATGGATGCACATGAATGAACAGAGATCTTGTGGTAGCACCTCTAATATCAAGGCCTAATCTCTAATCTAGCTCATCCTCCGTCACATGAAATGGGCTGATGGCACAACAGGTGGCTCAGTGCGCACTGTGCTGTATGACAGGGTTAATGGTTTCTTGCGTGCACATAAAAGTCTTGAGGCTATGTAATACGGTGCTAAGAATATCGTAAGAAACCCAAAATGAAAAAGTGCACCAGTCGTGTTTAACAATCACTAAACAGCTGCCATAAAAACACTTCTTGTATGATAAACTTGTTTTCATTACATTCTTAATTTATATAATAAAAAACTAAATAGAAAAAACTAGAAATGCATATTTTTTCCATACTTCCAGACCTGGAAATTACTTAAATCAATAAATAATAAAACATTAACACTAAATACAAGTTAATACACCAACTACAGTGACAAACATGACTAATCAGTCATAGAGAGGTTTTTATAAAAACAATTGTGTTAATATTGTTTTGCTATTTATTTATTTATTTTGGGTATAATGTAGTATATACAGTACATATATTAATGTAAATAGTATAATATACTGGCTCAAGTCTGAATTGAAACATTTAAGAAACCCCATTTAAAAGGAATAATTCTATTATTTTATCTTTACTTTATACAATTTTTTAGAAAATTATTCATTTTATAATCACGTTTCTCCCATGTGCTTTTATGTTGCTGATAAAAGCATGCAAATGTGTCGTGAATTTGGCATAATCAGTGTTTATAATAATCGAGGAGAGAGTTCAACCTGTACACTTTTATTGGGCTACACACCGACAAAGACACAATTCAGCTTTTGAGGAACAACAAAACTGTTCATTACAGTACAATGCAAACCCTAGTGCATAGGCTTCAAGTTAGTCACGCCTGACCCCCAAAAACTTGGAACTGGCCAAGCATGAGATACCCCTAAATATACAGTACAGAGCAAATAAACATATCTAAACAAGTCCTAACTTTCCTGCCGAGCAGTCACCTCAAAACCAAACGGCGTCATGGGTGTATTTCGCTTATTTCAGACAGAATGGACTAAAGCAAACGTGAATCTAAAGAGTGTTGCAATTATAACGAACCGTGACGAAGCCACTCCATGCTCACCTCTTCTAAAACAAACACGTTCTTTAAAAAAACAAGTAACATCATTTACCCAGCATGCCTTTGTGCCGTTCAATACAAACATTCGTTCACCAAAGTCACGTTTCTCCTTCTCCAAATCACTGTCCTACCAATACACACTTCAAATAATAACGGCACGATAAAGTCCACTAAAGACACTCGTAGTAAAGACGCTCCGCTCTCAGTGGATTCTCCAGATAATGTAACGGTGAGCAGTGTTGGGGGGAACGCATTACAAGTAACGCCAGTTACGTAATCAGATTACTTTTCCAAGTAACTAGTAAAGTAACGCATTACTTTTTAATTTACAAGAGAAGATCTGAGTTACTTTTTCAAATAAGTAACGCAAGTTACTTTGTTTCCAGTTTATTGATTGACAGCTCTCCTGTCCCCATGCTGAGAGAAATTAGATGTTACTGTAATTCTAAAATAAATATGAATATGCATTAATTCATCTCACTCACAAAAAACACAGATTCAGCATTCCTCAAAATGAATAAAAATAATGCAACTTAGAATATGATGCAAACTTGCAATAATTAAATGTTAAACAACACAAATATGCTTTATGTATTTAATCCCATTCTATTAACCGATGTCTTCGATGATGCAGTTCAACCGTACTAATAAGCACAAATTACTCTAGACAAACATCTGTGTCTTTTTTTATTGCTGAAGTGCGTTGAAATGTCTTCTTTTGGTGTGAAAAGGCTTTTATATTTGCCAAAAATAGAACTTTTGTATTTTAAAAACTAAGCAAGCAAGCCCTGTCCAGATTTAAAAAGTAACGCTAAAGTAACATAACGCATTACTTTCCATAAAAAGTAACTAAGTAACAGTTACTTTTTTATGGAGTAACGCAACATTGTAATGCATTACTTTTAAAAGTAACTTTCCCCAAACACTGACAGTGAGAACGTCGAAATGTCTCAGAAACACAATCACAATCACCAAACCCGCCGTCATGTGCCACCAACAGCGATCCAGCGTCACACACGTTATATACACCACACGAGCTGAAGAATCGTTTGCACATCAATAACGTTCACGCTTACAAAAGGTGATTAAACGGCATACGTGTCTTGAGAAAGCATTAGTCTTGACAATATTGCACAAACAAGACATAAATAAATAAATATCCTCTTCCGTTAAGAACATCGACTACTTTTTCCTCAAATCACCGTCAGGGGAACAAAACAAAACGCCATTTGTGTTTGGATCACTCTTTACAAAAGACATAAGACGGACACACATGCACATAAACGCACGACGTATTTTTACGCAGCGATGGTTTCCGATCACAAATGCTCTTTCGAAAACACTGAACCGCTAAAAGCGAAACGTAATGACCACTGTTGCTCTCTTCTGTCTCGCTGGCTTGTTCTACTGACATCAGTCAAATCAAATAAAACATTAGGTGTGTGCTGCTATATTCTTAGAGAATCTTAATCCTCATAATCCCAAAAAATAACCAAAGGTGTGAATTGACATCGTTGAAGCGCGGTAGAAAAATATCTCCTGATTGCACATGTTGAGGTGGATTAAACGTGGCTTGAGAGCCATTACACAAAACCACTTCACAGAAGCGTCAGCAGGGGGCAGTCACTTCATGTGGTGGTGGTGGGGGGGGGGCATGAGTACTGATTGGCACATCACTTCCTGTTTCGCAGCAGGAAAGAGATGCACAAACAGGAAGAATGTACAAGACGGTAAAGGGTTACTTTGTAAATGGGTCAATGACGTATTTGGATTTTCGACAAATACAAAAATAATATCTATTGCAATTGTTCAAACATTAAGAATGTTGTGTGCACATTAATTCATATTAGAATTTTAAATGAAGTGATATTAGTGTTTTTTCATCTATGTCAGGTGGTGCGACCGTGATTTATTCACAAAAGCTAAAAAAACAACAACCTGTAAACACTTTGTTTCTAAACACTTCAATTACTGAAACTTGTTATGCATTTTAAGGAAATTTAAATTATTTTCACGTAACACGGTCCTCGCACACTTGACATTTTTTAAAGCCAGTTCACCTAGATGAAAAAAAACAAAACACAAAAATCACTTCATTTAAAAGTTTAATATTAATTTATGCGCACGCGACATTCTTCGTGTTTGAACAATTGCAATAGATATTATTATTCTGTATTTGAAAAATCTCAAGTTTGCTTGTCGAAAATCCTTATACGGCATTGACCCACATATAAAATGACACATGCAGGGCAGTACGGATAAAAAAAGTGTGGACGAACAAACATTCAAGAGGAATTAATCACTAAAAACATCTAGAGTGCTAATGAATACAGCATCGATGGTTTCACCGTTGAGCCAAAGCAAGTCCATTCTAACAGAAATACCTAGAGCGTACAGCTACAGACTGTTTTATTCAGTCTAACTATCTCTTAATAAAATACACTTTATGACTGCAAGCCAAAAGCATCTAATCAGATGCCAGCTATTGAACTCCAAGGGTAAAGTCCCTGGAAGTGAGTTTAGATATTACATCCTCAAAGTGTGACAAACATTAGTATCTTATGCAAAAAAGAAAAATTAATTAGTATGACAGTATGTTGTACAGCAATTGATTTCAGTGCCCAGTAGTACCTCTAACACTCGGAAAATGTGGCTTCCCAGATGTAGTTTTCAAGTATTAGTACTGCATCTTAAACTGTGAAATATGCTAAAAGAACAACAGAGAGAGCGAGGAAAGAATTGGCTAAAATGTTCAAGCCCATTTGATCACTTGAGGCGCTGGGTGACATTAGCAAGTGCTACAGCGAAAGCTTGCACAGCTGAGAAGGGGTACTGAAAGTCCAGGATGTATGCGTTCCCATCGATCCTTCCGAACTGCATCACCTACACAGAATAAAATAGGTGACAAGTTAGAAAGCATGCAAACGGTGATCAGCAGAAATAACATCTAAAGCAGGGCAGTCCAAACTCGGTCCTGGAAGGCCACTGTCCTGCAGAGTTTAGCTCCAACTTGCCTCAACTTCAGGTGAGAAAAAACATGATGCGCTTTCTGCCGTCTCAGTCTCTGTGAATTTGAGCGCGAAACTCTGTGTATACTTGCCTTACAGACATAAAAAAATATATCTATAGAGAGCGAAATGTCTACTTTCAAATAAAACAATTGAAATGGAAAACAAATATTCTCAGATTATGTAATCCGTATGAAACATGCATACAGGCACGTCCACTACTGCGGAGATGACGAGTCAAGGTCATTGCACACAGAGTCCGAAATTTCCGAATACGTTTTTTCGTATTCGTTGTCCTAAAAATTTGTCAAGCACAGAAACCTTGCACACTGAAACTGATGCGTATTAATTCATCCGTTGCGAAAAAATGTGCAAAACAGACTAAATGGAGTCCTTCAAGCCGTGAGAGATTTTGTTGTACCCCACCCCCCCCCCCCCCCCCCCCCCCCCCCCCCCCTCGCTTCTTAAAAAGAGAAAAATAATAGAATAGAATTGGTCCATCCAATCCTGAGCTATGGAAGAGGAGAGTTCCCCCTCAGTAAGGAGCAGCGGGATTATCCGAAGCCTTCAAAGTTTACTTCAGGATGTCAGTGGCTCAGTTTGATGCTTTGCTAGCGATACTAGAGCCACATATTAAAAAATTAAAAAAGAAGACCACCAATTTCATTGAACTCCATGTGCAAGGATCTTCACAGTGCTTTGTACTACGAGACGAAGTGGATGAACTGACAACCGCTATCTGAATTTTTGGCGTTTCGCGTGTACGGTGGGCTTGATTGTCCCAAAACCCCTCTCAAATCTTGCTATGATGCACCAACATGTGCAATGGCCTTCAGTGCCACCGACTTCAGAACAAAGAAAGCATTAGTTTATCAAGAAATGATTAAAATGTTAATGCAGCCTCCTTTCTGGTTTTCTGTGACAATCATTACTTCTGCCGGTGTGATGTGGCAAGCTTTAAGCTTGTGCTTGAGCGCTTATTAGGCTATGTATGCAATTAGAGGCTCATTATAATGATTTAAGTGGTTTATTAATAAACGTGCGATTAGTTGACTAAAGCTTCAAATGAACAACTACTAGTCGACTAGAAAAATCTCGAGGGCAGCCCTTGTTGGAGCTAAACTTTGCAAGAGAACGGCCCTCCAGGACCAGGACTGGACACCCCTGATCTAAAGCTTCTTGCGTACCTGTCTCCCCTCGAGCTCAATCTGGAAGTTCTTTGCCGATTCCTGCGTGACTCTTCCTCCAAAGTCCAGCTGGTAGACCTGCGTGGCTTCGTTCCAAAGAGGCTGTTTGTTGGCCATGATGTAGACGAACCCTTGGCTGCCGAGGCCGCGGTCTTCTTTCTCGTTAGCCTTTCGGCATTTGATTTCGTCCAGCTCGCAACCTCCCGCCCGCAAGTTCCTTTTTGCTTTCCAGCTTTTTTTACTGCTCTGGCTCTGGTTCATCAGCTCGTCGCCGCTGATGAAGAGCTCCGGCTCGCTCTCGGAGCTGTCCTGGAACTCGTTGGTGGTGGCCTTGCTTAGCTTTTTGGCTTTCAGCAGTTCTTTCTGGCTTTTCGGTTTCTTTTTGTTTCGACCGCCTAACCTCGGACTGGAGATGAGGGAGTTGAAGTCACTGAGGGCACGGCCCTCTTTTTTGGACTTGTTGCCTCCTTCTGTGATCGCCGGAACATTGGCTTCCTCCGCCCGACTGTTGTCCAAACGCTTGCGGTTCTTCTTGCCAAACCTATCCGCTCTTTGAGGAACCGGGCTTTCGTTGAGCGAGAGCACCTCTTGAAAGTTTTCCCCAGCCTCGGCGATGGATTCTCGGGGACTCTGGAGGTCTGGAGGAGGCGTAGGCAGAGGGGGTGGTTGAGGGGGAGGAGAAAGAACAGGCTTATCCAGCAAGTGCGAGGTCTTTGGTGGAAGGGATGGAGCAGGACCTGGGGGGCTTGGCATGGGTGGACAGGGACTGTAAGAACCCCACGGATGAAGCGGAATGGGAGTCACAGGCAGATTCGAACAAGAAGCTGTCCCAGGGTACATTGGTGGGAGAGGGCAGCAAGCAAGATTGGGAGAATAACCGGGTGGCAAGACCACTGCTTGGTCCTGCTGGGAAAAGGGAAGAGGAGTAACCACTTCTTTGGGAGAGGTGGCACGTGGAGAAGCTTGCACGGAACCACTGTAGGCCGCACTTGGTGGATAGGGCAGAGCAATCTGGTATGCTCCCGCCAGTTGGAAAGTTGAAGCGTTAGGACTCATCTGAGATTTAGGCGAGAGGACAAACGGAAGACGGGAGATGTCCAGATGCTGTGCAGGGCTGAGGATGAGTGGGGGAGGTTTGTGGGATGCAGGAGGTCCAGAGGTGGGCAGAGTAGCAGTACGCTCTTGTGGAACCCAGATCTCTTCAGTAGCAGACGGATCCCATAGATACGGTGGTGGCCGTTTGACTGTCAAACTCACTACCTCCGTATTAAGAGCCATTTGCCTCAGAGACTGATTTAAAGCCTCGTCCTCTGTAAAGGCGGAGTTGATATAGTCAGCCCTTTCCCTGTTTCCACCTGCACTAGACACTCCACCGGTTCCGTCCATACCGAGTAGGCTGTAGGAAGATTGGGAAGTAAGAGGCGAGGCACTGTTTGAGTGCACTATAACAGTGCTGTGAGGTGCACCACCTCCGGTCAGTGGGAAATCTTGCCTAATGATTGTCCCCCCAGCTATTCCGTTACTCCCACTGCTGGCGGCTCCACCATTATTACTGCACTGACTGCATGTATAAAGAGCCGTCGGCCCTCTCGGCTGGTAGGAAGCAGACAAAGCACTGGCTTTGGCCTTGGAGGGTAGGGTTCTTTGGGGATCCAGGATCTGAGAAACCTTCAGCGCAGCTTCCCGACTGTTCCGCCTCAAGGTAGCATGAATCAAGCTGCTGTCCAATCTCTGGCCAGGGTTCCACCCCGCTCCACCCTGATTGGCTGTATCAGGGTAAGGGGGTGGGTCCCCGCTGGGTATAGAGTACCTTGGCACAGTGAGACGGTTCAACGTGGCTGAGGTGTAGGGCAACTGCACCTTCGTCCCCTCTACAGCAGAGGAAGATGATGAGACCCTGAGGGTGGCAGAGCTTCCCGGGCCTTGCAGTGTGTAAACGTTCTGGTTGCAAACGATCCGCGTGCGGGGACGGCACACCTCCTCCACATTTCCGCTGCTGTCAAATGTGGTGATTCGTTCGTAGCCCAGTGGGGTTGGGTACTGAGCTGCCTGTGCTCCAGGTGGATACAAGGTTAGATCCCCTTTCTTTACACAAGCTTCCCCTGAGGATGAAGTACTGGAGCTGCTTCCCGAGGTGCAACTCGTAGAAACCGCAGCGGAAACTGTGGCCATGGCAGCGGAAACTGTGCCCGGGTAAGGAGGGGGAGGATTCATCTTACTAATCTCAAGAGGGGCAGTAAAAACTACTGCATCACCCTCAGCCAGTTGTGGGGCAGAACGACTCGTTTTAATTTTAAGCAGGAGCTCATGCTCCGCGCCGTGCACTGCTGTTGGGGGAACGTCCGGGATGGTACTCTGCGGAAGCTGAATGACCGGGCATGACGGTTGACCTGAGGGCAAAGCTGGAACAGGGATTTGGATCTGATGCTGCTGTTGCAACTGCTGCTGCATTTGCTGGTGCTGCAGCTGCAGTTGCATTTGCAGATGCTGCTGTTGGATTTGATGCTGAAGCTGTTGCTGCATTTGCTGTTGCTGCTGCATCTGCTGGATCTGCTGTTGCATGTGTTGCTGCTGCTGTTGCTGCATGTGCTGATGCTGCAACAGCTGTTGCTGCTGCAGCTGATATTGTTGAAGCTGTTGCTGTAGCTGTTGATGCTGCTGCTGCTGTTGATAATGTTGTTGCAGCTGCTGTTGTTGTTGCTGCTGCTGTTGTTGGGATTGCGCAACTAAAATCCGACCAACCTCCATACCCCCAAAGATTACCTGTCCAGGACTAGAATACCTGGCAGGAACGGTGTACTGCGCAGTGAGCACAGTGTCCTGCTGTCCTTGGTCAGACATCCCAGGTGGTGCCACAGTCGATGTTGGATTGGACAACACATCTAACTGGACATTTTGATTGGCTAATAGGGATTGGACAAGGCCAATACTCTGGGTTGGGGACATGGCTTGCGCGGGGCTGTGTATGGGGGCGATGGGTATGTTGACAGTGCAAGGTGAATTATCATCAGTGATTCCTGATGCTCCTGTGACAGGCAGGTCGTCCTCATCCTCACTGAAGACATTAGGACTAAACATAGGTAAGTTAATGTATTCCACTGAGATCTTCCTCACCTCAGGGAGGTAGATGGTCATCTGTCTGGGCTGGAGGTGAAGCAGACTTGTCTTGTAGATAACTAGAGAGAAGGGAATGTATATTAGAAAACATGGGATGCATAAATAAATGTAGTAATAAATAGTGCTGGGCAATAATTAATCGCGATTAATCAAAATAAAAGTTTTTGTGTACATAATATACGTGTGTGTACTGTGTATATTTATTATGATGTTTATAATAAGACCATCACACACTGCATGTACAGTGCATCTCATAAATTAGAATTGTCCGTGGAAAAGACTTACATTTTATTTTCAGTAATTCAGTGCACACAGACTGAAGTAGTTTTAAGTCTTTGGTTCTTTTAATTTTTTGATTTTGGCTCACATTTAACAAAAACTCACCCATTCACTATCTCAACAAATTATAATATGGTGACATGCCAATCAGCTAATCAACTCAAACACTGCAAGTTTCCTGAGGCCTTCAAATTGGGTCCCCTCAGTTTGGTTCACTAGGCTACACAATCATGGCGAGGACTGCTGATCTGACAGTTTGTCCAGAAGACAATCATTGACACCCAGGGGGGTAATCCACAAACATTCATTGCCAAAGAAGCTGGGTGTTCACAGAGTGCTGTATCCAAGCATGTTAACAGAAGTTGAGTGGAAGGAAAAAGTTTGGAAGAAAAAGATGCACAACCAACTTAGAGAGCCGCAGCCTTATGAGGGTTGTCAAGCGAAATCGATTCAAGAATTTGATTGAACTTCACAAGGAATGGATTGAGGCTGGGTTCAAGGCATCAAGAGGCACCACACACATACGTGTCAAGGAATATGGCTACAGTTTTCGTATTCATTTTGTTAAGCCACTCCTGAACCACAGACGTCAGAGGCTTCTTACCTGGGCTAAGGAGAAGAAGAACTGGACTGTTGCCTAGTGGTCCAATGTCCTCTTTTCAGATGATAGCAAGTTTTGTATTTCATTTGGAAAAACCAAGGTCCTAGAGTCTGGAGGAAAGGTGGAGAAGCTCATAGCCCAAGTTGCTTGAATTCCAGTGTTAAGTTTCCACAGTCTGTGTTGATTTGGGTTGCAATGTCATCTGCTGGTGTTGGTTCATTGTGTTTTTGAAAACCAATGTCACTGCACCCGTTTACCAATAAATTTTGGAGCATTTCATGCTTCCTTCTGCTGACAAGCTTTGTGGAGATGCTGATTTCATTTTCCAGTGGGACTTGGCACCTGCCCACACTGCCAAAAGCACCAGAAGTTGGTTAAATGAGCATGGTGTTGGTGTTTGACTGGCCAGCAAACTCACCAGACCTTAACCCCATAGAGAATCTATGGGGTATTGTCAAGAGCAAAATGAGAAACAAGAGAACCAAAAATGCAGATGAGCTGAAGGCAACTATCAAAGAAACCTGGGCTTCCATACCAACCTCAGCAGTGCCACAAAATGATCACATCCATGCCACGCCGAATTGAGGCAGTATCCAAATTGAGGTTCAAAGAGCTCCTACCAATTCTTGAATTACTGAAATAAATTAACCTTCTGTTTTTTCCAGAAGGCCAACAATTCACTAAAATAGTTTTTTTTAATTGGTCTTATGAAGTATCTAAGTTGTTGAGATAGTGAATTGGTGGGTTTTTGTTAAATGTGAGCCAAAATCATCACAATTACAATAACCAAAGATTTAAACTACTTCAGCCTGTGTGCATTTAATTTATTTAATACAAAGTTTCACAATTTGAGTTGAATTACAAAAATAAATGAACTTTTCCACGACATTCTAATTATTGAGATGCACCTGTATATTTTAAAAAAAATATGTTTTAGGTTCATGTATTAAATGGATGTTCACCCAAACCAGAACATTTCTGTCATTAATTACTTGCCCCATGGCGTTCAAACCTGCAGACTTCGTTCATCTTCAAACCAATAAGATATTTCTGATGAATTCCGATAGCTATCTGAACGCTCTCATAGACAGCAAGGATCCTTACACGAGGAGGCTCAGAAACGTAGCAAGGAGATCATTAACATAATCCATGTGACATCAGTGGTTCAACCGTAATTTTACGAACCTACAAGAATACTTTTTGCGCACAAAGAAAACTAAAATAACGACTCCTCCGCGTCACCCTATAGTGCCATTTTGGGGAGTATCACATACGTAAACAACATATTCAACGTATGTACGCGGATACGCTGTTTAAGCTTTGATCTGAACGTAATTCGGTCTATGTGAGGGTCAGAGAGCTCTCGGAATGCATCGAAGTTTTCAAACTCTAATTTTTGTTCAAGAATACAAAGGTCTTATCGTTTTGGAACGACATGAGGGTGAGTAATTCATGACAGAATTTTCATTTTGGGTGAAATATCCCATTACATATATTTATATAATATAAATTAATATGACTATAATATATACACAGTAAAATTTAAATTTTCTAATATATACTGTATGTTTGTGTATTTATATATACGTAATAAATGTACACACACATATATTATGTACACAATTTTTTATTTTGGATGCGATTTATCATGATTAATCATTGAGCAGCACTAAAAATTAATAAATAAAATACCTGCTCCAAGATTTGTTGGCAAAAATGCTGCAAGCCCCACAATTTTGAACTTTGTTCCCCATATGTTAGATGTAACTTGCGCAAGATAATTGTGCTAAAATACAAGGAGACAAATCTTAATAAGAGGGAAACATTCTGTGAGCTCACACATAGATGTTTTTACAAATGTGTCTCTGCAGCACAAAAGCATTGTTAAGTCGCTGGGGGATATTTGTAGAAATAGCCAACAATACATTGTATGGGTCGAAATTATACATTTCTCTTTTATGCCACAAATCATTAGGATATTAAATAAAGATCATGCTCCATTAAGATATTTTGTATTTAGTACCTCTCAATTTCTAAAACGGACCCTTATGACTGGTGGTGCTCCAGGTCACAATCGTACAGCCAGCATTGTTTATCATTCAGCTGCGGTGAGTACCTGTGTGATGTCATCGAGCGGATACTCCCGCCGAGTCAGACTCGGAGAGCCAATGGAGGGCTTGCGATGTGGAACCGAGGCGATCGCGATATGTCTGTGCTGTGCGGGAGAGCTTGGGGTAAACTTACGGTGATTATTTATCCCTGTTGTAAAGGGACCCTAAGTCTCTACAGACGAAGTACAAGCGAAGAACAGGGGAGTTCAGTTAGTTTGCCGCCGCCACGCAGCCTTAAAGTTGCAGAGTGAACAAAACATGTCTTCAGAACTTGGAGGATCCATGAGTTTTTCATTGCTTCCAAGAGTAACCGTTTTTTACAAACGCATTTCAGGATTAATTTTTTTCTTTATTAGGTTAAAATGTGCAGCTACAAGGGAATTACCTACCTTGCGATAATTTTGCACAGTGGAAATTAGCAATGCATCTAGGGGTGTGCGTATTGACAAAAAAAAAAATACTACTTCGATATTCTGGGATTTTATCGATACGCTAATTAGACTATATGTGCTGCGCGTTTTATTGTGCTGGTGTCTTAAGGACGCCTGGACAGCTGACTCACGGCATCTTTCTGTTGAGTCAAATTCTTACTTTTATCATAAAATTAGATACGACGACATTCACTTTTTTATCCTTTAGACTGTAAATTTAGATTTCAAATTCAATATTGATTTTAGAACTACTGACTATTTACAATGTAACGCAAGTACTTTTATAATTACTGTTTCATTTTTTAGGTAATTTATTCGTCTACTTAGTCACGCTTACACCCAACACTTGGCTTGTGTGGAATTAATTTTTTTGTCGTCGAAATAGCAACAAAAATAGGATAGGCGTCTAAAACTTAACTTCTTGTTTATTGAACTGTTGTAAAAAAAATCTATATCACATTTGTAATCATGCTGATTTTTGGTGGAAAAAATGGCACTCTTCGTTTGATATTAACTATATGAAATGCTATAAATATATAAATTTTCTGTCCCCATATCTTGAATATTGTCATCATTCTAAATGCATTTTAATAGACTGAAAAAAAAAATCATTCAATGAAAGATGATCAGTAATGCGCACTCGCACTATCAACACTCACGTAATGTATGCTTGCGCTCCTGTATAGTGTTTTGGAGTAGTTTTGTGGGGTTTTTTGCAAAATACTCGATAATGTCAAATCGCACATCGTTAAAACAACAATTACGATATTAATCGCAGACGATATATATCACACATCCCTAATGCATAGCCACAGCAACACAGTGTCTTATTCCATTAATCATGCAATTCAAATCCAAAACATGCAGCACCTGGGAAGTTTAGGAGACTTGCTCCCTCTGGAGATCTTTGGCGATTTCTTTCCAACCCAGTCATCATTGAGCTCAATGTCACTAGAGTCTGAGCAATTGCAGCTGTCAATCACGGAGGGGAAGAAGCTGTTTCCATAGACTTCATCTGTGATGAGAAACAACGTGAGCCGACGAGGAACTAAACCAGTGTGGCATTTCAGCTAAAACATCACTCGTATAACCCACCTGTTTTCCCATCAGTCTTTGGGTCCATGATGACAAATTCAGGGCGAAGTTTGCTAATCCTACGGCCTTTCAGAATAGGCACAAGCCCCCCCAGATACTCCAGGTACAAGGTGTAGCAAGGGCCGCCGACCTCAGGGTTGTCCTCGGTGCGCTTCATGGTGCAGTGCAGACGCTCATTACCTGATGTCGGATAACTAACAAAGTCCCGCATGTTGTTGGGATCCGGGATGGGGGGCTGAAGTGAGGAAAGGGCGCCAGAAACAAAGAATGGAAGAATAGGAACGGGTGTTCCTTGAAATACAGAACATACTACACAACCAGCAGCTCCAGAAACGAGATCCATGTGCAGAATAGGGGTGTGAGATATGGACACACAAATTAATAAAAAATCTCAATATTTTCTGGGATTTTATCGATAACGATAATTAAGACGATATTTTGCTGAGTGTGTTATTGTGCCACTACCATGGACAGCTGACTCCTGAAGTTTTAGATATTCTTCATATTCTGTGTGGCCAGTTCACAACAGTGAAATAAATATTAAATTTTAAGCAGATTTTTACCTTTATAAAGACATTTTTCTAAAAGTGTGCATCATTTTTGAGTCAAAGTCTTACATTTAATCAGTGAATTAGAATAAGACGACATTTGGGCTGTTACCAAGCAAATGAAATCAGTATCAACAAAATGAATCTTTGCAATCCAGACATAAGCTGCGTCTGAAAAGCGTTTAGATGTGTTTACACCCTGTTTAATGCAGGACATGAATGCTTTAACCTGCAGTTACAAATGCATAGATAATGTTTTGATATATTAAATGTTTGAAATCATTTAAATACTAAAAGATACTCTGAATGTGAAACTAAAACCGCCAGTAGGTGGCAGCAAGTCACTGTTAATAAGCGAGTCATTGCGATGAACCGAATCATTTAAACGGTTGATTCATTCAGGAACGATCACCGCATGTTTGTCAGCAGACGCAAACACGCGTGGCTGTGTTTGGAATTATTTTTATTGTCGAAATAGTGCAAAAACAGGCAATATGGCTAAAACATAAGTCTTTTAATTATTGAACTGTTGTATAAAATCAATATCACATTCGTAATCATGCTGATTTTTGGAGAACAAACGGCACTCTTTGTGTGATATTAACTATATGGAATGATATAAATATATACATTTTCTGCCCCATATCTTGAATATTGTGATCATTCTAAATGTATTTAACAGACTGAATCATGCAGTGAATGAATGTGCACTAGTCTAACCTACTAGACTACATCACGTAGTGTATGCGTGCACTCTCTGGGTGTGTTTTTGTGATATACTCGATAATGTCAAATCGCACATCGTTAAAACAACAATTACGATATTATCACAGATGATATATATCCCACCCCTAGTGCAGAACTGCCTGTGAGTTGGAAGTTTTCTACCTTAACGGTAGAAGTGAAGGCAGAAGACACGCTTGTGCTCAGGCGAGAGGGCATGCTGAGCTTGGCCACGTCTTTCTCCTCGTGTACCGTGCTGGCGATCACCTGTCGGCACAGCAGCTGCAGGCTGGCGACCCGATGCTCGACGCGAAGCACGTACAGCGCCGGGCCGCTGGCGAGGAACAGACGCGAGTCCCGATGGCCCCAGCACAGCGCACTGATCGGCCTCTGAACACAGAAACACACCAGAAACACACATATCAGTGCAACTGTCCTGCATGTGAGATTACGCTCCATCTGTGTTAAACTGCCACATTCAGCAAGGTTTTACGAGGATAAACAAAGAAAAACAAAAGAAAATATGTGACCCTGCAGCACAAAAGCAGTGTTAAGTCGCTGGGGGATATTTGTAGCAATAGCCAACAATACATGGTATGGGTCGGCGGGGCGGAATATACATTTCTCTTTTTATCCAAAAATCATTAGGATGTAAGGAAGATCATGTTCCATGAAGATATTTAGTAAATCTCCTACCGTAAATATATCAGAACTTAATGTTTGATTAGTAATATGCATTGCTAAGAACTTCATTTGGACAACTTTAAAGATGATTTTTCTCCAGTTTCGGGGGGATTTTTTCAAATAGTTGTATCTCAGCCAAATAGTGTCCTATCCAAACAAACCATACATCAATGGAAAGATTATTATTCAGCTTTCAGATGACGCATAAATCTCAATTTCAGGAAATTGACCCTCATGACTGCTTTTGTGCTCCAGGGTCACATATAAGGAAAAAAATGGAAGGGAACACAATACATCAAGAAAAATCGTCATGCAATGCATAATAACACTTCAAATATTGAAAATACAACTTTCAACAGATCTCTATTCATTTTTAATGCATTTAACAACAAAAAAGCTTAAGGTATTAATAGCTGTGCTGCCAGAACAGTGGGAATAACTTTCACTTTACCTTCTGATCACACTGAATAAAGCCATGCTCTTCATCAGTATTTTTGTCTTGCTTTCCAAAAGATTCTTAAATCAAGATACACTATTTGAAAAGCAAAATTCTATAAGTCTTGTTTTCTGAGAATTTGATCAAAATGAAGTGAGCTGATTAAAACAAAGACAGATATTCGTCACTAGACAAGTTTCATGTCACACTGACAGATGTTGCTTCATTTTGTTCAATAAATTCTTAGTAAACAAGCCTTCATTTTGCACCTCAAGTAAATGTATCTTGATTTAAGGATGTTTAGATGTTTGTACTGGACACACAAGACACTTATTTTTGCAGTGCATGCAGCATTTCATACCATGCATTTTTTAAGACTGCTCTGATTTATGCAAACATGAATTACGACCTGCACGAACCCTGAGCATTTTGTAGTTAAAGTGACTCACAAAAGAGTAACGAAAGCAAAAAAATGATCTGGTGTTATCGCACATATGTCCGTTTATGACCAAAGACTCACCTGAGCTGGTGTCTCCAGTGAGTAAATGTGTTCACCGCAAACATTGTAAAACTTAACAATGGCGTTTCGGGTGGGGTCAGAGGTCATCACGAGTCTCTCCATCCCAGCAACAGCCAGCAGGTCGCCCTGAGAGCACCACTGCACCACCACATCTGATTCAGACACACGCAAACCAGTATGAAAATCCACTTTATACATCACCTCACTTAGCTTAGTAATGATAATCATTCACATATTCACACATGGCTTCAGTGCACTGATTCAGCAAATATTGATTTGTTTAGATTGTTGTTGGGGGAAATCCAATAAAGACTCGTTATAGGAAATCCTTCTGCACTGCAATAGATCCCATTCTGTTCTCTGTGGTCTGTTTTTGTGGCAGTAAGCAGGAGAATTATCACTCAAGCACCAATGATTGTACACTGTATATAAAGGAGTCATCGGATGCCCATTTTCCACAAGTTGATATGATTCTTTAGGGTCTTCATGAAAAGTCTAACACACACTTTGGTTAAAATTCCTCAATGGTAGTGTAAAACAACACCTTTTTACCCTGTCAAAAACAGCTCTGTTCACAGCGAGACGTTTTGGTGCATGTCCCTTTAAATGCTAATGAGCTCTGCTGACTCCGCCCCTCTCTTCCCCTTCCCTGAGAGACTGTGAACTTTAGCCGCATTCGTTGTGGAACATGCTAACTAGCACATTATTAGGAAAGGCAATTTGCAAAGATTCATAAAAAAAAAAACGTATACTCGCTGCTTCTGCACGACAAAAAATGATTTTCTTACTTAGTGTTCTTGTCTTGTTTTCTAATATAAATATCTAAACATTCTTGAATCAAGATGCATTTACTGGACAAGTAAAATGGCTTAAGATATTATGTCTTGTTTTCAGAAAAAAAGAATCACAAGTTAGTTTGTTTTTCCTTAAAACAAGTGAAAATATCTGCCAAGTAAATGCATCTTGATTCAATAATTTTTTGATATTTTTACTAGAAAGTAAGACAAAAATACTACAAAAGTAAGAAAATCATTTTTTCGCAGTGTGTAGGTGAAGCTGGATCCTACGGAAGCCCGTTTCCGCCAATGAATAAAAAAAGGTAATTGCAACTTTTTATCTCAAAATTCTAACTTTTCTTAACAGAATGCGACTTGGCCCCATTTTTTTTCCTTCAAAAACAAACGTAATCCACACGTCTTCAGCGGCTCAGATGTCGGGAGTAAATGACGACTGCTATGTTCATTATTACATCCAACAACAGAACACCTCGATCGCTCAGGAGTCATTCTCGTCTGCATCTGCTCCGGCGGTGAAACAATGGCGGACTGATGACAGCTCGCTCAGGCGGAGCTAAGGTAAAACACCAGTGTCAATCAACACTCGTGGGAGGGGCCTGTGTGACGTCACACAGCCGAGAATCTGAGAACGGCTTGATTTGAGAAAGGGCTTATTTATTTTTTTAAAAAGCACGGTGTATTTTTAGCATTATAGGTACCAACACACACTTCAGTTCAAACAACTTTGCATCCGATGACCCCTTTAGATAACCCTGTAGGAATACAGAAATAGAAAGAATGTGAGGAAGAACCTTTGAGGCCGGTGCGTATTAACGTGGGCGAGAGGTCATCGTAGTTGCTCATCAAACTGACGTCTCCAGACGTGAAGCAGACGGTCAACAGCGGCTTCAGACGGTGCACTGAAAAAGAAAGAGTGTTCATGTTTGGTTTCTTTTTGTAATGTGTTGATTTATGTGTTTTCTGTTTGTGAAAACGGTAACAAGTTATTGTGAATAAACACCATCCTAACACCGCTGTGCATTGTTTAATCAAAGAAAGACAGGAACGGGATCACACTAGCTGTGGTTCCACCTATTGTTATGCGCATTTTGGGACATCGCATAAAAAAAAAAACCCGCTGGATGGAAACGCCAAGATGCGCATAAATTCAAAAAATTGCGCATAATCAACTAAGCAGGCTAAATGTCTTATCCGCTAAGAAAACATGCGCAGAAACTGCGATGGAAACACTTTTACTGAATAAATTCCTTAATGCGCATCAAAAAAGACACGTGACTTTGCGATGGGACAGAAATAAACTGGACTAATCAACAGACCGATCTCATTGCACAGCATCTGAAAGGCTAGTTTTGTCATTCTAAAATGCTTGAGCAAAGTCTCGTCAAAGCGCTTCGTTACAATTAGCTCCCAGAACAGCAGACTCCGAAAATAAGATAACGTGATCACGTTTCATCTGCGCTCACTGATGCTCGTAATTTATTGTATACACAAATTATTACATACAGTGCCTTCTACTATGCGGCAGCAAATAAAATGTTTCTTTGTGATACTTAGCGCAAGTTTACATCAGATTGACTTTTGGTCTCTTCAACTCACTGATGGTTTGTTTATGCAATTGTGTGATGCGATATTCATTTTTGCGCATACATGAATAATTCGTAAGGTTTGGATGGAAACATACATTTTAGACCGCATATTGACTGTTTTTGCTTAATTTCGCTGACGAAAATAGTTCCAATCAAAGACACAGCAGAACAGTTTTGTGTCTCCGAGCAACACAGCGGTGTTTCGTTACTGAATGAACGAACGAATCGAGCGAGTCAATGATTCAGTAACCCATTCATAAAGACAGTACTCGTTTTTGAATGAATCAGCCGTTTGAACGAATCTGTTAAAGGACTAAATGACTCACTCATTAAAACCTTTAATTTGCCGCCACCTACTGGTTTGGTTTCATATTTAAAAGTATCATTGCATTTTTCCCAACATTTTTATTTGTATGTTTAAAAATATTTAAAACATTAATCTTATAAAATTCTTCATGCATTCGAAATTTTTATGGCAGCTCAGCTTCATCACACAGTGTGTAAACGCATCTAATGCCACTTCAGATGCAGCTTCTGTGGAAAGATGGAGTTTAATACTGATTTCATTTGAATGGTAACAACTCTAACTGAATTAATTGAAACAATGTAAGAATTTGATGTGAAAGATGACATTTAATAAGATTAGCGAAAAAAATGACAATTTAAGGAACATAGTCGGAAATTACATCTATATTGTTACATACAGCAACTCATTTTGAGTTAATAGTTATTTCTTCCTCTTTTCTAGTCACAGAGCAATTTATTTTGAGAGCTGTTTAAGTGAGAGAACATCTGTAACTTAGTCCAGATTGGGGCAATTGTAATGTTTAATATTTTTTTTATCATACACATTTTTTTGCATTAAAAAAGTATAGATTTTTCTTTGTATATGCTGTCAATTATAGTTTCAGCGATGCAAACAGGTGAGGGGGGGAGAAAAGTGAGAACATTACGCGGATCCACACGGAATTTCTTTACATGCTCATTTGTAGTCACTTTAAGGTATTGTTAAAAATTTTTATTACCTTATATGTCCAAAACTAATTTTTCACACACACACACAAAATAATATTAACATCTTGTTGCAACATTTTACAAAAATCAAGACTGAATATTTTTGGTCAAAATCCCATCTTATAAAAGATGCAGTGCTATGCAGGCTATTAAAGACAATACTGGCTGATTAGACGGCGATGCTGACCTAAAATGCTAAACGTTTGCCCTTCTCTCTCCTCAGCGTTCCCACATCTCTGACCTCAAACACATTTTAGACAGTTTTTGAAGTAAAGAGCAAAGAAAACACTATACAAAACTTATTGAAACAACAGGGGCTAGTTGCATAAACTTGGCTTACACTGCAAAAAATGATTTTCTTATATTCATACAAATAGTAAAAATATTTGTATCCTCTATCTTAGATGGAGCTTTTGGAGGAGTTTGCATCTATGAGTCTTTAGAAAGAAAATCGGAGTGGGCACACTTACAAAAACAAAATTGTAAATCGGAATCGGTGCATCTCTAATCAAAACAGAATCTCTCAGAGACTGCAGCGGTTACCCTGCAGAGGCGTGTAATCGTCCGAGTCTGTGTCGCTCTCGCTGCTGTCCTCCAGCAGAAAGCTGGGGTAATTCCAGGCCATGCTAGCGATGCCCTCCGCCTCGTGCAGCAGTATATGAGCCAGCATCCGGCCGTGACAGTCCATGACGATCACCTGCCCGTCCGCTGTGCCAAACAACACCTGACGAGCAAAACAGTCTGCTTAAGACCCGTGCAATTACAACCACTACAGAACACGCCCTCACTATCATGCATCTCGTGTTCCTTTAGCTGTTTAAACAACTGCAGAACCGTTTATAACCCTCAAGACATTCAATATATACACAGGAGTATCCTGGTTTAAATGGTACATATGTACTAATATATCAGTATATACAATTTGATTGATACTGGATTTCGCTGATACGATAATAATGTGCTTAAATAAAGAAAGTTGTGCAAAAAAATTAAACGTGACCCTGCAGCACAAAAGCAGTGTTAAGTCGCTGGGGGATATTTGTAGCAATAGCCAACAATACATTGTATGGGTCAAAATTATAGATTTTTTTTTTTATGCCAAAAATCATTAGGATATAAGTAAAGATCATGTTCCATGAAAACATTTTGTAAATTTCCTACCGTAAATATATCAAAACTTAATGTTTGATTAGTAATATGCATTGCTAAGAACTTCATTTGAACAACTTTAAAGATGATTTTCTCAATATATAGGTTTTTTTGCACCCTCAGATTCCAGATTTTCAAATATTGTCCGATCCTAACAAACCACACATCAATGGAAATATGATTTATTCAGCTTTATTCAGATGATGCATAAATCCAAATCTTTTATGCATAATGCAGACTGTTATTATAATACGCCTATTTTCTATATTTATTATCATTTTTCTGTAAAGCACTGACCGCAATTACCACTGTGTATTGAAAGTGCTATAAAAAACAAACAAAAAAGAATAATAATTAAACTTACGTACTGCCTATTAAAATAATACAAATGAATTTACGTTTTTAAAAATAATTAAACATTTTTAAAAATAATTTACAAAATAAGAATTAGTTTTTAGATTTAGTTAAGACTTAATATATGACATTATATTTTATTTATTTTTAATAATATCTGATCAACTGAATTTAATCAAGTCACTTTAAAGTCCCAACCATTAATTTCACAAGCACTAAAGTGGTCACCTGCTGGTCGTCGGGGGTCCAGATCCCACAGGTGATCTGACTCTCCAGGTTGATCTCCGAGGACCAGTGGCGCTGACCGCTCACCGAGCCCACCAGCACGAAGCCGTCGCGGTACGAGATCAGCGCCTGCATGCCGTCGTGAGACCAGGTGAAGTCGCTCACCTGCGCAGGTACAGCAGTTAAACCAACCGTCGCCCCAGAATAAACATCTCCTGATCATTTACTCTCCCCCGTGTCATCCACGATGCACACGTCTGTCTGTCTTCAGTCGCAGAGAAACTACGTTTTTTGAGGAAAACATTGCAGGATTTTTCTCCATATAGTGACTTCAATGGTGCTCAACGGATTGAAGGTTAAAAATGCAGCTTCAAAGAGCTCCACACGACCCCAGCCGAGGAATAAGACTCTTATCCAACAAAACCATCGCTCATTATCTGAAAAAATTTATATTTAGCCACTTTTTAGCCACAAATGCTGGGCTAGCGTTAGCTCTGCGATGCGTGTCTTCACACGTCACTAATCCTGTTGAAAGGTCAGCGTGACCTTCTCCATCTCATGTTCTCCTGCCAATCGTTAAATAGTCCGACATCGGTGTTTTATTTACTTTTTTGTAAAGGCAGTGACTTTTTTGCATGTTGAGTTTGTAAACACTGGATCCGCTTCGTCCCCTGCCTTTCAACATCAGCTATAAGACACGCTCGAAAAAAAAAAGCTACATATTGAAGCTGCCATTTTTTAACCTTCAACCTGTTGGCCGTCATTGAAGTCCACTATATGGAGCAAAATCCTGCAATGTTTTCCTCAAAAAACGATTTCTTTGCAACTGAAGAAAGACAGACGTGAGCATCGTGGATGACACGGGGGAGAGTAAATGACCGTAGATGTTTACCTGGAACTGGACTAATCTCTGTTAACGAGGCTGTCTGACGGCTCACCTGAAGCTCCGCGTCGTTGACCACGCACGACCCGCGTCCCTCATACTGGTCCAGACGAAAGATCCCGCCGTCTTTGTCCCGCATGTCGCCAGCTTCTGGAAGGCTCGTTCCATCGCACCAACACCACATGCGGAGCAGCACCGAAAACACGCCTTCGGTGCGTCCCAAACAAAGGTGGCTTTTTGAAAAAAAAAAGAACTGACTGGCACGGTTCAGCGCTTTCAGAAGGGGTCATATGACGCTAAAAATACATTATTTCGTGTTTTTGGTGTGATGCAATGCGTTTACGTGGTTTAAAGTACAAAAAAACACATTATTTTCCACATACTGTACATTATTGTTTCTCCTCTATCCCCCGCCTTTCTGAAACGGCGATTGGTACAAACTCATCGAGTCCTGAAACGCGAGGTTTGCTGTCGATTGGCCAGCTCTCCAGTGCTTTTTGTGATTGGACCGAATCCTCAATCGTGAACGGAAATGTTACGCCCCTCACCATATTTGGAAACACACAGCGTCTCCACGACAACAATACTACGGCGAGAATCAAAGTTGCACCTTCTTTCTTTGCGTGAACATTTGGGCGGCGTTATGCAAATCTTCCCACATAGTGAGGTAGATATGTGGGGGCGTGTTAGAACGAGTCGTTTTAGGTAGGCGTGGCTGACTCTTAACTTTGATAAAGAATATCTCTTTGGATTTGAGACTTTAGTCTTTGCAACTTTAGGGATCTTATCTATTCACGAACAGCTTGTAACACTCCAAAGAAAAAAACTTGAATTGCATGACCCCTTTAAAACTAAACCGTGCAGTCATATATTACGCTTCGAATACCACAGCTACTTACCCAAAAACAAACAAATGGACTGGAATATTGATCTTGATTTTCTTATGTGAGAGTGTGGAGCTAACTATGAAACCATGATCTCATAAACAAGACAATATATTTATTAACACAGTTATGATTTGCTCTGAGCCTGCTTAAAATCCGTTTTTTAAAACATAATATGCATTTAATGTGACATTAGTGTGTTTTTTTTGGGTAATTTGCATTTCACATGACTTTATCAATTGTTGGAATTCATATATTTAAATGACTTGTTAGCATACAAAAAGTATTTTTTTACATGCAATTTTATGCAAATATGAAGCAAGCAAGCCTTTTTATTTTTTAATATTTTAATTATTATATTTACCTTTACTCAAATTAACATTTTGAGTTTGTTTTCTAAATAATTTTTTTCTTGCCTTTTTAATGCAATTTTTAATATGATTTTCAAGTGCAAATTTGAAGCAAATCAAGCCATTTATTTGATATATTTTAGATCCAAGCAGAACTTAAGAAATATGAGTGATTTGTGTCAATGAAAAAAAAAGCCATTACGTTTATTTTTTCAGGCCTTGAAATCACAATCTCAAAAAAAAAAAAACTAATTAAAATGTATTTTTACCTAGCCTTTTTAGATATTTTTGCATATTCTAAATGAATTTAGTTTAGATACTTTAGAACCAAGCAAAACTCGAGAACAAAAATGTACATTCATATAAAGAGATCGTGAGGGAAGGAAATCACGTGATCAATAATTAAAGCGCAAGTACACTTGTAAGCCGTTTCCTTCACAGACACGCACTGATCCGCAGGTAAACACACACAGACGTCACAACAAGATCTGACTGAACATCTGACCAAATGCAGGATTACAGCAGAAAGCCAAAGCCACAGAAAGAGTCCATAATCAGCCGCTGCATTAACTGGACACGTGCCTGGACTCACAGCAGAAGGCAAAGACATGCTTTCATGCCTTAAACACTTAGTTCTCTGATAGAACGTGTGCTTGTGAATAACTCAGCTGCTCTCTATAGAGTGATTTAGCACTGGACATCACACGGTGATGCGACACAGAAACTGAAGCTGTATTTAATGCCATATATCACATGCATGCAGACGTGTTTTCAGTCTGAACGAAGAACAGCTTCTCTCGTAACCCATGATCCGATTACATAAGGTGACTTCACAAGAGGACAGATCTACAAACCAAACATCTTTGAGCGTTTAATCAGAAATGTTAATTATGTCACCGTTTACTCGCTGTAATGTCCTTTCAGATGTTTTTCGCTTTCCCAGTGGAACACTAAAATAAAAAGTTTTATGGACAAGTTATATGACACTTTCTTAGTTTTATTTTTCTGCTCTGAAAAACAGCAGCAGGAATTTTTAAGTAGCCGCCTAATTAAAATTTATTTTTCCCTGGCCTTTTTAATGCACTTTTGAAACAAATCTAGCCATTTGTTTATTTTAAATGAAGCAAAACTTAAGCATAACATACATATTTTCCCTGGCCTTTTTAATGTAATTTTTAAAGCAGTTTTTATGAAGGTAAATTTACGACCTTTTTAAAACCAAGTGTGTGTGTGTGTGTGTGTGAGTGAGAGAGAGAGAGAGAGAGTGTGTGTGTGTGTGTGAGAGAGAGAGAGTGTGTGAGTGTGTGTCTGTGAGAGAGAGAGAGAGTGTGTGTGTCTGTGAGAGAGAGAGAGAGTGAGTGTGTGTGTCTGTGAGAGAGAGAGAGAGAGAGTGAGTTTGTGTGTGAGAGAGAGAGAGTGAGTTTGTCTGTGAGAGAGAGAGAGTGAGTGAGTGTGTGTGTGAGAGAGAGAGAGTGAGTTTGTCTTGAAAGAGAGTGTGTGTGTGTGTGGTTGTGAGAGAGAGAGAGAGAGTGGTGTGTGAGAGAGAGAGAGTGATTTGTCTGTGGAGAGAGAGGAGTGTGTGTGTGTGTGAGAGAGAGAGGAAGTGTGTGTGTGTTAAGAGAGAGAGGGTGTGGGAGAGAGAGAGTGTGTGTGTGTGTTTGAGTGTGTGTGTGAGAGAGTGAGTGGAGTGTGTGTGTGAGAGAGAGAGAGTTTGGTCCATGTTGAGAGAACGAGAGGTGTGTGTGTGTGTGTGTGTTTGAGAGAGAGTGAGTGTGTGTGTGTGAGGAGAGATGTGGGGTGTGGGAGAGAGTGAGTGTGTGGGTCTGTGGAGAGAAGAGTGTGTGGGGGTGTGTGTGAGTAAGTGAGGGAGTGTGTGTGTGTGTGTGGGAGAGAGAATGTGTGTGTGAGAGAGAGAGAGAGAGAGTGTGTTTTTGTGTGTGTGTGTGAGAGAGAGAGTGCGTGTGTGTGTGAGAGAGCAGAGTGAGTGTTGTTGGTGTGTGTGGAGAGAGAGATGAGTGTGGGGTGTGAGAGAGAAGTGGAGTGGGTGGTGGGAGAGGAGTGTGTGGGGTGTGGGAGAAGAGTGTGTGTGAGTGTGAGAGAGAAGGGTGTGAGAGAGGAGGGTGTGTGTTGAGAGCGGAGTGTGTAGTGTGAGCGCGAGTGTGTGTGATGGCGAGAGAGTGTGTGAGAGAGAAGGGTGTGAGGTGAGAGAGTGGGGGTTAGTGAAGGGGTGGGTGTGAGAGAGAGAGAGAGGTGTGATGTGGGGCGGGGAGAGGGGGTGGGAGTGGGAGAGAAGAGTGGGTGTGTGAGAGAGAGTGGGGGAGAGAGAGAGGGTGGTGTGTGAAGAGAGGCGGGGGGTGAGTGGGAGAGAGAGTGTGTGGGTTAGTGTAGCGAGTGGAGAGAGAAATTGTGTGTTTGTGAGAGAGAGTGTGTGAGAGAGAGAGCGAGTGGGGGTGTGTGAGAGAGAGCGAGTGTTTGTGGGAGGCGAGGCGAGTGTGGGGTCGGTCTGAGAGAGAGCGAGTGTGTGTGTGTGTGTGAGAGAAGTGAGTGTGTGTGTGTGTGTGAGAGAGAGAGTGAGTGTGTGTGTGTGAGAGAGAGAGTGGATGTGTGTGTGTGAGAGAGAGTGAGTGGTGTGTGTCTGTGAGAGAGAGAGTGTAGTGTGTGGTGTGAGAGAGAGTGAGTGTGTTGTGTGTGAAGAGGAGAGTGTGTGTGAGGTGAGAGAGAGTGGGAGAAGAGGAGTGTTTGTGTGAGAGAGAGTGAGTGTGTGTGTGAGAGAGAGTGTGTGTGTGTGTTGTGTGTGTGTGTGTGTGAGTGTTTGTGTGTGTGTGTGAGAGAGAGAGTGTGTGTGTGTGTGTGTGTGTGTGTGTGTGAGAGAGTGCGTGTTTGTGTGTGAGAGAGAGTGTGTGTGTGTGTGTGTGTGAGAGAGTGAGTGAGTGATTGTGTGTGTGTGTGTGTGTGAGAGAGAGCGAGTGTGTGTGTGAGGAAGTGTGTGTGTGTGTGTGTGTGTGGTGTGTGTGAGAGAGAGAGTGAATGAGTGTGAGAGAGTGAATGAGTGTGAGAGAGTGAGTCGAAGGCAGCCTTCGAATGGTTTCTTAAAAGATGCTGCAAGGTTAAGAATCCCAGCAGAGCACAGATTACAGCCGTGTATTTTTATCCGGTCTATTTTCTGCTCTCTTCACGTGTGAGGGACACTTGCTGACGAGATGCAAACAAACCGCACAAATGACACTGTAGTGTCTTATTACTTGTTTTTGAAGCATTAGATAAATCCCATTGGGAACAATGAGATCCTCCAAAGATAAAGTATTAGACAGAAGTGAGAAGGGCAGGAAGAGTAGGCCCACGATGTTAGAACCAGCATTTATTGATGTTTCTTTGGCGTTTCCTCACCTCACTGTTGTGTCCCCGGAGGTTGAAGTTGATGCGCTGCGGGGAGGGCCGGTCTCTCCTGCCGTGGCTGCAGGTGAAGGTGACGCCCACGACTCCCCGGCCGTTCCCCGCGGCCAGCCAGCCCTCCTCACAGCAGCGCCTCCTGCACACGGGCTTCTCCTTCTCGCTGCGGGGCACGCGGCCCTTCCAGGACAGGCACAGGATGCTGGAGTCGCTGCAGAGGACGGGCCCAAGCTCCACCGCCGCAAACATGCCAGAGTCACCCGGCTCACCGGCGGGTCCTTGGGGTTCCCGCTGCTTCACAAACACTTCAGGCCCGAAAGTACTGCATAAAACTAGCAACAAGGCACATCAATTAAGTCACGTGCCTTTCCCGGGAAATCTGGAGGCTAAGAATTCACAGAAAACGTTCTCCTCCGAGATGTAGCCCCCTCATGACGTCATCTCGGCCGCTCACGCTCATGGCAGCGGCGGCGCGCACGCACGGGATTCTCCTGCGCGTCAGCTGCGCTCCGCCCGTGACGTCATCGCTTCAGAGGAGCCGCCGGCCAATCAGCGTCGGGGATTCCTTTAAGAGGACAAGGACAGAATATAAACACAATGAATGATTGTGAACGTGTCTGCGAGCGCCAGAACATACAGCTATAAACGC
>JADLZN010002263.1:0-17775 GCA_018155175.1 Sinocyclocheilus anophthalmus | reverse complement strand
AATTTGCCAGAGAGTAGAATTCAGTCAGCGAGCGCTCGCACTGAACAAAACAGCGATGACTCATCTGAACCCCTCGGATTGGCCATTGGAATTCAGAAGCTCAGAATCGTGTGTGATTGGTTATATAATGTGCAGCGCTGTAAAAAAGCGACTGTCTCTGGCTCAGCACCAGCCAAAGTGCGAACACAGGTTTGAATTTTTGCAGCTGGTGATGTGCCGCACTGAACATAAACAGAGGCGGACAGTAGTGACGTATTTTTACTTTACTCAAGTAAATTTAAAAAGTATCTGTAGTTTATCAGAGTGTTAAACTTTACTTCACTTCATTCCAAAGCATAATGTCATACTTTTTATGCCACTCAGTTCATTAAAATTAAAAGTTGTTGTTGTTTACCTTTAAGTACATAGTCAACAGGGTTTGAAATTAACTTTTTCACTCACCAGCCAATTTGGCCTCTAAATTTTTAAGTTACCGGTCATTCATAACTTCTACCAGCCAAAAAACCCCCGAAATAAACCAACAGCTTGAGGCTGTCTACATGACAAAGCGACTGTTGCAAATAATTTTGTGTCGGTACTAATGGTGTGCGATATTGAGAAAAAATAATATCTCAATATTTTCTGGGATTTTATTGATAAAGATAATTAGACTATATTTTGCTGAGTGTGTTATTGTGCTGATATCTTAAGGATACCGTGGACAGCTGACTCCTAAAGTTTTTGATATTCTTCATATTCTGTGTGGTCAGTTCACAGCAGTGATAGAAATTAATCTTTTCCAATAAGTTAAAATTTATTTTTAAATTTTATGGGCATTTTTACCTTTATAAATCCATTTTTACTAAAAGTGTGCATCATCTTTTGAGTCAAATTCTTACATTTAATCAGGCAATTATAACAATACTACATTTAGGCTGTTACTAAACAAATGAAATCAGTATCAATAAAATTAATCTTTGCAGAAGTTGAATATGAAGTGGCATTTAGATGTATTTACACATGTTAATGCAGCTTAGAGGGACATGGGATGCTTTAACCTGCAGTTACAAATGCATAAATAATGTTTTGATATTTTAAACATGAAATGTTGAATAGTGATATTTAAATTATTTAAAAAATTCTTAATTAATCCGCCAGTAAGTGGCAGCAAGTCACTGTTAAGTGAGTCATTGCGAATGAACCGAATCATTTAAACGGTTGATTTTGCTCAGAGATGCAAAACAGCGCTGTGTTTTGAATGTTTTCTGTTGGCGAAATAACGCAAAAACAGCCAATATGGTGTCTAAAACATAAGTCTCTTGATATTAATGGTTTATATTTTTTGAACTGTTGATAAAATCAATATCACATTTGTAACCATTCTGATTTATTTATTTTTTTAAACGGCACTCTTCATGTGATATTAACTATATGAAATGATAAATATATACATATTTTCCAACCCCTTATCTTGAATTATGTGATCATTGTTAATGCATATTAACAGACTGAATCATGCAATGTGCTGTGCACATTTAGAGTGCATTCTTTCAAAGTTAAGCCCTATTCGCACGGGATTAGTATCACCTGGTGACCTTGTGTGATTTGAAATTACCCACCACATCTGAATTTCATGTGGTGCATTCGCACGGGATAAGCGAAGCCTGTGATTTTACTCGAATTTACTGACTTGTCTCGCGGATGTCAAGGCTTTGAGGGTCCCGTTCTATGGTCCAGATGGATTAAAAAAAAAAAAAAACTAATATAGTTTCATGCACTGTGTCATTTACATTTCACCAGGTTAAAATAATATCTCAAGCTTTATGCTTGATTTATTTGTAACACATTAACCTCAAAACCTTTTCAGCCTTTTCTTTCTACAAATTGTATGGTGTAGCAATATATGACAGCACCCAAAATAATATCAAACACTCCAACGCAGCCTCCATTCTTCACAAAAGATGGATAAAAAGGCACACAGCAAACAAAAACCTCGAAAAATTATATGCGACCCTCCAAATGCTGGCCGAATCACAGAGATGCTGATTCACACGGGACTAATATTATCACAGGACCTCTGTGTTAGGCGAAATATGGTAGGTCATCTGCGGGGGAATTTTTACTTTACAAATTACACACATGGCCGATTCGCACGGGATTAAGATCACAAACAACCTCCGCAATTATTACAAATGACTGGAGGTCACCAGGTAATACTAATCCCGTGCGAATAGGGCTTTAGTCTAACCAGACTTCATCACGTCGCGTATGCGTGCACTTTGTAACTTAGGTGTGTTTTGTTTGATTTTTGCAATAAACTCGATAATGTCATGATGTCTCACGAATTCAGTATTTGCGCTAAACCTGCGCAGATTTGGCTTGCATGAACTTCCCAAAAAAATGAATGAGTGAAGATAACTTACGAAAAGTAACCCGCCAAACTGGCTAGTGATTTGACAGCGTTACCCGCCACAGCTGATTTTTACCCGCATTTGGCGGGTTGGCGGGTGTTCATTTCAAACCCTGCTTAAGAACATTAAAAATGTAGTACTTTCTTGTACTCAAGTACATCTTTGAATTACTTTTACTTGAGTAAAAGTAAGAAAGTAATAGATTTCTAATGTAATTAAGTATTAAATGATATTTAATATGAAACGTAGTGCAGTACGAAGTGCAATATTATGCTTTGGAATGTTGTGAAGTAACGTTTTCTAAAGAAAAACACTCTGATAAAGTAGACACCTGAAAAGTACTTTTACAGCAGAGTAAAAATACTTCACTATTGTCCGCCTCAGAATATGAAATATATAAAAAAATATTATTCTGCAAATTTTTTTTGTCTTTTGGAAGCTGCATTCAAAATCCACTTGGCTCAAAAATCTGAGCGGGCACGTGCCCCCCTCTGTCTGAATGGGCATGATGCCTCTGCCCCCCATAGTTGAAATCACGTTCCGAGAGGAGCGGTATTTTCTCAGAACTAAGAATTTGTTCCCTCGTTTTATAAAAATAGTGGCCACATTGTAGTAAAATGTGCAGTGTACATGGTAATATTGATTTGGCTATTAGTTTCAAAGAGGCCTAGGGAATATTTTAAAATGGCGTATTCTTAATTATATTCCACTTCAAGTGGTCATGGTTTTAACTGAAATGGGATAAACTACTAAAACATTAACAATCTCTTGTGCTCTTTACAGATTTGCCCTCTTTGCCAGAGTAACTATTGACTGGTAAATATTGATTTTAGCCTCCCTGGTCCACCAGCCTGGAATTACACACAAACAACTTAATTTCATCACATTTGAATGCTGTATAAATAGCTGACTGAGCAGAGGTTTCTTATTTCTTATCATCGAGGCAAAATCACATCAAGAATGTCCCTGGTACACAGCAATGTTGTTCTTCAGGCTCTCTCCACCTTCACTGGTGCTACTGTCAAGCATTTGACAGAGGAAACAAAGGATGATAATGAACTCCATATATTTAATTTTATGGCAACTACCTTTGTTTCAAAGCAAGCTTTTGATGAAACAAACTCGTTATGTTGTTTTTGTGATGAGTTGTTTGTGGACATTGACAAATTTCTAGACCCAAGGTTTGATTATGATTTCACGGATTTAAAGGATGACGCGACGTGTAAGCGTGGAAATGAGCTGTATACACGCCCCTGTGGGTGGAAACGTATTGCCATCAAGGTCCTGGATAAGTATCCAGATGGAAATGCCTGGTTGGGCACAGATGGATGGAGGAGTTACTCAGTGGATGACGAGTGGCCCGTCTCTTATCATGGAACCAGCATGAACAGTGCCAAAGCCATCATTGAGTCTCATTATATACCAGGCTCTAGACAAGTGTACGGCAGAGGAATCTATTCGACGTATGACATAAAGGAGGCTGCTGCTTACACCCACAAGGTTACATGTAAAGAGACTGGAAAAATCTATGATGTGCTTCTGCAGAACAGAATCAATCCAAAAATGAGAAAAGTGTGTGCCAGAAAGGAGTATTGGCTGATTGAGATTCCTGCAGGAACCCCACCTGATAAAGAGGGAGAGATTGTGGAGAAGTCAATTCGTCCTTATGGAATTCTGTTTAAAGAGGTGTAAAACAATCCTCCAAGCTGCCTGCTATCCTGACAATGAGGGGCTGTGTGTGGACATTTAATGCTCGAGGGATCATAATCGATCTTACTATTATTATTATTGTGGGGCTCATATTTTATGTGATGCTCGTGCCTTTTCTCATTTTCGCTTATTTGAGGTTAAAATATTGCTTTTTCTCAGAGATTTCCAAATGCATTTCTCTGGCCGTTGCCCTCATTGCATGTTTGATTGTATGCATTTGTGGTAAATGCATAAAACGCATACAGTAAAGTGTGTTAAAATGTGTTAAAATCTTGCTTTTTCTCAGAGATTCCCAATGCATTACTCTGCCTGATCATCTAATTGCATCATTTCAATATTAAGTATTTACGTTAAATGTTAAGATAAATTCATAAAAACTATTTAAATTGTAAAATGTGTTCAAATGCATTGAAATATAGCTTTTTCTCAGAGATTCCCATTGCATTACTATGTCTCATGACCTCTGTCTGATTGCATAATTATGTTTGATTGTTTTAATTGTTTGATTGTATGCTTTTGTGTTGAATGCATAAACATGCATTTTGTTAAATGAATCCTTAAATACATGAAATATGTCAAATGCATTGAATACTGCTTTTTCTTACAGATTCACAATGCATTACTCTGTCCAGTGACCTGAATACATAATGTTTGATTTCATGCATTTATGTTAAATGCATAAAAATGCAGTCTTGTTAAATGCGGTTGATGTAGGACGCATAGTGAAAGTCCGGTGAGAATATGCTAGTCTCGTGAGTACCAAGATTTTGTTCTGCAGGCACATGAACATTTACACATCTATCTTGGCAAACATAAACATTTATTTTTCAACCAATGTAGGAACATTGACGTATTGATGCATTTTATGTGATTAAAAGTGCATGTTTGTCCTTTTTACCGTTTAGCTTTGTACATTTTCCTGAAGTACCACCATGTTTATATGACATTCCCTGTAAATCCCTGCTGGAAAAATGCTAACTGTGACTGGAACACGATGACTAGTTTCTTGCTGGTCTAAGCTAGATACTAGCTGGTCGACCAGCCGTCATGCTCCAGAAACCAGCATGACAACCTGAAGCTGGGCAGGGATTGCACTTTTTCCAAGAAAGAAGAAATTCTGAGATGAATATCCACGGTTGTTTCGTACTGATGAGTGCTGCTTTGTTATAGCCGTTAGAGCTGGTTAACCAAGGTAATCTGGCTGGTTAAGCTAATTAAACAGCCCGAAGGGGATGCTGGTATCCCACTATGGTGCTCAGCTGTGCTGGTCTTTTCTCCAGAGATGAAAAAAGAAGCTCCGTTTGCTCCAAGTGCAGTTAAATAAGTACAGAGTTACAGGTTTATTTCTGCTTTAGTTCTCATTAATAATGCCTCATTACTATGTTGGCTGGAGTTGCTATGCATTCGTTTTTAA
Source organism: Sinocyclocheilus anophthalmus (assembly GCA_018155175.1). Lineage (NCBI taxonomy): Eukaryota > Metazoa > Chordata > Actinopteri > Cypriniformes > Cyprinidae > Sinocyclocheilus > Sinocyclocheilus anophthalmus. Next base: position 12,261 of record JADLZN010002263.1, on the reverse strand, counting down.
TTACAGACAGAAGTGATGCACTTCCTTCACTCTTCCGCGTTGATTTCTGACCACAGCAAACACAGAGAAACCTCTGTACCCACGGAATATCCAAATAATAAACACACAATTACGATAGTATATGGTTTGTATGTGATTTTCTTCAAATGCTAATTTGTGCAGCGATATAAAAGGCTATATAAGTAGCATATTTTAACAACAGTAAACGACCAAATTCCACATGTGATCGCAAAAGGAAGTTATTACAAACACTCGATGGTGTTTTAAAGTGAGTTTTGAGTAAAAGTGTACTAATAATCTCATAAATTGTCTTATGTAGCTTGATGCTAATGTTAGCTCTAATGCAGCTGCAGAACAGGTGCAGTTCTTCTTCATTATGTATTTTGTCATAATAATTCACGTAAGGTCGCAAGAAAATGTTTTGTTGTATTTTTATAGAAAGACTTTTGATTATAGTTGGGTAACTGTATACTGGGATTAAAGCGATGTGGCTTGGTAAACCTTGTAATGCCAAAATAAAGGCTACTAATGGCTGAATAAAACAAAAGAAGATTAATGATAAAGGAATTATGAGGATAAGTCTACCCCCCCCCCCCCCCCCCCCCCCGACCTGGTGGAGGTTGTGAAGGGCGCGGGTCGAGTGACAACAATAGAATCATGAATTGTGGAGCTTACAGGAGCCATAAATCAATTTTATTAGCCTTATATTAGCCTTCTCTAAAAACACACATGACATGGTCCCACAAAATGTTTAATAAAATTCACAGTTTTAGAGATTATGTCCTGAAATTTGAAATGAAGCATTAGTAGACTTGTGGCTTTAAATGAATTTTAATTGTATTTGTATTTCTAACATCATTTACCACAGCAACATGTTTATTTATACATTTAAAAACATTTTTATGTTTGAGCTAATATATCTCTATTATTATAACAGTCTGAGTAATTCTGATTCTTGAACAGTACACTTTGAAGTGTCAGCTTTGTGCACATATGTTGATTATGTATCTAGTCTGAAAGACTCATGAGCAGCAACCTTTTTATTTTAGGTATGTCATTTGTGTCTCCATGCCGAAAATGGGGGGTGACAGCAAAGGGGTTCAGGCGAGACACTGCAGGTGAATAGGGTAAAAATATTAACTAATAGAAAGTCTGGACAGCAAAAAAAAAAAAAAAAAAGACATTAAATCAAACATTAAATCTGATTCAAACCACATATGTGGCAAAAGTATTCATGCCATATTCAAACAAAGCTGAAGCCAGTTGGCAGCATGGAATTTCACAATATATTATACCAGTCTCCTCTGTCGCTGAGTTTTTCTAGTGCAAATGAGGAGTTGGATCTTACTATTGTTTTTTTCTATGCATTTCTCCATTAGACTTAGGCTATGCCCAGTAGTGATGTGCGGATGAGTTAAAATGTCACCCGAATCCGCAGCTTCAAATTAATTATCCAACTGCCAACCGCCCGCATCTATATTTTTCTCTGATTTAGATAACCGCACCCGATCATCACATTCAGGGTTCGTACGGTCATGAAAAACCTGGAAAAGTCATGGAATTTTAAAACAGCAATTTCAAGGCCTGGAAAAGTTTTAGAAAAATGTATAAACCCAGAAAGTTTTGGAAAAGTCATGGAAATCCATTTCACAATTCTCTGTATAATAGAATTATGTTTAATCAGGTCCTGAATTTCGATGCGGGATTGTGAATATATCGCATTACTCATTCCAGCTGCTTTCGACTTTAAAATGAGGGAAATTGCTGCAAAACCTTTATTCAATATAGCGTAGATGGTTAGGTTAGATGAGTAAATAAATCCACAGAAACCATGAGATCAAATAAGTCATTTGAAAACAGCGTAAGTAATTCAGCTGTACCGCGTCTTCTCTCTTTGACCTTCTCTTCACATCGGCGCATCTAGAGCTGCTGCACGCTGCGATACAAGACTTTAGCTCGTGTTTCGGTACAGTTGACAGAATTGTCACTTGCCTACTCGGTCATTGTTACATCATCACAAAAATTTATTATTTTCACGTCTTTTTAAAGGGGTCATGATGTTTGCTAAAAAGAACATTATTTTGTGTTATTTGGTGTAATGAAATGTTGTTTATCCGGTTTAAAGTAAAAAAAAAAAACATTTTCCACATACTGTACATTATAGTTTCTCCTCTATCCCCGCCTTTTTGAAACGCGTCGATTTTTACAAAGCTCATCAGTCTGAAAAGCGAGGTGTGCTGTGATTGGCCAGCTATCCAGTGCGTTGTGATTGGCCGAATACCTCAAGTGTGAGACAGAAATGTTACGCCCCTACCATAATGTAATGATGCCCTGTCAGGCCGGAGCAACGAGACAAAAACATTAAAAACCATTATAAACTAGGCATTTGTTGCATCCGGTGGGGACATAATTACTGATTATAATGACTTATATTGTGTTTTTACGCGTTGCGTATCGCGCCACTTAAACATAAAACCATGTATGTATTTGTGATCTGAGAAAGGACAAACAACAAGTGCTACTCTACTGCCCAAAACTCACGTTTGAATCATCAGTGACAAATGATAAAAGAAAACGTACTTACGTGAGTCAGAACTGCCGGCATTTTAGTCTAACGTTATTCTCCCAGGATCAGTAAACAGTCCTCCATAAAATGTGCCGGCGATCCACAGCACTAAGTTGATGTATTCCCTCAGAGACCAGCACAGATCAGCTCAAGGCATGACAAAGCGGATACCGTCCTCTTTTGGAAGACCAAACAAAAGTAGTTTCGCTTTCACAACAAAAAAAACAGCGGCGAGCGTGCGGGAAAAAAAGCCCGGCTTAGCGTGGGCTGAAGCCGGGCAAGAGTGAGCTGAGGCGGCGGGGTCGAGAACGGCGGTCCGGCGAAGGAGCGGTGAAAACGGTGGAAGCCGATCCCGCGATCCACACACTAAGTTGATGTATTCCCTCAGCCGACCAGCACGGATCAGCTCCAGGCATGACAAAAGGATATCGGCCTCTTTTGGAAGACCAAACAAAGCAAATTTTCGCTTTCGCAACCAAACACACAGCGTCTTCACAGCATGGCGGCAGCGGCAACAATACTACAGGAGAATAAAAGTTACTCTTTCTTTCTTTGCGTGAACATTTGGCGTCGTTATGCAAATCTTCCCACATTGTGACTTAGACATGTGGGGGTGTGTTAGAATGAGTTGTTTTAGGTAGGCGTGGTTGACTCTTGTCTTTTATAAAGAATATCTCTTTGGTTGAGACTTTAGTCTTTGCAACTTCAAAGATCTTCTTTATGCACCAAGAGCTTGTAACACTCCAAAGAGAAAGGAAAAAATAAAATCGCATCATATGACCCCTTTAAGCCATTCGGGACTCTCGCCCTCCAGAGGCGCTTTTCTGTGCGCTCATAGTCACATCCAAAGCGCGTGTTGCGCTCAAATTGAGTTTGTTAAGCTTAAAGTGCTTAAAGCTTGTTCCTAATGAATGAATGAATGAATGAATTTATATAGCGCTTTATTGTGTATTGTACACCCAAAGCACTTTACGATTTATTAGGGTTTCAGTAAGCTAACAAAAAAAGTGGTTCCCCAGGATGTACCTAATGCTTATTGCGCACGTACCCGGACTGTCAGTGTGTAGGGTCCCCTTGACGTTGAGCGGACTTTCGCGAAGACGTCCTCCGGACATTCAAGGGGACGTTCACAGGACGAGCAGCGGCCATTCGGGATGTTTAGGGGACTTTCGCTTTAAGTCCTCTGAATGTCATTTTATTTTACTTTTAGGCTAATCAAAGACAACAGACACGTTGTATGGAGCAAAATATATTATTTTAATTGAACAATTGTAAAGTTGCTGTGCTCTTTCCGTGTGTGTGTGCGTCTCTGGTTGTGAGCTGTGGTTTGTCGGATGGCAATTCTTCCCATTGTCTTCTAACCTAAAACAACAAAATGAACACATTTGGATTTAGACCAAGTGGTCCGAAATTTAGCGCACATAGGCCTTTTTGCCGCATATGGGCGTCTCGGTGTGTATTTTTACCATATGGAAATTCAATATATTATTGATAAAAGCCCACGCATGGGCGCCTGGATATTTCAAGTGTTGTAATGGAAATGGCAGATCAGATGAGGGACGAAACAGGGACGTTCGCAAACTGGCTCCGACGAATGTCCTCCGGTGAACGTCAAAAAGAGGACCAAATGCGGACGTAAGTGGACGTCCTCAAAACGTCCGCCCGCGAACCACAGCAGACGGGGAACGTCCCGTTTGCTGGGAACCCAACTAACAAAATTACATAACTGCAACGTAATCTGGTGACCAAAGTTTCGTCGTGACGACGTTGGCAACCAGAAAAGTGAAAGGTGCGTATACGTCACCGCAACGTAACTTTGTGACGTGTCCAGTAAGTAACAGTGACGTCGTGGCAACGTCATGGCGACCTCGTGGATCCATAGTCGTGTGTTGGTAACCAGTTCCTCATTTTAATTATTTAATCAATATGGGCGGACGTCGCTAATTTAACTTGTCCTCATTTGCACAAAACTATTTAAGAGACCTTTTCAATGACATATGAAAGACTCGAATTTGATTCATTCAGTTTGTTTATTATAGATATGCCTATAGAGAAAGCACAAATAACAAAAACATTAAACAGGTTTATAAACATGTAAATGAACAAAGGTTTTCTTCAGAAGCTTGAACATTCTCCACATCTACTCCTCCGTCTACTCCTCCACGTGTCCCTAAAACAAGAAAAATTAAAGAAAGAACAGGTGTGTTTTCCCATTTTAACATTAAAATGCACAAGGCAATTAGCGCTGAAAGAAGCAGCAATATGTATTAAGCAGATCGTTTTGTGTTAAAATCACTCACTTTTAAACACTGTCACAAAAGTTACTTTGTGGCGAGGAATAAAGGAAACTTTTTTTGTTTGTTTGTCACAGCGTAACCGTTTAATGGGTCCACGGCGGAAGGTAATTTGTCAAGATTTGGTACATATGTTTCACTTATGTTGGGGGTATTTAAAGCCCGAATTATTGTTTAGAACAAACTATTATTTATTTATTTTTAATAAAATATATTCATATGGCAAAAATAGTATAGCAAAAGTAGTCTTGTGTGCATGGCAAAATAGCACAATAATAGTGTATAATATCTCTAATTGGCTGAAAGCCCTTAGCAACATTCAAATTGATCTCTGACTGGTTTGCGCAGGAGATACTGATCTGAAGATTATTCACTGTACACTCACAATCAGCGGTAAGTTTATAATATACTGATCGTATTTTATATCGATAAAATACATTTCTATAAAGTTCTTAAGCGTCATCAATTGTCAAAGTGCATATGTTTGGTACAAACTGCATGGTCATGTTGAGTTTAGTAGATGATCGGTAAATTCTAGTTTATAATTGTTACAGAGGTAAGATCTATGCGCTTTTAAAAAGTGCATGTTGTCAATTTCATGTGTCATTTTTCACAGGTGTATATTTTAATGAAGAAATTATTTATTTATGACAGTTTTTCACGTGTTCGTGCACGTGTTATGGGCCATTTGTAATCATCAGTGTTTTTTTACTTTTATACTGCTTCTGTTTGGCTTTTAATTACAGAACATTCTCTGCTTTTCATACCTCAGCACTTTTATTTATGTGTGCCGGCGCATGTTTCAGAGTCTCTGCAATTAAACTTTCTATCTCCTTCTCCCCAAGACCAGCTTTCCATTTCATGACCGCATCTGGAATTAAACAGAAGTCACAGCGTTACAGTATGTAATACCAGAACGTGGTTCATGCTTGTTTTATCAGTGTGTTTATTCATTTGTTCAATTGTGTATAAATTAGATATAAATGTCAAGAGTATCATTTAAATACAATGTATACACTTATAATTGAATTAATCATACTATTTTGTCATACTATAAAAATCATACTAATTAAAGTATCTTTACAGAAAGTATTCCAATGTCAAAAACTGAATTTTTAATTTTGTAAAAAAAATAAATAAATAAAAAGTTGTGCTAGAAAATGCAGAAAGGACTTGTATAAAGTCAAGACAATCTGATGTAATGGCAGCTTTACTATTTCAGTGTCAAATTTGTTACACATTTGTCTCTGTTCATAAACTAATCATTGTTACTCACGTGTGATAACTTTGCACATTGTTGTTTTAATCAGAGCCAGCTTCTTTCGCTTCCCATGCAGGCTGTAGTGGCTCCATACGCTGTTGGTGGCTACTGCCCGCATTACCCTCCTTACACACTCTCCTGGATTGGCCCCACCGATAAGGCTGAGATGGTGTGTCTGGAAGAAAATGCCATTTGTTGGCATGCAGGTAACCAAAGGTAATAGTATACTCGTTATGCTGTAAAATGTTATACCAGTTTCATTATATGAAACCTATTTGGCCATTTGCAAAATTATGGAAAAGGGATACCAAAAATTTAAGTCATATCATTTACTCTCCCTCAACTTTCGTGAAGTTCTTTCTTCTGGTGAACATAAAGGAAGATATTTTGAAGAATGTTGGTAATGAAACAGTTGCTGTTCTGTGTTGACTTCCATAGTAGAACAAAAAAATACTGTTACCAACATTCTTAAAAATATCGTCTTTTGTGTTCAGCACAAGAAAGAAACTCATACAGGTTCTGAACAAGTTGAGGGTGAGTCAATGATGATAGAATTTTCATTTTGGGGTGAACTAACACTTAAGAGGTAGATGTAAAATAATTATATTTCATACTAGTTTGCCTAATCCTAAAAAAATATACTGGTATTGATATAAAATCTGCAAAGAGAAGGTATAATGATGTTGGATACTTTTTTTTTTTTTGTTCTCTGAATTAAGTTGGCACCCACCACTTTCTTTCTAAATTCAGGGTCCTTAAGGTGGTTCTCAAGGTCCTCCAATTCCTCCTTGCACTGAGCTGTCTTGAGGTCCGAGATATCATCATCCCTTTGACGACTCTGGTTCCTCTGCAATAGAAGTAGAATTTCCCTCTGGGAGACCGCCAGGCTGTCTACTTTCTGCAGCAGCACATGCAGTGTTTCTGCAATAAAAGTTTTTTTTTTTCTTTTTTCTACAGAATAATTCACACAAAAATAAAAAAAATAATTTAAGAGGTAATTTAGAGGTAAACGCATTTGTGTACACCTTTTTGATCACATTTAAACACATTTGGTATCTTGTATCTTTTACCTTTGAGGTCTTTTGGCATTGAAAAATCTCTGGGAGGCCTTGTCCATGGTTGTCGCTCCACTGAAAAGGTAACGTCACAATTCTGTTAAGACAATTATGCAGACATTTAGTTTTTTCTTTTTAAGTTAAAGGGGTCATATGATGCGATTTCAAGTTCCTTTCTCTTTGGAGTGTTACAAGCGGATTGTGAATAGATAAGATCCCTGAAGTTACAAAGACTAAATTCTCAAATCCAAAAGAGATATTCTTTATAAATTTAAGACTCTGCCACGCCCCCCTAAAGCGGCTCGTTCTAACACGCCCCCACATTTCTACCTCACTATGTGGAAATATTTGCTTAATGCGGCCCAAATGTGCACGCAAAGAAAGAAGACGTGGTTTCAGTAACCGCAGTTAGTGTTGAAGCAGCATGTCAGGGAGACGCGGTGTGTTTCTAGGCGAAAGCAAAAGAACTTTATTTGGCCTTCCAGAAGTAGATTTTTTCCCTTCTCCCCTACCTTTTTTTTACCTTTCCTTCTTCCTCCCCCTCTTTCTCCCTTTTTTTTTTTTTAACAGTGCCGCATTAGGGAATCATTTTTTTTTAAGATACCCTCCCCCCTTACAACATGACCACCCAACTAGCAATCCGAATTTTATGCGACGACACGTTTCGGTGACATAGGACGACGGACCGGTCATTCTGTACTTGCATTTTCATGACAATCCTGGCGCTTCCTGACCTCAGCCGATTCTTGCTTGCGTTATAGTGTTTAAGTGATGGCTTATGGACTGTTTCAACATGAGGTAGTGGTGTTCACATTTTTCGTTTTTTGGTGTGTGAGTGTGTGTGCCTGGTGCACGAGTGATTCTGAGAGAGAGATTGATTGAGATCTGAGTACCTGTTCTTTTTGAGAGATGCGACCTGAGAGGGAGACATGGGTCACACACAGTGGATTTTGTAGCGGCTCCCTTAAAACGTGGATGGTACTGCAAACCTTAAAATACCAAGTTTCTTCATCCACTGTGTTCGTCATGCGACCAGTCCTCCCTTTTTTCGTTTTTGGCTTTCTCCGTCATTTACATGTATTTTGATTTTTATAGATTTGAAGTCGTTGCGATATGGTACATTAGGGGTTAGTAAATTCGCACGAGAGGCCTTTTTTTTTTTTCTTGTGGAGGTTCGTGTGCCAATCACAATTTTCCCGTGCTACCTGGCCGTACTTATTGATGGCACATTCACCGACGCAGTGACTATGCGTTGTCGGAATTTTGGCCCCCGGGGACCAAGCGTTTGAACGGGGGTGGGGCAGAGGCGTTGGTTTTTTTGTTCCGCCCGCGCATTTTCATATTTGGACCTACCCACAAAATTCACTATATTGGTGTTTTGAACATAAAGCATGTCAACATATTCTGTTACAAATACACAAAATAATTATCTTTTTTTAAAAAATAGCTCAATATGACCTACTTTACCAGTAGTCCTGCACTCTGCTTGTTTTTGCTGGGGTTGCGTGGGGGGGCTTCCCAGCTCTTTCTTCTGCCAGGGTTGAAACCCTGTTCCCAATAGTGACTGTATAATTGTATGGTTTTCAATCCTTTATCAGTGAACGACTCCACAATAATTCTTTGCACATAAATAAAATTGTTTATATACCCCCTACTACTTCCACTGCTGTACGACAAGAAGCACAAATGATACATTGACTTTGTTTCTATGCGGAAGCCTGCCCACGTTTCATTGTACGCTTAAGTAGAACCCCCCCCATTTTAACTAATTAAACAAATTAGATTTAAGGGGATAGTTCACCTAAAATGAAAATTATCCCATGATTTAGTGCTCTCTAGCCACCGGTAGGAGCATTTTCCGACATCTTTACGATTTCTTTCCTCTTTTTTCCTTTCTTTTCTGTTTTCCCCCTCCTTCAGACTTTTAAAGAGAAAATTCTTCGGATTTACCACCCTCAAACCTCTTCCCCCGAATATCGAAGTTGCCGCATCTGCTGTGTAGTAGCCATACCGCTCCCATGCTTAAAGGTCTCCGCTCAAATTACAAACCTCTAAAATTCGGCAACCCAAGGTGCTCACAATAATGCCCGCCGATCAGAATTAATTGTCTATGTAGTATAGTCCTAACTGGTTCTGTTTTGCAATAGAGCGTTGCTTACTGGCTTTCTTGTACCAACATTGCTTGTAGTACAACCTGAACTCCGGGCCTTGGCAACTGACGCTATCCCGCGCGTGACGCTTTTTGCTTGCCCGCACGCCTCGCTCCCGATGAGTAATATGCTCTTGTAGGATTATTGACAATTCATGGACACCATTTAGTTTAAAAATCATTGAGTGTGATTCTGTTGCATGGAATTTTGTATACTAAAAATTTATGTTGCTTATTTAAATTAAGGTAATCACTTTTACATAAGGTTCCATAGTATATGTGTTTAATAACATGATTACGAATATTATGAACCATACCATTTATTACAGTTATGTTATTTAATACATCCTTAAGTTCAGTGAATGACAAAGAGCCTACAAGTTTGTTCAATGGTAGTGCACTGTTTATGCTAGAGTGCATTACCCGTTAACCCGCCAAACCCACCATTCTTTGTGATGTTAATACTTACTTAGTACAAGGTGATTAATTAACTATTAACCAAGATTATTAAATGAACTTAAACTTTGTCATTCTGGCTTCACCTGTAATTTTTATAGAGTTGACGGACTAAGGGTAATTCTAAGAACCTATTGTAATTACCGTCGTGCCACTTTAGTAATTATAAATCTGTTAGCCCCTTCAGGGTTTCTGTTCGTCTTAGGCCATGTTAGGGGGGCTATAGCCGTCTTGGGGGGGGGGGGTGGTTATAGTTTAAGAAGGATATGTTGTGATTGGCCACAACAATTGGTTATTGATCCATTATCTATGTATATTATCATAATCATTACCGATTTTTTGGAAAAGCCTTTTTATTTTGTAAGATTTTATCACAGATTTTTAAGGTAACGTCATGGCTTGCTTGGGGCCATGCGCTGGAGGAGTGCATCATAGCTAAAGTTCAAAGAACCAAAACTAATAAAAATTGGATGAAATGGGCTATTTGAATTGTAAAATAAAACTAATAATGATAGTAAACAACCTCTTATTGGTGTTAAACATTTTTGTACCATGCTTGACTTTCCATGGAATTTCGCTTGAAGTAACCTGTCCCCCACACAATGCCCTTGATCTGTAACACAAGGTTCCGTCTGCCTCGTGCATTTTACAGTTAGTGGAACTTGCTGGCTCTCATGTAGTATTAAATAACTTGTTAAACATGTGTCTAATACATGCCGCCCACTTTGTCAAATTAATTTCTGCTCCTGATATTTGATGTTCTTGACAAATTTGTATATACCCGATGTCTTTATCCATTTGAATATTCGCTGTATGGATTTGTCCATTGAGGACTGTCGGGAGCTCTTCAGCATACTGCACAGCAGATTCGCATTCCATACAACATGTTTTTAACTGCCACGTTGTTCGATTTGGAGGCCACATATTCTTCAGTCACATTGATTTAAATTCTACCTTCAGGTAAATCTTGTGTTGGGGGAACTGAAGGGTCACAAGTGGGATGGTGGGAAGATTCTGTGAAGGCTTTAGATATTTCAGTTTGTAGAGTAAATTACTAGTATTTGCATACAGTTAGGGGTGTGTGACCGTGTTGTCTATAACAATATCATAATCGTTGTTTTTTACCATGTGTGAGCTTGGATGCATTTCAATACCAAGCCAGCAAGGGAACCTTGACATATCATAACTACCTTTAACCCTTCTCGCGTGTGCTTTAACATAACCGTTCTTCTTTGGCCTGTCCATTGGTTCTTTGTTGTACATATTGCTTTAACACGAGTACATAAGTGGCTACCTTTTAATAACGATTTTTGCAAGGTTGGTGGTGATTTCGGTATGTAGCTCACATCAAATGTGCACGCGTTCATGTTTGAACCTTGTGGTCCAAGCAGGGATGTTTATTGCGATTGTGAATCCAAGTTTCTTATATCATGTGCATACCAAGCTTATCTCACACAATCAAGGTGTACCAGTAGCACACATTGAAGTGGATCAAATAATATTCACTCGTCCCATGCCCCCACAAACCAATTTATTAGTCTGTAGTAAAAACCTAAACTCAAAAAGCATTTTCTTGTCTTTAGGACATTACTGCCTTGAACTTTTTCTGATCCATCTTCAAGGGTTGAGTACTGAACCGGACGTCCAGTCAGTGTTTATCATTAGGATTGATGACTAGATTTTTTTCCTAGTTCTCAGAAAAGTGGCAGTGAACAAAAATGAGTTTGCTTGATCCTACATTGCTCAAGTGGATTGTACCAACAAACCCCTCTTTACTTTTTCGCCTTTGTTGGTTATTTTCATTCGCAGATAAGTTTTTCTATTTTAGACTTTGCTTTCTGATTTTTTTTTAACTAATTGTCACACTTTTTAAGAGCACTCATATCGTTTGAATTTATTTGAACTGTGTTAGAATAGTTGATGTATCATGTCTAATATACCGCAAATTCAAAAGCACAAATCGACAAAATGAAAATGAATACAACAAAATAAAAATTATAGGGATTGGACAAGGGCTGATTAGCCATAAATGTATGCTTGCGGCATTTCTGTTGGTGAACAGTTTGTGTCGCTGTGTTCGTTTTCTGAAATTAGTTTTTTTACACTATACAAAATACATTTTAGTCTATCACATTTAGGGTGCGGTACCCCTTGTCTATGTTTGCGTTGCGATTTGAAAAGAACCTGGTGCGTTGCGCGCCGTTTTAGTGTGGTTCGTTGCGCATTGGGGATTCAATGCTGCCATCCCGGCAACCCTCGGTGCACACTACAAACAATGCCCGGACCCTGAGACGCCTAAACACAGCCCCTTTTATGACCGAATCCCTGGCTTTTTTATCCAACCGGTGGCCTTCTGACTTTAATAACCCCCCAGCGCCGCCACCTTAAAGGGGACTCCAGCCTATGTTTGCCGATTTGCAATTTTGCATTCTTCTCTTTTGAGGGTTACAAGCTCTTGGTGCATAAAGAAGTATCTGTAA
>JADLZN010002262.1:162500-165814 GCA_018155175.1 Sinocyclocheilus anophthalmus | reverse complement strand
ACTCTCTGCTTGTCCTGTTCCGGCCTAGGAGGCCTCCTATGAACTCTCTGTCTGTTCTGTTCTAGCCAGGAGGCCGTCTATGAACTCTCTGCCTTTCCTGTTCCGGCCAAGAAGGCCGTCTACGAACTCCCTGCCTGTCCTGTTCCGGCCAAGAGGCCGCCTATGAACTCTCTGTCTTTTCTTGCCTTGCCAAGAAGCCCTATGCCTCTGCTCTCTGTTGTTTCCGTCCAAGGACCACCCTCATGAAACTCTCTGCTCTTTCTCCTGTCTGTTCCGCCAATGAGGCCGCCTATGAACTCTCTTGTGTCTGTCTGTTCCGGCCAAGGAGGCCTCCTGAACGCTCTGGCTGTGTCTTTTCCAGCCAGGATGTGCTTTGTCTGGAACTCTTTGTCCTGTCCTTGTCACATCTATAGAAAGGCCAACCAGTCTACGAACCTCCCTCTTGTCCTTTCCCCGTTATGGAGGTCGTTTGTGAACTGTTTTCCTGTCCCGACCCAGCCAAGGAGGCTTCCTCTGAACACCCAGCCTTATCTGTCAACCCCATTGTTCTGTCTGTGTTGTCTGTCTCTGTTTTCTCGTTGTTACAGTCTCCGCCATGGTTTCCTGGTCGGTGTGGTTCACCGGGGGGTTTCCTGTTCCCTCTGCTCCGCTGTGGTGGTCCTCTGATCTGCCGTGGTGGTACCTGCTCCCCCTCCGGGGTGGTCCTAACCTTTCCTGGTGCTGGTGGTCTTCTGCTCTGCCGGGGTGGTCTTCTGCTCCGCCGTGGTGGTCCTCTGGCCCGCCGTGGTGGTCTACTGTCTGGTTCTGTTGGTCCTCTGCTCCGCTGTGGTGGTCTGCTGTCTGGCTCTGGTGGTTCTTTGCTCCGCCTTGGTGGTCTACTGTCTGGTTCTGTTGGTTTTCTGCTCCGCCGTGGGGATCTTCGGGCCCGTCTGCTCTGCTGTGGTGGTCCTCACCTCCGCCGGCTCTGCCTCAGTCCCTGGCCTCTCCTATCCTTGGACCTGGCCCTCCGGGGTTGCCTGTCGTGCGCCCTGTTCCGCCTCTGCTCCACCGCCCACCTGGATCGTTTATTGTTTGGAGCGTCTGGAAGCCGCTCCCTGGGGGGGGGGGCTCTGTCACGAATTCAGTCCATGGACTGTCGTTTATTCACCACCAGAGGTCACCCTTTCCATTACTACATATTCCATCATTCTTTGCATGATTTGCACACTGCCCTGATTGCACACATTGCACACAGCTGTTACCTCATTCACTATATAACACCCACCCTAACCACATTTCTCTGCTGAGTATTTTTTAGCCTGCACCCCTTTCCGAGTCTCCGTGTTTTCCCTGTTTTGCCTTGCCTTGCCTGTTTTTGTGGTTTTTGATCTTTGCCTGTTTTTCCTGTTTTTTTCCCTCTCGTCTTGCTCCTGTGATTCTGTCTGCCGATCGGTGGCCTACGCTAGCCCTAGGACTATTCTTGTGTTTTGCCCTCCATAGACCTGTTTGCCCATGTTCGACCCTGCCTGTTATAACCACGTCTCCTTTAAAAATCCCGCTCTGCAGATGGATTCCACACGTCTCACTCTCGTCACCGCCCCGTGAAACAAGGACGACAGTAAAGTACCGAACAGAATAAGACTACAGTAAGGGACGACAGAAAAGACGACAGTGAGGACGACAGAAAGACAGTTAGGACTCCCGTAATGATGACAGTACAGACACAGAATGAAGGCGACAGGTAAGACGATGGCAGGTGGATCTAAGGACGCCAGAAGGACGGGACAGTAAGGACGACAGAATAAGCCGCAGTAAGGCGCCAGTAAGGATGACAATGCCGACATAAGCCCATAATAAGACGACAGTTAGACGACAGTTAGACGACAGAATAAGGCGACAGTAAGGACGACAGAATAAGACAACAGTTAGGACGACAGAACAAGACGACAATAAGGACGACAGTTAGGACGACAGTAAAGACGACAGTAAGGACGACAGAATAAGATGACAGAATAAGATGACAGTAAGGACGACCGTAAGGACGACAGTAAAGACGACAGAAAAAGACGACAGTAAAAATATGACAGTAGGACGAAAGAATAGATACAGTAAGGACGACAGAATAAGATGACAGAACAAAACGAGAATAAGGACGACAGTAATTAAACGACAGAGAAAAAACAAGCAGGATGACAGATTAAGACGACGTCAACAGACAACATATACGCCTACATATACTGATTTACCTGAACAAGTAGGCAATGACTGTAGACAAAGACAAATGTATAGTACAAAACACAAAGCAGTCGACTCATTTTTGACACAAATGGAACCTCATAAATGGAACCTCATAAGAATAAGAGTGAGTGTGTGTGTGGGTGGGTCCCGTTTGTGTTTGTTTGTGTGTGTGAGTGAGTGTGTGTGTGGTTTTCTTTTAGTGATGCGTGGGGAGGAGTGGTGAGTGAGTGAGTGTGTTGCAGTGAGATGAGTGTGAGTGTGATTGTCGAGTTAGTGTGTGTGGTGTGAGTGAGTGTGTGTGTGTGTGGTGTGTGAGAGAGAAAGTGTGTGTGAAAGTGAGAATGAGTGAGAGTGTGTGTGAGTGTGTGTGCGTGTGTGTGAGTGAGTGAGTGAGTGAGTGAGTGTTGTTGTGGAGTGAGTGAGTGAGTGAGTGAGTGAGTGTGTGTGTGTGTGTGAGTGTGTGTGTGTGAGTGAGTGAGTGAGTGTGTGTGTGAGTGTGTGTGTGAGTAGTGTGTGTGTGAGTGGAGTGTGTGTGTGAGATGTTGTGTGTGAGTGCGATGTGCATGTGTGAGTGATGAAGTGGTGTTGGTTTGGTGTGCGTGTGAGTAGAGTGAGTTGAGTGTGTGTGCTTGTGTGTGTGTGTGTGTGTGTGTGTGGGTGTGTGTGTGTGTGTGGTGTGTGAGTGAGTGAGTGAGTGCTGTTTTGGTGTGGTGTGCTAAGTATTTAGAGGTATCATTTTCTCTGATAAAGCGTCCTCACAGAACTCTATTGTTCTCCTCATCGCTGCCCCAGAGGCCTCTGGGAAACAGGAGCAGAAAACCAGGTTTACTGCAGCAGCAGGAAATGGAAGTCCGGTTTTATTCTCTGTTTGGGTGAGAATCAAATGCGCTCAGCTTTTTCTCAGAATATCTCACACACACTGAGGGAAGTTTGATGTTCAGATGTGAATGAGCGGCATTATGAAGCGTGAAGCTCGGCTCAGAACATGATACTCTCATAAAGCCACGGATGCACACACACAATCCAGGTTCTGTTTGAGTTCTGGTTTGTGCTGGAGATAAGAGCCGGGTGCTGGTAAGCTAATCGCTGCACATCTA
>JADLZN010002262.1:150000-157500 GCA_018155175.1 Sinocyclocheilus anophthalmus | reverse complement strand
TGTTTTGTTGTGGTTGTTGATGCTGTTTTGGTGTTTTGTTGTGGTTGTTGATGCTGTTTTGGTGTTTTGTTGTGGTTGTTGATGCTGTTTTGGTGTTTTGTTGTGGTTGTTGATGCTGTTTTGGTGTTTTGTTGTGGTTGTTGATGCTGTTTTGGTGTTTTGTTGTGGTTGTTGATGCTGTTTTGGTGTTTTGTTGTGGTTGTTGATGCTGTTTTGGTGTTTTGTTGTGGTTGTTGATGCTGTTTTGGTGTTGTGTTGTGGTTGTTGATGCTGTTGTGGTGTTGGTGGGTTGTTTGCTGCTGTTGTGCTGTTTGGTTGTGGTTTGAAATTGAATTGCTGTTGTGGTTGAATGCTGGTTGTGTGTGGTTCGATGCTGTTTGTTGTGTTGTGTAGTGGGTTACAGTTGCTGTTGTGGTGTTGTGTTGTGGTTGTTGATGCTGTTGTGCTGTTGTGGTGTTGTGGTTGATGCTGTTGTGGTGTTGTGTTGGAATTTTGCTGTTGTGCTGTTGCTGCTGTTGTTGTTGTTGTTGCTGTTGTGGTGTTGTGCTGTTGTGGTTGTTGATGCTGTTGTGGTTCATGCTGTTGTGGTGTTGTGTTGTGGTTGATGCTGTTTTGGTGTTTTGTTGTGGTTGTTGATGCTGTTTTGGTGTTTTGTTGTGGTTGTTGATGCTGTTTTGGTGTTGTGTTGTGGTTGTTGATGCTGTTGATGTTGTTGATGCTGTAGTGGTTGATGCTGTTGTGGTGTTGTGTTGTGGTTGTTGATGCTGTTGTGGTGTTGTGTATGTTGTGTTGTTGATACGGGCTGTAGGGTGTTGTGACTGTTGTGGTGTTTGTGTTGTGATTGTTTGATGTGCCTCCCTTGAGTTTGTTGATGCTGTTTTGGTGTTTTGTTGTGGTTGTTGATGCTGTTTTGGTGTTTTGTTGTGGTTGTTGATGCTGTTTTGGTGTTTTGTTGTGGTTGTTGATGCTGTTGTGGGTGTGTGTGTTTGTGGTTAGTTGATGCTGTTGATGTTGTTGATGCTGTAGTGGTTGATGCTGTTGTGGTGTTGTGTTGTGGTTGTTGATGCTGTTGTGGTGTTGTTGTGGTTGATGCTGTTGTGGTTGTTGATGCTGTTGTGGTGTTGTGTTGTTGTTGTTGATGCTGTTGTGGTGTTGTGTTGTGGTGGTTGATGCTGTTGTGGTGTTGTGTTGTGGTTGATGCTGTTGTGGTTGTTGATGCTTTTGTGGTGTTGTGTTGTGGTTGTTGATGCTGTTGTGGTTGATGCTGTTGTGGTGTTGTGGTTGATACTGTTGTGGTGTTGTGGTTGATGCTGTTGTGGTTGATGCTGTTTTGGTGTTTTGTTGTGGTTGTTGATGCTGTTTTGGTGTTTTGTTGTGGTTGTTGATGCTGTTTTGGTGTTTTGTTGTGGTTGTTGATGCTGTTTTGGTGTTTTGTTGTGGTTGTTGATGCTGTTTTGGTGTTGTGTTGTGGTTGTTGATGCTGTTGTGGTTGATACTGTTTTGGTGTTTTGTTGTGGTTGTTGATGCTGTTTTGGTGTTTTGTTGTGGTTGTTGATGCTGTTTTGGTGTTTTGTTGTGGTTGTTGATGCTGTTGTGGTGGTGTGTTGTGGTTTTTTTGAATGCTGTTGTCGGTGGTTGTGCTGTTGTGGTGCTTTGTGGTTGTGGTTTGTTGATGCTGTTTTGGTTGTTGATGCTGTTGTGTTGTTGTGTTGTGGTTTGAGCTTGTTGGTTGGTTTTTGATGCTGTTGTGGTTCATGCCTGTTGATGGTGTTGTGGTTGTGTTGTTGATGCTGGGGTGTGGTGGATTCTGTGTGTTGTTGTGTTGTGGTGTTGAAGCTGTATGTGGTGTTGTGGTTGTGCTGTTTGGTTTTATGCTGTTTTGTTGTTGAGGCGTGTTGTTGTTGTTGATGTGCTGTTGGTTGTTGTGGTTGTGGTTTGTATGATGCTGTTTTGGTAAGAGTATGTGCTGGTTGTGGTGGTTGTGTTGTGGGTTTGTTGCTGCTTGGTTTGATTGGTTGATGCGGGTTTTGGGTGTCATGTTTAGTTGTGGTTGTTGATAATGCGGCTTTTGGTTTGTGGTTGATACTGTTGTGGTGTCTTTGCGCTGATGCTTTTGTGGTGTTTTGGTTTGGTGGTTTGATGCGTCTTTGTTGTGGTTTTTTGTTGTGGTTTGTTGATTCTGTTGTGGGTGTTGACGGGTGCCTTGTTGTTCTTATGCTGTTTTTGAGTTGATTGTCTGTTTGTGGTTGATTTGCTGTTTGTGTTGATGCTGTTGTGGGTGTTTAGTGTTGTGTTGTGGTTTCTTGTAGCGGCTGGGGGTTTGTGGTTGATAGCTGTTTTGTGGTTGTTGTGGTGTTGTGTTGATGGATTTTTGATGCTTGTTTGTGGTGTTGTGTTGTGTGGATGCTGTTGTGGTGTTGTGTTGTAGGTTGATGCTGTTTGTGGTGGGTGTGTTGGGTTGATGCTGATTGTGGTTGTTCGATGTCGGTTGTGGTATGATGCTGTTTTTGGTGTTGTGTTTGGTTGTTGATGCTTGTTTTGTGGGGTGTTGTGTTTTTTGCTTTATGGCTGTTGTGGCGTTGTGTTGTGGTTGATTGATGTTTGTTGTGGTATGTTGGGCTGGTTGTGGTGTGGTTGTTTGATGCGTTTTGGGTTGTGTTGCTGGTTGTTGGCTGCTGTTGTGGTTATGGCGTTGTTGTGGTGTTGTGTTGTGGTTGTTGTTGTTGTTGTGGTGTTGTGTTGTGGTTGTTGTTGTTGTTGTGGTGTTGTGTTGTGGTTGTTGTTGTTGTTGTGGTGTTGTGTTGTGGTTGTTGCTGTTGTGGTGTTTTGTTGTGGTTGTTGATGCTGTTTTGGTGTTTTGTTGTGGTTGTTGATGCTGTTTTGGTGTTTTGTTGTGGTTGTTGATGCTGTTTTGGTGTTTTGTTGTGGTTGTTGATGCTGTTGTGGTTGTTGGTGCTGTTGTGGTTGATGCTGTTGTGGTTGATGCTGTTGTGTTGTGGTTGATGCTGTTGTGGTTGTTGTTGCTGTTGTGGTTGATGCTGTTGTGGTGTTGTGTTGTGGTTGTTGATGCCCACGTTGTTGGTTGATTGCTGTTGTGGTGTTGTGGTTGATATGCTGGTGTGGTGTTGTGTTGTGGTTGTTGATGCTGTTGTGGTGTTGTGGTTGTTGATGCTGTTGTGGTGTGGTTGTTGATGCTGTTTTGGTGTTTTGTTGTGGTTGTTGATGCTGTTTTGGTGTTTTGTTGTGGTTGTTGATGCTGTTTTGGTGTTTTGTTGTGGTTGTTGATGCTGTTTTGGTGTTTTGTTGTGGTTGTTGATGCTGTTTTGGTGTTTTGTTGTGGTTGTTGATGCTGTTTTGGTGTTTTGTTGTGGTTGTTGATGCTGTTTTGGTGTTGTGGTTGATGCTGTTGTGGTTGATGCTGGTCGTGTTGTTGAATGCTTTTGAGTGTTGTGTTGGTGGTTGTTGATGCTGTTTGTTCCTTTTGTGGAGTTTTGTGGTTGTTTTGATGCTTTTTGTGCTGAGTTTGTGTTGTGTTGTTGATCCGCGGTTGGGGTTTGATGCTGTGTTGTGTTGTGGTTGATGCTGTTTTGGTGTTTTGTTGTGGTTGTTGATGCTGTTTTGGTGTTTTGTTGTGGTTGTTGATGCTGTTTTGGTGTTTTGTTGTGGTTGTTGATGCTGTTGTGGTTGTTGATGCTGTTGTGGTGTGGTTGTTGATGCTGTTTTGGTGTTTTGTTGTGGTTGACTCGCCTCAGTTGTTTGTTGTGTTGTGTTTATCGCGTTGTGTTTTCTGTCTGGTTGTTGAATTCGCAGTAATGTTGTGTGTGTTGTGGTTGTTGCTGCGGTTGTGGTGTTGTGTTTGGTTGTTATGATGCTGTTGTGAGTGTTGTGTTGTGGTTGGTTATGCGTTTTGGTTGGTGGTTGTGTATGTTGTTGATGTCTGTTTTGTGGCTGTTTTTGTTGGGGTTTGTTGCTGCTGGTTTGTGGTCGTGCGTTTGATGCTTTTGTGGTGTTTGTTGTTTCTGCGTTGTGTGTTTTGTGTTGTGGTTGATGGTGCTTGCTGTTGGGAGTTTGTTGTGGTGCTGCTGTTTTGCTGGGTTTTGCTGTTGTAGAGTTGTTGGTGGTTGCTTCTTTGTGGTTTTGTGGTTCTGCTGTTTAGTGGTGTTGTTGTTGTAGGGTTGTTGCATGCTGTGGGGTGTTGTTGTTGTGGTGTTGTGTTGTGGTTGTTGTTGTTGTTGTGGTGTTGTGTTGTGGTTGTTGTTGTTGTTGTGGTGTTGTGTTGTGGTTGTTGTTGTTGTTGTGGTGTTGTGTTGTGGTTGATGCTGTTTTGGTGTTTTGTTGTGGTTGTTGATGCTGTTTTGGTGTTTTGTTGTGGTTGTTGATGCTGTTTTGGTGTTTTGTTGTGGTTGTTGATGCTGTTTTGGTGTTTTGTTGTGGTTGTTGATGCTGTTGTTGTGTTGTGGTTGTTGATGCTGTTGTGTTGTGGTTGTGGTGTTGTGCTGTTGTGGTGTTGGGGTTTTGATCTGTGCTGTTGTGGTGGGGTTTTGGGTGGTTGTATTGTTGTTGTCCGTGTGTGTTGTTTGTTGTTGTTTTTTGCTTTTTCTTGTGGTGTTGTTGTTGTATTTGTTGCTGTTGATGTTTGTTGTTCGGGTGGTGTTTGTATTGTGGTGTTGCGGTGTTGATTGTGTTGTCGTTGTGCATGTTCTGATGTTGTCGTTGTGTTGTCTTTTGTTTTTTGTTGTTGTGTTGTTGTTATGCGTGGTGTTTGTTGCGGTGTGGTCTTGTGCTGTTGTTGTTGCCTGTTCTGGGGTGGTGGTGTTGTTGTGTGCTGCTGTTGTTGTTGGTGTTTGTGTTGTTGTGGTGGTGGGTGTTGAGATTGTTGTTGTATGATTGTGGGTTTTGTTGTGGTTTGCTGTTATGGGTGGTTTTGTAATGTGTATGTGTTTGTTTGGTTGATTGTTGTGGTGTTGTAGGGTTGTTGTTGAGGTGGTGTGTTGTTGGTTTTATTTGATGTTATGTGTTTTGTATTGGGTAGATGTTGTGTTTGTTGTTTTTTGTTGTGGGGTGGTTTATGTTGTTGTTGCTGAGTTGATTGTGGTGTTGTAATTGTTGTTGTTAGTGTTGGGTGTGTTTGTAATGTTCTGTTTATCTTATTATACGTTGTCAGGTTCTGGTCCTGATGAGGCTGTGGATGTGAAACCATCTGCTCGGATCAACCGGCACTCAGTCTTCTGGATCCTGGCGTCTGTCTCTCTCACCTACTATCTGGATTTCTTCTCTGTCCTTCTGAACCACAGTGACATTCACAGGTGACTACTAACCTTGACCATACTAGCACTGTCAGTCAATGCTCAGACTCACAGATAGCATTGTTACTGACGGTTGTGTGTGTGTGTGTGTGCTGAGGTGTGAGTGTGTTTGTGTGTGTGTGTGAAGGTGTGTGTGAGAGTGTGTGTGTGTGGTGTGTGTGAGAGAGAGAGTGTGTGGGTGTGAGTGTGTGTGTGGGTGTGTGCTGAGGTGTGTGTGTGTGCTAAAGTGTTTGAGTGTGTGTGTGTGTGGTCAGATTGCAGTGCTAACCGTATCACAGCTCCTCGGTCTCAAACAGCTGAAACACTCTCTCTCTCTCTCATATGTTCTTTTCTTCTTATCCTGGATTACAATAAAGATTATAGAGCTCTGGTTACGAGGAGAGAACCTACACGCTAACAACACGCAATACACGCACACACACACACACGCCTTCACAGTTAAACAATGAAACTCCATGAACTCTATTCAACTCTTCAGCAACTCGCATCTCTGTAGAAGTTACTCTGTAGCGTCTGGTGTGGATTCATGAAAATCTTCTTAAGGAAGATTACATTTCTTAAGATGGCTTTTAAGAAACTTGTACGATTGTTCAGAAGTGAAGATCTTAAAAATAAAAATAAAAACTTAAGAAGTGAAAATGTTTTTAGAAGAATTTTAAACAGAGATGAAATAAATAAAAATAAAAACAGTTCTAAAATTCTAAAAAAGAATTGTTCACATTGTCGATCACTGGCGTGATGATGTTGCTCGTGCAGTAGTTATAATCATGGGTATCATATGCAGCTAGAGTCCTGTTGTGATGTTTATTATTTGAAACAGTTCAATAAATTCATTTTATTAAGCATTTTTGGTGATTTAAGACAAGCTGGTTATTTACAATAATTTTAAATAGCATTATTTTCAGGAAATCAGTTTGCTCGTATGCTTTGTTTTAAGAAAAAAGACAAGCACATCTTAAGAACTGTTTTTGGGAATAGAGATTATTCTTAAGTTAAATGTGAAGAAAACAGTGTGTTTAAAAAACATATTTTGTGAATTCATCTCCTGGTCTTTCATTTGAGTCACTAACGGTGCGGAGTATAATTGAGATGCTTTTTATAGAATTTATTAATGAGTTTTAATTGTTATATTTTAAGTTTTCATTTAAATTTTAATTAAAGTTTTAGTAGTTTTTGTCATTTTAATGTTGTCTTTTTTTTTTAAACGTCTGTATAGTTTCATTCATTATATTTCATTAATTTTAGTTGTTTTAGCACATCAAGTTAAACTAAATGAAAATGACAAATGTTGCCTTGACAAAATAATAGTTATTTTTGTATTTAATAGAGTTGTAACTAGCGTTGTGGCTCAGGAGTTGCTCAGAGGTGTCTGACGGCTGGTTTTGTGCTGCAGCTGGTGGTTTAGCGTGGCTCTGGTTCTGCTGGCGCTGTGTGTGTCTCTGGCGTTGTTCTGTATGGTGTATCTGGAGTGGTTCAGAGGAATCCAGCAGTATGATCAGGAGTATCCAGCCGTCCCCGCCGTCTCCACCGCAGCCTTCATCGCCGCCTCCTGCAGGTCTGAACTCCACGACCCATGACCAGTACTGCTCTGCATTATTTTAAGACCATTCAACACATTTCTCCCTGAATCTCATTACTGAGATTTCATTTAGAGTTTTTTTGACGGTTCACATTGTTTCATGACACTTATAATAGGAAACTATTCTGAGCACGAGCTAGTGTACATCATTCAGATTCACTCTTCACAAAAACACTTTATTTCTTTATATGTAAATGAGCTCTAAAGTACTGAAAGCACACGTTTTAATGTTGCAATTCTAATCATGCATAATCATGTTCTCATATTACAGTGATTATATTTAGTTTGCCATGAAATCCTGTTAAAATGCAATGAATGGTCCTTAAATAGGCTTGTTTCGTCATTTTTAGTAGTTTTAGTTTTTTTTATGAAGATGAGAAATGTTACTTTGATGACTGCTAGTAGAAATACATTTTTTTTTAATAAATATTTTTACGAGTAATAATAATGTATTTTGAAATGGTTTTAGTTAGCTGTAATAACCCTGCTATGAGAGTGTTCAGACCGATGATTTAATAAGCGTCTCGTTTAAACGCATTCAGTGAGTCATTGATGAGTCTGCGTATGGCATCTGACATGTTAAAATACACCCACTAAATATTGTTTGGTTTACCG
>JADLZN010002262.1:72500-147500 GCA_018155175.1 Sinocyclocheilus anophthalmus | reverse complement strand
TGGTTTGGTGTGTGTTATTGTGTGAGTTGTGTGTCTACTGATCCTGATCTGTGTGTGTGTGTCGGAGTGTGGTCTTCTGAGTGTGTGTATTAAACACCTCAGTTTTCTGATCAACGCAGCTCCTGATTCATCATGACCGGAGTCTCCGTGTGTCTGTAACGAAGCCGACGGCGACAGATAGAGAGGTCAGCTGATCAGTCTCTGACCTCTGACCTCTGCTTTATTCCAGTGCCGAGGACTCGCTTTAATGAACAATGAGACATTCAGCAGCATCTGACGTCTCGGATCAACAGCCGCTCATATTTTGTTTAGGGTTTCCTGAACATCAGCCCGACGGAGGTGAACGAGAGGTTTTCTTTGAGGTCCTGTAGACTGCTGATTGCAGTGTTTTCTAAAAATGCTAATTGCTTTACATTACCTTCCAAACACACCGTTTTAAACGGTTCACTAAAGATACTTGGCGCTTGTGTTGTTACACCCTGTTCTAATGTTCGTCTGTAACTAACCAAATACATGAACTGATAAAAACGTTTGTATTACATGACATTTTCTGTCTGTCTGTTTTTTGAGGTGCTCATAACGGAGTCAAAATTCACGTTTCAGGTGTGAACTGAGGTTGTAGAAGAGAACATTGATGTACCTTCAAGTAATGTGAACCACCGAGAGGATTTCACTCAAATAGTTCCTGAAGAAAAGCCATGCAAGACGTATTTTTTAGAGTGTTTGCTCATCTGCAATATGTCTATAGGATGTTTCCTATTAGATGTCAAATAGACGTTTAGAAGACGTCCTTTACTAGTTTAATGATTAGAATGAGTACAAAAACTGGACATCTCAGAGACGTCTATCAGATGTTTGCACACAGCAGATGCTTTCCAGATGAAGAGATCTTTAACAGACGTCTCGCAGACGTACCTGTGCTCTCCGGGCTGCAGGTGAGCGTTTCTGACACACTGAGCACTTCTGTTTAATTGTGAATCTTTGACTTTGAAACTTGTAAAGCGAGTAAAATATGTATGTAAAATGTTCTTGATTTGAAATGAATGAGTGAGTGGAGTTATCACATGAAAACATTAGCATTAAGGTGTTTATGAAACTATAGCGAGTGTCTGAGGTTCAGAGCAGCGTTTTAACCGTGCATCTCACTAATTGTAACCATTAATTACAAAGAAAGGGCATGTGACATTAGATTAAACATGACATTTTGACTGACTCTGTTCCTCGTGCCCTGGCTGAAGCTGTGCTCGTGAGAGAATCAGGAGTGAGTGCAGGTGCGCTGTGTTTGTGTGTGAGCATGCTTCTGTAGAGCTTCACTCGTCTCACTGCACAAAAACACATGCAGTGTTCCTCAAAATGAATGCAAACTCAGAATATGACGCAAACCTGCAATAATTAAATATCCTTTATGTATTTAAGCTCATTTTATTAACCAGAGTCTTTGCTGCTGACCTTCCATGATCCAGTTCAACCATACTAATGAGCAAAAATGACTTTATATAAACATAACATTTGTGTTTCCTTTTTTTATTGCTGAAAAACGAGCCAGCACAGATGAGAAAAAGTAATGCAGAAGTAACGTAACGCATTACTTTCCATAACGCAATTAGTTACTTTTTCAGGGAGTGACGCAATATTGTGATGCATTACTTTTAAAAGTAACGTTCCCAACACTGCTTCAGTCCATTGCCACGCGCCTGCGCTGCTCGCTGATGACATTACGAGAGAATGGCTCTGTGATGATGATGATGATGATGATGAGCGCGTCTGTCAGACTTCATCAAAGCTCTCCGGAGTCGATCAGCGGAAGCAGCGTTTGATCCGGATCACGACGGAGCCCAGCTCCAGCTCCAGCTCCAGCTCCAGCGCGGAGGACTCGAGGCTGATGCGGGTGCCTTGTGCGCAGGTCAGAGCCGTTATAATAGAAGCTCTTTTGTTGGAGCTCTCTGGCCCGGATCGGTTTCATCTAATTGTGGGTCCCTCTGTAATCGAGCACACCGTCCAATTCGGCTTCTTCTCGTAAACTTTTCTTCAAGCGCTTCAACAGAAGAGGCTGCGTCTGATTTCAGCCGCGTTTCGCAATCCGTCTTTAATTCCGCACGCAGATTTCACGCTGAACACATTCTTCTGATTGGGCATCCGTTACACGAGTCTGCGGTCAACAAAGGGCCGTCCATAAAGAAAGAGCCTTTGACCAGTGAAACCCGAGAGCCTGAAGCTCACTGGAGCTTCGCATCTGACCGCGGCGTGAGGAGGAACGACTAGAAGCGTGGAGACGCGGTGAGGAGCGCGCGCGTGTTTCTCAGGATTCTTGGCACCGTCGCTTTTCCAGGAGCTCGCAGATGAACGAAACTCGATCCGTGATAATCTGCTGCGCCTTGTAGGAGGTATATAGCGGCGATGTCCGCGGCTCCCTGACGGCGTTCACCCGGAGCCGCTGCTGCTGATCGACGGCACCATGGTGGAGCACAGCGGCCTGGACATCATGTGTCTGAACAAGTACAGCCCCGCTTCCTCCTCCTCATCATCCTCGAACGCGGAGAATAAACTTTTCTCCAAGCTCAAGGTGAGTCTGACCAAGAAGTACCCGCAGAAGAACGCGGAGACGCTGAGCGCGCAGTACGGAACCAACCTGCTGCTGATCGGTGTGTCGGTGATGCTCGCGCTGGCGCAGCACGGTCCGGCGGTGAAGAAGGAGCACCTGCTGGCCTTCATCACGGCGCTGATGCTGGTGCAGCTCGTGTGGATGCTCTGCTACATGATCCGGAGGGAGCGGGAGCGCAGCGCGGTGCCGGAGAGGGACGCGCACGCCGGCACCAGCTGGATCCGAGGTGAACGCAGCGCATCTGCTCCAGAACGCCATGCTGTGTGAGCGTGAGAGTGAATGATTGTGCTGTGTGTTCAGGGGGGCTGACGATGCTGGCGTTGCTGTCGCTCATCATGGACGCGTTCCGCATCGGCTACTTCGTCGGGTATCACTCCTGCGTCTCCGCCGTGCTCGGAGTCTATCCCATCGTGCACGCGCTGCACACCGTATCTCAGGTGAGAGCGCGCATCTGGCACGCGCCCGGTGTCAGGGCACGCTTGTCTCGAGACACGGACTGTTTCGAAGCAGCTTCAGCCGGATAACAGGGAACGAATACAAAGTAACGTTAATAGAACGTTCGTTCAAAAATACCGGCTCTTTAATAATGTTAAAACACAAAACCATTCACGGAGCGTTCTCTAACATCTCGTAAATGTTGCTACTTGTTTCGGAACGTTCAGAGAACAGACAAAAGTAACACTCCCTTTAACATTCATTTAACCAAGAAAAAAGTTTTAAAAGCATTTTAAAAGAGAACATTCACAAATAACGTTTTCATAACATTAGCAAAACTTAGAACATTTCTGACTGAAATAAACAGGAACAGTATGAATTTAGTTAAGTTATGAATCAAATTCAGTTCCAGCTGTAAGGCAGCTCTACAGAAGACAAGCGTGTGATTATCCAGATCAGATCCGTTCTGAAGGGAACCATGTGTTTGCTCTTGATTGCAGGTGCATTTCCTCTGGTTCCACATCAAAGATGTCATCAAGAAATATGAAACGTTTGAAAGGTACAGACAGGCTTCTTTCTCTTCGTTCATGCTGCAGCAGATGCTTTTATTCCAAATGAGACCAAATAGCAGAGATTCAATCCTGCAGATGCATGAGAAGAAGTTCTGCCATACACAAACATTTACAGTTATGCTTTTTTCAAAAGTGACTTGTTTATGCAATTTCATACAGTACACTTAATGCACTATTTAATGTAATAAATGCATGATTTTCGAAGGTGATGATTATGATACATGCATATGATTGGGAAGAGTCAGCATTAGACACACAGGAGCAGATTCCACATGCAATTTAATTGGAGATGCTGATGAAATAGCCTCAGCAACACATGATGAATCCGATCATGTGAAACACAGATATGTGTGTGTGTGTGTGTGGTGAGCAGGTTTGGAGTGATTCACGCTGTCTTCACTAACCTGCTGCTGTGGTGTAATGGAGTGATGTCAGAAGCTGAACATTTCCTCAACAACTACAGGAGACGCCTGACTGCGCTGGGATACGCCAATCTCTCCACAGGTGTGTGTGTGTGTGTGTGTGCGGACAATAGTGTTTTTCAGAGTGCTCAGCTCACTGTGGGAGGAGTCTGTTTCCACCCTCTCGAGAGACTCTCTCTTCTCTCTCTCTCCTTCTCTCTCTCTCGCTCTCTCTCTCTCTCTCTCTCTCTCTCTCTCTCTCTCTCTCTCTCTCTCTTCTCATATCTCTCTCTCTCTCTCTCTCTCTCTCTCGAGCAGGTGTGTGTGTTGTCACTTTACTGTTCACTCTTATAATAAAGGTTCCATTAAGAACCCTTAACACCCATGAAACCACTAAAGGTTCTTTTTTTTAAGATTATTAAAACATTCTTCACGCTTTAGATAAAAATGTTCACTACATAATGTTCTTTTGAACTTTCTATTCATCTGTGAATCTGAAAAATAAAATGCATCACGGTTTACACTAAAATATTGAGCAGCACGACTGTTTTCAGCATTGATAATAATCAGAAATGTTTCTTGAGCAGAAAGTCAAGTCAAGTCATCTTTGTTTGTATAGCGCTTTATACAATACTTAATGTGTCAAAGCAGCTTTACAGTATCAAACGGGAAAATAGTTTGTCAATAATGTAAGAAGACAATAACAGAGTCATTTTTCAGCTAAAGTCAGTGCATTGATGATTCAGTGATGTCATCATCAGTTCAGCTCTCTTCAATAGTGTCTGTGCAATCAGACGAGCGTCCCCAACTAAACAAGCCAAAGAAACCAAAACTCCTTCCGGTGACGGAATGGAGAAAAAACCTTGGGAGAAATCAGACTCAGTCGGAGAAATTATTCTAATATCAGCATATCAGAGTATAATAATCTCATAAAAATGGAGCATATGGTGAATCTGCTTTCTAAAACAAAACACAGTCATACTGACCTCAAACCTTTGTCTGGTAGTAAACACAAAGTGCTTTGACGTCGAAACCGAATCTTTGAACAGATTCTCTCTCGTCTCATCTCGTCTCCTCTCGTCTCCTCTCCTGGCCTCCTATCCTCTCGTCTCTTCTCACATATCGTTATCTTCTCCCTCTGTTCATTCATTAGTATTTTTTTTTTCTTCTCTCCATCTCTCTCAGATCCGTTATCCTCCTATATATGGGGTTCTTATTCCTCTACTCTCCTAATCGTCTTCATTTATCCTCACATGTGTCCTACTATCGTTCGTAGTATCACTCCTCTACTCTCATATCTCTGTATCTTATCCTATGTATCCTCTCTCTCTGTATCGTCTCGTCTCCTCCTCTCCTCTCGTCTCTTCTCCTCTCCTCTCCTCTCGTCTCGTCTCCTGTCCTCTCTAGTCTAAGTCTAAACCTCCTCTTCCTATACTCTCGTTCATATTATAATCTTGGTTCCTCTACTATCGTATCAATCGTTCGTCTCGTCTCGTCTCGGCCCGTTCATCTCTACTCTCCCTACTCTTGTCTACGTTTCCTCACGCCTCTCCTCTCCTATACTCTCGTCTCGTTCTCGTTCGTCTCATCCTCCTCTCGTCTCGTCTAGTCTCATGTTTCTACTTCTCCTCTCTTCTACTCCTATCATCTTGTCTCCTCCCCTCTCCTCTCCTCTCCGGTCCTACTTCCTAATCTCCTCTCCTCCTGTCCTACTTAGTCTCTTCTCCTCTCGTCTCTTATCCTGTCGTTCTACTCTACTATCATGTTCTCACCTCTCGTCTCTTCTCCTCTTCTATAATGGCCTATACATATTAATGTCATTCTCTCGTATCATCATCTACCCTCTAGTTCTTGTATACTGTACTCCTATCGACTCTCCTATCTTCTTCCTATCGTCTCTCCTCCTCTCCTCCTTGTCTCCTCTCCTCTGTCTCCACTCTATATCGTCTATTCTCTCTATTCTATATCGTCTCCTCTCCTCTCCTGTGCCTTCCTCCCCTGTACTCCTCTAGTCTTACTCCTATCCTCTCGTATAGTTTTTCTCCTTGTCCTCATCTACTCTCACTCTCGGATCCTAATATCCTATTTTGATTCCTTCCTCTCGTCTCTTCTCCTCTCGTCTCCTCTCCTCTCCTATCGTCTCCTCTCCTCTCCTATCGTCTCCTCTCCTCTCCTGTCCTCCTCTCCTCTCCTCTCGTCTCCTCTCCTCTCGTCTCTTCTCCTCTCCTCTCGTCTCCTCTCCTGTCCTCCTCTCCTCTCGTCTCCTCTCCTCTCGTCTCTTCTCGTCTCCCCTCCTCTCGTCTCCTGTCCTCTTCTCCTCTCCTCTCCTCTCGTATCATGTCCTCCTATCATCTCCTATCCTCTCATATCCTTGTCCTCTTCGAGTTCCTCCTCTCCTCTCGTCTCGTTTCTCCTTCTACTCTCTTCTCCTATCGTTTATCCCTCTTTCTCCTATCGTCCGCCTCTACTCTCCTCTAGTCTCCTCTCTATCCTATCGTCTCGTTCTGTCTAGTATCGTCTCCTTCATGTCCTCCGCTCCTATTTGGTATATCTCCTCCTCTCCCTTTTCTTCTCATCCGTCTCATTCATCTCCTCTGTCGTCCTCCCTCTTCCTACTCCTTCTACCTTCCTTCCTCCTCTCTCTTGGTCTCCTAGCCTCTCGTCTCTTCTCGTCTCGTCTCCTCTCGTCTCCTGTCCTCTTCTCCTCTCTTCTCGTCTCCTCTCCTGTCCTCCTCTTCTCTCCTCTCTTCTCTTCTCGTCTCCTCTCCTGTCCTCTCCTCTCCTAAGCCTGTCCTCCTCTCGTCTCCTCTCCTTTCCTCCTCTCTCTCTATCAGACTTTGTATCCTGTTCTCTTCTCCCTCTCGGCTCCTTTCCTCCTCCCCTATCGTTACCTTTCTAATTCCCATCTCGTATCCTCCGTCTCTCCGTTCCTCTCTATCTTGTCTACTGTCCTCCTAGCCTCTGTCTCCTGTCCTCCTCTACTCTCCGTTCTCCTCTCCTCTTGTCTCCTCCCCTATCCTCTACTCTCCTCTGTCCTCCTCTCTCTTGTCTCCTCTCTCTCCGTCATTCTCGTCTCCCCTCCTCGCGTATCCTCTCCTCTACTGTCCTCTCCTCTCCTGTCCTCCTCTCCTCCTCTCCTCTCCTGTCCTCCTTTCGTCTCTTCTCCTCTCGTCTCTTCTCCTCTTGTCTCCTCTCCTCTCGTCTCCTCCTCTCCTCCCATCTCCTCCCCTCCCCTCTCGTCTCCTCTCGTCTCCTGTTCTCCTCTCCTCTCCTCTCTTCTCATCTCCTGTCCTCCTCTCGTCTCCTCTCCTGTCCTCCTCTCCTCTCCTCTATCCTGTCCTCTCCTCTCTCCTGTCCTCCTCCCCTCTCGTCTCCTCTCGTCTCCTGTTCTCCTCTCCTCTCCTCTCTTTCTGCTACCACAGCTCTTCATTATCAAGTAGAAACTTTTGCTATAGTTTACAGTAGGTTTATGGTTTTATGGTGAATTGATCCTCTAGATGGCGTAAGAGAGTCAGAATTTCTTTCAATTCTATTTCAAACTCCAGTGGACTCTTTTCACTGACAGTGACGATGTGTTTCCACACATATTACCATCCTGAATCTAGCAAAGATTTCACATTACACTTTATGATAAAGTCCCATTAGTTAACATTGGTTAATGCATTAACTAACAATAAATCACTTAATTCCTAAACATCTGTTATTCATTTACAGTAATTAATGTATTTATTAGTATTTAATTAGTTAATAAAAGCATAATAATATATTAGTAAATGTTGATGTTTAACTAAAATGAATGAATTATTTTTCATTGTTAGTTCATGTCAGTGTTATTTTAGTAGCATTGAGATACTATTATAGTTTCTATTAATTTAAATTTTAGATAATTAACTCTTTTCCTGTTTGACACTGTAAAGCTGCTTTGACACAATCAGTATTGTATAAAGCACTATACAAATAAAGGTGACGTGACTTTTAGTTGTAATTATTTTAAAACATCACATTAAACTAAATGAAAATGAGCAATGTTTTCTTGGAACTAGATGAAATAAAATAAGATTCGCCTTCTTTTTTAGAACCTGAAGTTTTAGTTCAGTCAAATTTTATTTTAAGTGGTTTTTGTTAACTGTACTGACCCTGGTTTATGTTAACTGATGTTTACAAATGGTACCTTATTGTAAAGTGTTTTCTATGTGTTCTATTCTGAGTTCTTTTTCTGTACTACGTTATGTAAATAGTACAATCTTTCTATGATTTAATCTGAGGAAACGGTATGGTGGTTTTTTTCTTATGCTACTGGAAATGGAAAATTCATATCTATCTATGACGAGAATCCTGCAGGTGTGAAAAGGCTCCATTCGACATCCTTATTTCTCAGTCATTTGGAGAGCATTCCCATTGTTTTCATTGAATCCCATTGCGTGAATCTGACCGTTTGTCAGCTTATCTTCTCTCTCTGTGTGTCTGTGTGTGTGTGTGTGTGTGTGTGTGTGTCTGTCTGTGTGTGTGTGTGTGTGTGTGTGTGCACAGTGGAAGCGGAGCCGGACTGTAACTGCACCACCAGCGTCTGCTCCATGTTCTCCACCAGCCTCTACTACCTGTACCCCTTCAACATCGAGTACCACATCTTCGTCTCGGCCATGCTGTTCGTCATGTGGAAGAACATCGGCCGGACGCTGGACCTCCACAGCAACCACAAGAGTCCCAGCACGAGGAGCCCGTGTCTGCTGCTCGGCCCGCTGCTGGGTCTGCTGGTGCTGGCCAGCTCCGTCACGGTCCTGGTGGTCTACCTCATCCACGTGGAGAAGTCTTCTCAGGCCGCCGTCTCCATGTTCTACTGCTACGGCGTGGTGATGCTGAGCTGCATGTGTGTCGCGAGTGGAGCCGGGCTGCTGGTGTACCGCGTGGAGGACTGGCCCATGGACATGGGTTCGAACCCGTCACGCACGCTGGATACGGAGCTGCTGCTGGGCTCGTCGCTGGGCTCCTGGCTGATGTCGTGGTGCAGCGTGGTGGCGGTGGCGGCGGCGGGACGCAGTTCTCCGAGCTTCCGCTGGACCTGTCTGGCGTACTCGCTGCTGCTGGTGCTGGAGAAGTGTGTGCAGAACCTGTTCATTGTGGAGTCGCTGTACCGCCGCAGCAGAGATCCGGACGACGCGCCTGTGCCCGAAATCTTCTCCGTCACACCGGCGCCCATGATCCCGCCGTACGACGGCATCGTGAACCGCGCCTACGAGACGCAGGACAAGCTCTGCACGACTCTGGAGGAAGAGACGCCCGAGAACAGAGCGGCGTTCAGCAGGAAGCAGACTGATGTCACACTTCCTGTGGGAAACCGGCTCAACGTGACACCTGGGAGGAAGCGGCAGATCCTGAAGAACATCACCATCTTCCTCTTCATGTGCAACATCTCGGTGAGAAGTGACGCATGCGGGAGCGTTTGTGGGCGGTAGTGAGTGAGTGTGTGTGTGTGTGTGTGTGTGTGAGTGTGTCTGTTTGTCTGTTTGTCTGTGTGTGTGTGTGTGTGCGTGTGTGTGTGTGTGTGTGTGTGAGAGTGTGTGTGCGTGTGTGAGAGTGAGTGAGTGAGTGAGTGAGTGTGTGTGTGTGTGTCTGTCTGTCTGTCTGTGTGTGTGTGTGTGTGTGTGTGTGTGGTGTGTGTGTGTGAGTGTGTGAGTGAGTGTGTGTGTGTGTGTGTGTGTGTGTGTTTGTGATTGTGTGTATGTTTTGTGTTTGTGTTGTGTGTGTGTGTGTGTGGGTTTTGTGTGTGTGTTGTGTGTGTGTGTTTTTGTGACAAATGAGGACATAAATTTGTATATTGACAAAGGTATGACATGAGAAGAAGAGAAGGTGACTTTTCAGGACATTACCCCATGTCCCCACTTTTCAAAACGCTTATAAATCACACAGAATGGAGTGTATTGAAATCTGAAATAGCACAAAGTCTCCTGTGAGGGGTAGTTTTAGGGGTAGGGTTGGTGTAGGGCAATAGAATTATACGGTCTGTACAGTATAAAAACCATTCCGCCTATGGAATGTCCCCATAAAACATGAAAACCCAGTGTGTGTGTGTATGTGAGTGTGGAGTGGGACGTGTGTTGACCGTGAGTGAGTGAGTGTATGTGTGTGTGTGTGTGTGTGTGTGTGTGTGCGTGAGAGTGTGTGTGACTGTGTGAGTGTGTGTGTGTGTGTGTGTGTGTGTGTGTGAGAGTGTTGGTGTGTGTGAGAGAGTGTGTGTGTGGAGTGGGGTGTGAGTGTGGGTGTTGTGTGTGGTGTGTGTGTGTGAGAGATCACTAACCCTGCTGAAAACCCCCACAGAAACCCGATTGAATTGTAATGATTAGACCGGGTTATAATGGGAATTGTATTGGTTTTAATGGAGACTGTAATGGTCCCTGTGGGTCTCTACTGGTAATGTTAAAACCACTAAATCCTGACGGAATATGGACCAAAACACATCACTGGACAGGGTCAGATTCAGCTGTGTATCCGCACTCTTCGCTCCTCACAGTGCAGAGAGAGAATGTCCTGTAAGACGGTCAGCGCAGCAGCACCTGTACTGCACTGTCAGAGCATGCAAGCGCAATACAATGGGAGTCTAGTAATTCTGACTAAAATATAAAATTTTGCTGAATATTTAGCATCTAAAAGTGGAAGCACTACAGATGTCTTCCTCATTCACTACAGCGCCATCAACTGAAGTGCAAAGAGTGTGTTGCAGCCAGTTGCAGCAGTGTTGGCAAACACTACAGCTACAGTTTGTTAAAGGGGTCATATGATGCTTTTTAAAAGAACATTATTTTGTGTATTTGGTGTAATGAAATGTGTTTATGCGGTTCAAGGTTAAAAAAAAAACATTATTTTCCACATACTGTACATTATTGTTTCTCCTCTATGCCCCGCCTTTCTGAAACACGTCGATTTTTACAAAGCTCATCAGTCTGAAAAGCGAGGTGTGCTCTGATTGGCCAGCTATCCAGTGCGTTGTGATTGGCCGAATACCTCAAGCGTGAGACGGAAATGTTACGCCCCTCACCATACTGTGATGCCCTGTCCGGCCGGAGCGACGAGACAAAAACATTAAAACCCATTATAAACCAGGCATTTGTTGCATCCAGTGGGGACATAATTACTGATTATAATGACTTATACTGTCTTTTTACACGTTGCGTTGCATCACGCCGCGTAAACATAAAACTCTGTCTGCATTTGTGATCGGAGAAATGACAAACAACAAGCGCTACTCTACACTGCTCAAAACTCACGTTTGAATCGTCAGTGGCAAATCCTTTAAATATAAAAAACCGTACTTACAGTCTGTGAGTCAGAACAGCCGGCACTGTAGTCTACTCTCCCAGGATCAGGAGACAGTCCTCCATAAAATGTGCTGCACACATCTGAATATTTGGGTTGAAGTGTTCTGGAACAGTGTTGTAAATACAACTTAACCACTGATTTCTAGTCGTGTCCTCTTTTGGAAGACCAAACAAAGTAGTTTCGCTTTCACAACGAAACACAGCGTCTTCACGACATGGCGGCGGGAGCAACAATACTACAGCGAGAATAAAAGTTACGCCTTCTTTCTTTGCGTGAACATTTGGGCGGCGTTATGCAAATCTTCCCACATAGTGACGTAGACATGTGGGGGCGTGTTAGAACGAGCCGTTTTAGGTGGGCGTGGCTGACTCTTAACTTTTATAAAGAATATCTCTTTGGATTTGAGACTTTAGTCTTTACAACTTTACAAATCTTCTTTATGCACCAAGAGCTTGTAACACTCCAAAGAGAAAGGAAAAATTGAAATCGCATCATATGACCCCTTTAAGTAGTTTAAATTTAATGCATAACAAACAAGACAGAAACACTTTCTGCAGTGCAGGCGATCATTCAGCTAAACATCTTCTCCTTTTGAGTTCCACCAAAGAAAGAAAGTCACACGTGTCTGAAAGTGCATGCAAACGATGACAGAACTGACATGTTTAGGTGAATTATTGCATGAGCGCTGAAGGTTTTATTCTTCTCTGCATTCAGCTATGGATTCTCCCGGCCTTCGGCTGCCGTCCGCAGTATGACAGCGGTCTGGAGCTGGAGACCTTCGGATACAGCGTCTGGACCACGGTGCTGAACCTGGCCTTTCCCATGAACCTCTTCTATCGCATGCACTCGGTGGCGTCGCTCTTCGAGGTCTTTCGGAAGATTTGAGGATGACTGGGACTTTATCTGGTGCTCACAAACACTGACAGACACACAAACACTGGTCTGAGGAAGCTCATGCGTTCAGAACGACTGGGATCGGATCCAGTTCTCATGGACTTGATCGGCTCTAGAAGCCTGAAGATTCTTCACACAATCCTCAATGTTTAACACACACACACACACACACACTCACACACACAACACACACACAACACACACACTCTCTCTCTCACACAACATCACTCACTCTCCCACTCCACTCACCACACACACACACACACACACTCACACGCACTTACACGCACACGCACACACACACTCTCTCTCTCACACACACTCACTCACTCACTCCACTCACTCACTCCACTCACCTCACACACACACACACACACACACACACACACATGTACATCTTCACTTGATCAAGGACGATGTTCTCTTTTATCAAGTTCTCATGTGAGTTTAAATCCTGAATGTTTTTAGTACGTCTGATTGGAAAAACCGTGAATCTTGCAGGCCACTGAACAAACATCTGGTGCATATTGTATGTTTTAATAATTAAAATTCCTAACTTTTGCTCTCTAAATATCTAAACATTCTTGAATCAAGATGCATTTACTTGGAAAAGGAAATTACTTAAGATATTAAGTCTTGGATTCTGAAATTTTCATTAGAATTAAATGAGTTTCTTCTGCCAATGCGTTCAGAAAAAAATCTAATTTACCCTTTGAATTACGTTATTTTTCTGATCCCATTAACAGATATTTGTTCTTGTTTCAAGCAAAAACTCACTTCATTTTGATCAGTAATTCAGAAAACAAGACTTCACATCTCAAGTCATTGTGCTTCTCCAATAAATGTGTCTTGATTTAAGAATGTTTAGATGCTTGTACTGGAAAACAAGACAGAAAAAGTGTTTAGCACTGCAATCAGTACTGAGTGTGTCAGAAACATAACTGATCATAAAACCACTGAATTAATAATTACACCTCAGTGTCTGGCTTGAACTTCTGCATGAAGACCTGCTGATATCATGATCTTTTCTCAGATGTGTCTGTTATAACGGCCTGTTAACTTCTATTTATAGCACATCATCTGTTACATATAGGTTTTGAAACATGTTATAAATATCTTTAGCGCTCTGCATTCCTCTTGGTTCTCACGTGTTTCTGAAGGACGTGTGACGATGGTTCCCTCAGTCCTGAAGGTTTCTGTGAACGACGGCTTTTAAAAAAAAAAAAAAAAAAACGGGGTTTGAAACGCTCCGACGCTGGAGAGAAATGAGGCTTTATCTGTGCGTTTCTGGATTTAATGGGATTCTGAATCGGATCCATTATTCATGCTTCGGCGGGAGGCTGATTGTTTGTTTTGGTGAGTCTCTGGTCTCATCTGGACAACATTCAGTAACAAAACAGGAATCATAGCTTATTGGACTGTGATTAAAACTTGGGGGGGGGGGGGGGGTGTTCTCAGTCAGTTCAGGCACTGTGATGGAGAAACGATGTGAAACGCTCAGATGTAGATGTTTCTGTAGAGCGGCTCTTCAGCAGATCTTTAGTAGGAAACGACTTTATCATCAACCTTTCTTCTCTTTTTGAGCTCCTCTCCTCCCAAACACACAGTGAAACGCACAACAATCAGACCTGTGGTGCAAAACTCTTGTTTTTGTTTTGCATTTTCCCCCCAAATTAACACATGCTTGTCAACTTCAAATAAATAAAAATATTCTTTGATGTAAACAGTCCAGTGGCTTTGGAGTTTCTTTGAAACATGAAATCGACATGAACTCTTTAAAGCACATTTATTCATTGTCGTTCACTTATGTCTCATAAAGCCTAAAAAATGGGTTCATCTTTTAATGTGAACCCTATTCATTTTCTCCCATATAAGCAGAGCAGAAAAGTGTATGTTTCTTTCTTTGAATTTTTGTCGTTTTTCATTACCTAAACATTCTTAAGTTAAGATACTTGAAAATATATCAAAATGAAGTGAGTTTATGCTTTAAACAAGACAAAAAAAATCTGGCGTCGTGGGGATCAGAAAGAAAAAAAAAGTGTTCCCTTTC
The DNA here is from genome assembly GCA_018155175.1 of Sinocyclocheilus anophthalmus. Classification (NCBI taxonomy): domain Eukaryota; kingdom Metazoa; phylum Chordata; class Actinopteri; order Cypriniformes; family Cyprinidae; genus Sinocyclocheilus; species Sinocyclocheilus anophthalmus. The sequence continues at coordinate 133,232 of JADLZN010002262.1, read as the reverse complement.
ATGGGAACCTTGAACGGCGTCCTCTAGGGGTCGCTATGGGGAACGCCTCGTCGTGACCCGTGTCTGAAGCATACATTGAAAAAAACCAACTCGTTGGCCGGCGACAGCCATGACGTCACTACCGGCGCGACTATAGTATAAATAGGCACCGGGAGCACACATCATCCTCTTCTTCATCTTCATTGACTGTTTTGTTTGAAGCATGCGTTTCTGTGGTAAGAGCGATCTCTATTCATATCATTATGGCGAGCACTAGCAAAGCGTTTAGAGGATGTGTGCATCTGTGTTGTCATTGTTTAACATCTGATGACACACACAATCTATGCGTTATTTGTTTGGGCAAAGAGCATGCACGCGATGCCTCCGAGGGGGCAATCGGCATGCACTGCGAGCATTTTTTTCAAGGAAAAAGCTCCGCTCTTGTTTGTCTCTCTTTTAGAAGAAAGAGGGGCAGCCATCTGCTTCCCGCGATTCGGGACCCGCCGCTGCTGAGGCACGGAGGAGAATGAGCTCGTGGGGATCGCAGGTGGATCTGGCCGATGAGTTTGAAGAGGGGTTTTCCCTCTCGCGATCGTCGGCTGTGGACGAGAGTGAGCCGCTGGAGGATGATGTTATTTCATTAACATTGTCTGATCCAGGGGCCAGTGCTCTGCTGGAAAGCAGGAAAATGTCTGAGGAGAGCAAAAAGCTGAGGCTGAGCTTTCCGAATCCTCCTGCCCCTGCGTATGATGAGCTTTTAAAAGTTATGGATCGCACCTCGGCGAGGCTTTACTTGCCGTGAAGCATGTGAAGAAAATGACATTGTGAGGTCATCTATTAAAAAAAAAAAAACGATGAACGTTATTTTTCTGGCTATAAACCCTCCAGCTCAGGTGAGCCTCCTTTCTTCCTGTTTTTCATATAAAAATTGAGAAGGAATGAAAGAGGCCGTTTTCCTCACTCATCCATCGGTTCCAGCATACCAGTTATGCCAACATCGAGGCAATGCGCGAAAGCGGTTATAAGAAGATGCCCCTATAGAGAGACGCTAGCCAGCTATCTCTATATGGGTGAGACGTCCTCTAAGACTCACTTCCTTGACATCTCGCTCGGATGCCAAGGCATACGCAGCAGCAGCAGCAGGTCGGGCTGTCGCTTCATTGCACACGATGGTGATGCACCAAGCATATCAGGCTGACCTGCTGAAAAACCTGGATAAAGGCGAGGGCCTTTCTCCCAATGAGGTAGCTGAGTGCGGGCAAAGGCGCGCTCAGCGGCCTTTATGAAGTCCAGGTCTGAGACCGAACAACCCAGGGGTCCTAGCCAGTCTCGGTTTGAGGATCAGAGACTGGCTCAGAAGGCTAGTGTCGCGGCTCGCGCTCCTCCCCCGCCCGCGGGTATGGGTAGGAAGAATTGCGGGTCAAAGGAGGGTAGGTAAAAGACCTCAAGGGATGTGATCCAGACAGGGCGTCAGCGCTTTGTCTGGATCAGAGTGATACCTCAATATCTAATCATTTCCTTGGGGGGTCTTACATCTGCCCATATCTTCACCTTCCTAAATTCCCCTGAGACCACCATCTCCACCTGACCGAGGTTAGATGGGAATTTCCTGCATTACAGTCTCCAATGCTGGACCTATGATGTTTGGTTGGTTCAATGGCTTCATAGTGACCACCTTACTGATGGTACGGACCAGACGGCTCTTCTGACGGGGTTAAGACACGGGGAAACCACCTGGATTTGTGAGTATGAATCCAGTCTAAATAAATTAAAGATATATATATATATATGTAATGTATGTGTGTGTGTATTTAATGCGCTGGTGGTTGTGTATAATCCTTCTGCTAGCTTTCTTCGCACAGGGGGTGGGGTTTTTTTTTTTTTCCGGGACCTGTGTGTTTTGTCCTTTTTCTAGGGTAGGTCCTCGTGAGCACCCCCTCTGATGGGTTCAGAAACCGGGTGCTCGACTTGCAGTGTTTATTTCACTCGTCGATAAATGTCCAGACGGTATGATAAGCCAGGTTTCGGCTTCATACTTCCTGGATTATGCGGCCATGGTCACAGGATTCTGTGGTGAAGTCTTCTGATAATTAGGCCCCTGGCACGGCCTGCAAAGATTCCTGGACGGTCCGGGCTGGGCTTATGTTCCAGGCTGCCCTGTCTGGTCTAGGTTCTGGTCTACCGAGGGGCCCCCGATCAACAGGATATCCCATCTTGCTGTGTCATCGGAGCGGGGGGGGGGGGGACAAAAAAGGAGAGGTGGCATTTTCGCGAGAACCTTTTGTGTAATGCTGTCCAGGCGTGCTCCCTCACCTTTGCGGTTGTATTGAGCTTGCCTCTAACGCTTGGCTCAGTACTCGGGATATCTGTGACAGAGGACTTGGAAACCTCTTAAATCCATACTATGGTAAGGACACATTAAGCTTTGGCACTTTCAAAAAATCCATATTGGTAAGTGTGCACGTTATGCTTTGCCCACTTTCTAAAATCCACATAAGTGGTAAGTGTGCACGTTATGCTTTGCCCACTTTTCTGAAATCCTGGATGGTAAGGGTTACGCGTTATGAGCCTCGTTCCCTTTCTCTGAGTTGGTTTAGACCCCGGTACCTTGGGCTCCACTCAACTAGTGTGTCTATGTCGACACTCTGGAAGCATCGCTCCCCTCACCATTGAGGGTTATTGTGAGCATGGTGTTTTCTTTCGAGCATTTAATTATCTCTGAGGAGTTGGATTCCTCGCTCCATTGGCTGTCCTCGTGGTAGTATTGAGCATTGCTCCCCTTTTATCAAAGGGTTACCTATGAGCACGCTACTCCTTCTGAATTCGGAGTTCTCCTCTCACGTGAGAGTTGAGTTCTCTGTTTTTCCCAGAGCACCTGGAACCAGCAGCATCAGGCAAACTAGTTTTTTGGCTAGCTTGCAGTACACTTACCCTTCTGATTCTAACAATCGCGCTGTAGGTCGAGTCCCCCTCTCGCTGAGAGCTGGGTTTGTGCTCCCTCAGCTAAGGTAAATTATTGATAGCTGTTCCAGCTTTGGAACATGCTGTAGGTCGAGCCCCCTTCTCGACTGAGAACTGGGTGTGTTGCTCCCACAGCTAAGTAAATTATTGCTAGCTGTTCCAGCTTTGGAACATGCTGCAGGTCGAGCCTCCTCTCGTTTGAGAACTGGGGGTGTTGCTCCCTCAGCTAAATAACTGCTAGCTGTTCCACCATTGGAACATGCTGTAGGTCGAGCTCCCTCTCGATTGAGAGCTGGATGTTTGCCCCCTCAGCTACAGATTTACTGCTAGCCACTCCAGCATTATAAGCCTTAGATTGAGTTGATGACTTCTCAAACATAGTGTTTTGGTATGTACCATTTCCATCTATGGGCTGCGTTTTCAGAGTGCCACGAGAGCCCCTTAGGATGGTATTTTTAAAAGCCATGTTATGGTAAGTGTGCACGTGAAGTCTTTGTACACTTTCTAAAATCCACACTGTGGTAAGTTGGCACGCTAGTACTCTGCATTCTTTTCTAAAATCCTGTACGAGCTGCAGCCTTGTGCTCTTTCTAAGTGGTTTAAAACCCCAGTTCCACCTAGGGCACCACACCACCTATGTATCCTCAGGATACCTACCTTAACAGGGTGTTGCTACTAGGGGTCTGTTGAGACGGTTCCTTTAGCATATGCAGAGCGTGTGGTAGCCCCTGTGTGACAGGCCAAGACTTGGTATGATTCTAGGCTTTTGGTCGTATTCCCTTAAAGGAATCTTTTTCTGATTCCAAGCCTTGAGCTCTACACCGGGCCCAGGAGTATGGCCCTAACAGGTAAGTTTTTTTGGGGGTATGTAGCCTAGGCCTTTGGCTGTAGGGAATAATGTCACTGACAGCCGTCTAACGTCCCAGGGGCGACTCCCATAGCAATATGGTAGAGATGGTACTTAGTGCTCGCCATGGTTCCTGCTTGCACTCCCCTCAGCATGGCGGCATGGTTATACCGTTCCCCATAGCGACCCCTAGAGAACGCAGTTCAAAGTTCCCATGAAAGGGAACGTCTCAGGTTAATTATGTAACCATGGTTCCTGAGTAGGGAACGAGGCACTGCGTCCTCTAGGATTCTTGCCATGCTGCGTACGCAAGCTTCAGACGAAGAAGTGAAGGATGTGTGCTCCCGGCGCCTATTTATACTATAGTTGCACCGGTAGTGATGTCAGGCTGTGCGGCCAACTGTGATCTTTCAAGCGGTTTCATGGCACTCAGCGGTGTTGCATGCATCAGTCCAAAAGAACTTAACTAAAAAAAGCGCCCATCCATAAAAAAGTGTCTCACACGGGCTCCGGGGGGTGAACAAAGGCCTACTGTATTGAATCGATGTGTTTTTGTAAGAAAAATATCCATATTCAATGTAATAATCACTTTAAATGTAGCCTGCGCCAACAGTTGTACACCGAAGCAGCTCCGGGAGGATGACGTATGAGTTCAGCGTTGCACATGTGCCGCTCAGAAGTGACGAATGCGGAAGCGCAGCGGAGAGATCAAAACAAAAAACGGTTACCAGGGGTGTGGACTCGAGTCACTTGACTCGGACTCGAGTCCCAAATTTGATGACTTGCGACTCGACTCGACATAATTAAAGAAGACTTGAGACTAGACTTAGACTTGACAGCAATGACTCTAGATGACTTGGTCTGAGACCTGTGATCGGAAAAGACTTTGATAAGACAGAGTCTTATAGATGCAGCCCGCAGGTGCTTGATTTGATGGCATAGCAAGAGAAGAGACTGCATTCGGGATCGCTGGAGAAGGATAGTTAAATGAATGGAGTAGTAATGCTAACTTACGACAAAGAAACAGAGATATATAAAAAAATTACATGATTCGTCTAGTAGTGATCTCCGCTCGTGAAAAGCGCTGCCCTGTCCGTTTGATTGCCGCCCAGCAGACACACGGAGCGGGCATGAGATGCGGTTCCGCGGTCACTTCACTGGTGCTCGCCTCATCATCACTGTGACTGCTGCTGTTAAATATTCCTCACTTCTTTTGTTTGTCCGACACCGAGGTGTACCATGAGTGAAGGATCCGCATCCCGCCACGACCCTCGAACTCTGCCAACTCGATGTGCTTTCATTTAAATTTTTATTTATAATAAACACCTCTGAGACCTGTTTTTGTCAGATATCCACTGTTTTTGTTCGATCAGTTACATATTTTAATTGCATGTGCATTTTTAAAGGTTAAGTTTAAAGTTAATCCATAATTGAGATTTAAATCTGAGTTTAAAGTTATGGTGCAACAGGATTAAAGTTAATCTTAAATATAACTTAAGTTCGATCAAAATGATGGGTTAAAAATGTAAACCTGATTATTTTTAAAGGTTTGAAGTTTGGTGCAACAGAATTATTAGATAAACCTCGATTTAATCTAGATTTAAAATTAATCAATGCAAACCATTTAGCTATAATTTCATTTAAAAAAAAAGCACATTAGGCCTAATGTCTGAAGTGAGCAAGCGGCAATAGGCCTAATGATCATTTAAAATATAATTTGAAGAAGTGTTTCTTTCACAAAATGAGTATTGTATATATAACTATAAAATATAGGCTACTCAGTTTTTCTCCCTCTTGCAGGCTCTCATGTCACTTCCATTTCTTTCAGGATAAATGAATGAATTCACATGTTGTAAATCAGTCTGTAGGCCTATATCGCACATAGCCCCTAAATTTAGCGATCAACTATGCATATTATAAACTTAACATTTAACATAACATTTTTTTCTATTAAATGATTTTTTCTTTGTTACTCTTAGTTATAAAGGATAGTAGCACAGCATTTTTGAACGATTGTCTTCATGAGTTTGTCTGCATCCATATTGCATATGTTTCTTCTCACTTGCAAAGTATGCTTGCAGTTATTTCTTCTAGTTCTTCTAGTTTCATTGAGGTTCCAAATAATGGCTCATTGGCTTCGATATAACACCTAGAAGCACATGTTCTTAAGCACACATGCAAAGTATGTTGCAGCTGTTATTTCAATGAAATTATGTTGTCTTTGCTATTCTGTTACTAATAAAATAGTTTACTGCTTATCCTATTTTGGCACAATCCCTAAATTGAACTTGAGTAGTTTTACTAAGGGCATCCATCTCACATGAAATTGAACTATGTGAAACATATTCTACCTGCCTTCCTGATATAAATTACTATGAATTTGATATGGTAATTAATTAATACTGAGACACTAATTTGGGCAAAAAGCACTAATGACTTGTTTAAGACTTGAATCTTAAAGCTGAGGACTTGAAACTCGACTTGGACTTGTCTGTCTTGACTCGGGACTTGACTCGAGACTTACTTGTGACTTGCAAAACAATGACTTGGTCCCACCTCTGATGGTTACTCATTAGAAGTACAAAATGAGGATTTGTAAAGAAGAATGTCGGAGGATTTCGATATAAGCCAAGAGGAGACTGGATTTCCTTTGCTAAAGTAAGGAAACTTTGCTTCCTTTGCTCTTTTAAACAAACGATGGTTTTCACGAGACTCACCGGCGCATGCGCAAAGCTGAACTCATACGTCATCCGCCCGGAGCCGCTTCCGTGTACATCTGTTGGCGCAAGCTACATTAAAGTGATTATTACGCTTTGAATATGGATATTTTTCTTACAAAAATGCATGGATTCGCTACAGAAGGCTTTTGTTCACCTCCCGGAGCCGTGTGAGACACTTTTTTTATGGATGGGCGCATTTTATTTAACTACTTTTGGACTGATGCATGCAACACCCGCTGAGTGCCATGAAACAGCTTGAAAGATCAAGACAAATAATTAAACGTCCGATGGATTCGTCTGAAAGAAGAAAGTCATATAGAGGATGACTTGAGGGTGAGTAATTTGTGGGTTAATTTTCTTTTTTGGGTGAACTAACCCTTTAAAATAAGTCATCTTGCTTAAGTTTCTTGATTTAAGAATGTTTAGTTATTTGTACTGGAAAACCAGACCGAAATACAGAGAAAGATCATTTTTGCAGTGTGGTTTTTGCTTATTATTTGAACATTTACGTTTATGCATTTAGCACTTCTTAAAAAATCTAGTAACGAGTAATTCCTCAAAGAGCCAATGATATTTGTGATATACAAAGCCAGGTTTATTATAGAACTCCGCAGGGAGAGATTATTCAGGAGATCTTCATGGCTTTCACTGCTGTATTTAACGCAGCAGATCTCTGAAGATGAAGCTCTGTAATCTAAACATTTATTCAGACTGTGTTATTGAAGCGTCAGCGTGAAGACACACGCTTCTGGAGGTCTTCATGTATAAATGCAGCTGTTTTCATTATTCAGATCTCACAGAAAACAGTGCTGTGTTCCACAGAAGATGCAGTCAAACAGTTTCAACACACTGCACAAACGACCTTCTTACTGTGGTATTTCGGTCATGTTTACAGATGAAGAAATCAAGCAAAATGACTTGAGATATTAAGTCTTGTTTTCTGAAAAAATGATCAAAATGAGGAGAGTTTATGATTAAAACAAGAAGGAATATCTGCCGATGGGCTCAGAAAAATAAACTGAATTCAAAGGGAATTTTTTTTGTTTTGTTTTAAGCAAAAACTCTCTTCATTTAGATTTGTGAAGACTAAATATCTCATGTAATTTTGGTTTATTTCTGGACGGGACTCAAGCCTCTCCGTGATGGATTGATTGGATAGTCAGAAGTGTGTCTGTGATCAATGAAGTGACTGATTCTGATGGAGGAATAGCTGATGCTCTCACGGTCTCTTCATCAGGCTCGACTGCAAACACAGATGTGCTCCTGATGAGGCCAGATGTGCAGATGTGTGTTCGAGGTGTTCCTGTGTGTCATGCAATCCCACAGTCCCCTCTGGCTGGATGCAGCTGTGGTGGGAGTGAAGTTCAGCAGCACCTGAGGCTCTTCTGTCAGAACTGACTCGTCTGAGACTCTAGCTGCTCGTGTCTCTGGAGCTCCAGTGATTGCTCTGATGCTCCGGTTACTGTGATATGCGTTGAGGCCTGCAGGTGGCGCTACAGACGCATTCATGCTCCTGCTGCATGTCATCCTGCTTTCATTGAGGATTTCTGAACACGTTTGACTGAATCAATCTTCGCGTGTGCACTGAACTCTCATCATTCTTGCATTCTTATAGTGTTGTTTTAGATGTATTTTATTGTGCGTGTCCTTCATTGAGCTCAAAGGCATTTCGCAATAATAAAAATATTTATATATAAAAATGAATGAAATCAGAGATCCTCATCACTGAGTGTCACCTGAAGCCGTGTGTGGTTGACATCTGCTCACTTGCATTTACACCTGAACGCGTTAACATCGGCGGGGCATGTTGTCAAAACGAAATCCTGAATAAAGCTGTTGAGTTAAAAAAGAAAAGAAAACATTAACAACCTCTATAAATCTGATCGTGAAAGAGCTGCGTCTGCATTATGCTTACTGGATTAGCAGATATAAGCAAGACATTCTGAAATACAAAACGTGCAAAAGCTAATGTAATTATTGCGTTGTACACACCGATGAGTTGTTCAATTATAATGTATGAATCAAGCGTGACAATCATGTAAATATGAGGCAGTGGTACTTTTATTCATTCACTGCATATCAGAATGAAATCAGTCTCTCTCTCTCTCTCTCTCTCTCTCTCTCTCTCTCTCTCTCTCTCTCTCTCTCACTCTCTCTCTCTCTCTCTCTCTCTCTCTCTCGCTCATAATAGCCGTGCACCGTTCCCGGGCACTCAGAGAGGTCAGACAGCAGTCGAGCGCAAACACACACATCCGCGTGCTCTCATCGGATCATCTGGAGCCGCTCGGTGTCGGAGTCCCTCTTCGGTCATGCGGGACGCATCGGCACGGAACGCTGCGCTCGCGCACACCACCGAGGCGGCCCGTGAGCGCGCCGGGCCAGCATGCGCGACCGAACCGAGTCCGAGCCGCGGGAGACGCTGGCGCGCGCGCTGACCGGCTGCCTGCTGTGCGCGCTGATCCTCTGGACTCTGTTCGGGAACATCCTGGTGTGCGCCGCCGTGCTGCGCTTCCGCCACCTGCGCGCCAAAGTTACGAACATCTTCATCGTGTCGCTGGCCGTGTCGGACCTGTTCGTGGCCGTGCTGGTGATGCCGTGGAAGGCGGCGACGGAGGTGGCCGGGTTCTGGCCGTTCGGCGCGTTCTGCGACATTTTTTTTTTTTTTTTCTTTTTTTTTTATGGGTGCCGTTTGACTTCATGTGCTCCACCGCGTCCATCCTGAACCTGTGCGTGATCAGCGTGGACCGCTACTGGGCCATCAGCAGCCCGTTCCGCTACGAGCGCAAGATGACCCCGCGCGTCGCCTTCGTGATGATCGGCGCGGCGTGGACGCTGTCCGTGCTCATCTCGTTCATCCCGGTGCAGCTGGACTGGCACAAAGCCGCCGCGGAGCCCAACGCCACCGACGACGACAACTGCGACTCGAGCCTGAGCCGCGAGTACGCCATCTCCTCGTCCCTCATCAGCTTCTACATTCCCGTGGCGATCATGATCGTCACCTACACGCGGATCTACCGGATCGCGCAGATCCAGATCCGGAGGATCGCGTCGCTGGAGCGCGCGGCGGAGCACGCACAGAGCTGCCGGACGAACCGGCTCGCGTGCCAACACCACAGCAGCCTGAAGACGACCCTCAACCGCGAGACCAAAGTCCTGAAGACTCTGTCCATCATCATGGGCGTGTTCGTGTGCTGCTGGCTGCCGTTCTTCGTGCTCAACTGCGTGGTTCCGTTCTGCCACAACAAGCCGTCCGCGTCCTGCGTCAGCGACACCACGTTCGACGTGTTCGTGTGGTTCGGCTGGACCAACTCGTCCCTGAACCCCGTGATCTACGCCTTCAACGCGGAGTTCCGCAAGGGCTTCTCCAGCCTGCTGGGCTGCCGGAACCGCTGCCGGACTCCGGTGGAGACGGTGAACATCAGCAACGAGCTCGTGTCCTACAACCAGGACACGCTGTTTCACAAGGAGGCGGCGAGCGCCTACGTCAACATCATCCCGAACGAGGTGGACGACGCGTTCGACCGGATCTCGCAGCTTTCGCGGGACAACGAGGACTCGGTGCGCGGGCTGGAGCGCGAGGCGGACGGTGCGTTCTCGCCGAACGGCGTCCGCTGACCGGACTGTGCTCGGTGCAGTTGTTGTCACATGACCGTGCTGCTGTTCACCACGCGCAGCTGCTGAAGCTGGGAAAGCACTGCAGCACACTGTCTCTGAATCCAGCCAGACACGGAAAGACGCCGGTGATGGCCAAGCGTTTCAATCGAAAAAAGATCATTTCAAAGCAGCTTCAGTGTAATACACGCTGTGAGTGATGCTGATCATTATTCAGAGCAGTTCAGTTAAACTCCAGTGTTACACTCCGCTGGAACCCAGCTGACCTTCTCAGACTTTGGCTAAAGTTCTGGCAGTGCTCTCTCAGAGGGATCTGCTCTTTAATAACGTGCTCGAAGCGGTAGCACGAAAACTGCATTCATGCAATGTTTTTTTCCTGAAATGTTTCAACTGGACGTTTTTTAGATGTGACTATAAAATGTAACTCTTAAATGTAAACATTCAAAAGTAACGTTCCCATGAGGTTTGCAGAATGATACAATGGAGTGTTTGCTTAACCAGGAGACACTTTCGGACGCTCAGAGAACATTCAGAAATACAGAGAACATATTAGAACAACGAGCAGCTCTACAGAAGATAGGGTCTTTAGGCAGATCAAAGTCAAACCTGTAATATTACTGAATATTAAAACAAATCAACAAATGAATTATACTGTGAACACGCCACATCTGAACTCAGAATAATGACAAATACTTCTAGAAGGATAAAGTCGAGTGATTAACTTCACAAACATCTAAACATTCTTCAATCAAGATACATTTACTGGAGAAAGCATATCAGTGACATGATATCAAGCCTTGCTTTCTGAAAAACTGATCAACGTTAAGAAAGTTTATGATTAAAACAAGAAAAAATGTCTGCCAATGGTGTCAGAAAAATAAACGTAATTCAAAGTGAAAACAAGATCATTTTTCAGACCCCTCTGACAGATATTTTCTCCTGTTTTAAGCAAAACTCACTTTTTTTCTGAAAGTAAGACTGATTTACAGTGTCCCTGAGATACTATTATAGTTTTTATTTAGTTTTGTTTCTATTTTTTTTAGTTTAGTTATTTTAGTGCATCAGTTTAAAAAACTACTAACAGTACTAGCTAAAATAGTATAATAAATTATTTCAATGTAACACAAAGTGACGATAGTCTCATGATATCTTGCTTTATTTAGTTTCTCCAGTAAATGAATTGATTTAGGATTTTTTAAATATATATGTACTAGAAAACACGACAGAAATACTGAGAAAGAACAGCAGTTTTTCTTCTCTTTTCTTTGTTTTAGCAGTGTATATAGATGAGAGATAACAGATGCAATATGTACGCTTCTTCCAGTGCTGTAACCGGCATATCATGTAGAATTCACATGTTTGGAGCTCATAATTATGATATTTCTGACTCCAGTGGAATGAAAGGTCAGTGCACTATTGAAGTGTTGCTCATTTTGTGAAACGCAGCCGGTCATCTGACACACTGTGTGCAGAAACAGTCTCATGGTTCCTCTGTGGACCCTCATCATCCTCATCATCCTCATCATCCGTGACTCAGAGCAGCCGGAGAGATTCTCCAGCAGCGACGCCTTAGTGATCCGCCTTACACTGAGTGCAGTATTCCTGAACACTGAGCGACTCAAGTGCCCGCCGCACTCCTCCAGTGTTACCTCACCAGCTACGCTCTTTTCTCACGCACTTGTGTCGTCGATGTTGTCGTCTGATGAATGACCGGGCCGCTCGGTTCTGGAGCTCGAGCGCTGTTCTCGTGTGCTGTTTGATGGTGAATGTCTGAAGAGCACATTAATGTCGTGATGCTTCATTGTGTTTCATTACTGTAACGTTTATTGTTTACAAAAGCGAAGCCTGTAGATTCACTGTAATGAGACGCCTCCAGAGCTGTGAACAGTGACTCTGAGTGTGTGTGTGTGTGTGTGGATGATGTTTTTCTCTGTCACATACACACACTCATGAATGTACACTAACAGTCATGCGCACAGATGTTTTTTTAAATAAAATACATTAATGACATATTTTGTGCTTGCAGGTTGTGTGTGTGTGTGTGTGTTACTGGAGAGCACGTTCCTGTCTGAGTGTGTCTGCTGGTTATTGTTACGGTAGAAATGATTTCCAATAACTAAAGGGAATGTAAAACAATGCAAACTGTGGGTCAGCTGATCTGCTCCAGTGTAAGATGTGCTGCAACACACCGATGCTCTTCTGCAGTATTTCTGTCTTGTGCTCCAGTACAAATATCAGAACATGCTTCAATCAAGATTTACTTGTGAGGCAAAATTATGATATTAAATCTCGTTTTCTGAGAAAAAAAATAATTTGAGTTTTTACTTAAAACAAGAACAAATATCTGCCAAAGGGCTCAGAAAAATAAACGCAATTCAAAGGGAAAACAAGATTATTTTCTGACCCCATTGGCAGATATTTTCTCTTGTTTTGAGCAAAAACCGGCTTACAGTGTTCTTTTAGAGTGTTATTACATTTACAGCGTTATTTTAGTACCAACGAGATAGTATTATAGTTTTCATTTATATATTTTCCATTTTCAGTGTGATTTTAGTAATTTTGTTGTGTTTTTTCTTAGGTTTTGTTTGTCTATGTAGTTTTTATTTTTTGTTTAAATTTTTTTAGTTTAGTTATTTTAGTACATCAATTTAAACTAAATTAAAAATTTTAAACTCGTGAATAAAACTTTTTATATTTTTATTTTATTTCAGTTAACATTGATTTTAAAAAAAAAGTAACAAAATGTTAATAATAATCAGATATCTACATTATTTTGTTTCTTCTCCCAGTAAAATCAGTGTTGTAATGAATTTTTATATATTTGTCCTAAGAAACAAGACAGAAATCAGTAATTTTCGTGTATGCTTTAGTCTGATCAGAATGCATTTAAAACAATATGCGTCCGCTGCAAATAACTGTGTCCTCTCCAGTGTTCTTAATCACAGAAACTAAAAGCAGCGGCTGGATCCGTCACGCAGCTCATCTGAGATTCAGTCTCTCCTCAGAACCTGAGTTACTGAGGCATCTTAATGACGAAACACTTCACAAACACTGACCTTCCCAGAGCGAGATAGATTGTGTGTGTGTGTTTTGTGTTAAAGAAGTGTTTGGTGTGTGTGTGTGAGTGTGGTGAGAGACAGTGTTGTGTGTGTGTGAGTGGTGGTGAGAGACGTGTGTGTGTGGTGTGTGTGAGAGACAGTGTTGTGTGTGAGTGATGTGTGTGAGAGACCGTGGTGTTGTGGTGGTGTGTGTGGAGAGAGAGAGAGTGTTGTGAGAGAGCGAGAGTTTGTGTATGTGTGTGTGTGTGTGTGGTGTGTGGGTGTGTGTGTGGGTGTGAGAGTGTGTGAGTGTTTGAGTGTGTGTGTGTGTGTGTGTGTTTGTGTGTTATATGTGAGTTTGATTGTTGTGAGGTGTGAGTGTGATTGTGTGTGGTGGTGTGAGTGTGATTGTGGGTGAGTGTGATTTGAGTGGTTTGTGTGTGAGGTTGAGTGTGAGTGTGAGTGTGAGTGTGAGTGTGGAGTGTGAGTGTTGAGTGTGTGAGTGTGTTTGTGAGAGTGTGTGTGTGTGTTTTTTTGTGTGTGTTTGTGTGTGTGTGTTGGTGTGTGTGTTGTGTGTGTGTGTGTGTGAGAGTTTGAGAGTGTGTGAGTGTGTGGTGTTGTGTTTGTGTGTGTGTGTGTGTGTGTTGTGATGGGTATGGTGTGTGTGTATGTATGTGTTTGTGTGTGTGTGTGTGTGTGTGTGGTGTGTGTGGTGTGTGTGGTGTGTGTGAGTGTGTGTTTTGTGTGTGTGTGTGTGCGTGTGTGTGTTTGTGTTTTTGTGTGTTTGTGTGTGTGTGTGGGTGAGTGTGAGTGTGAGTGTGAGTGTGAGTGTGAGTGGGAGTGAGTGTGAGTGTGAGTGAGTGTGGGAGTGTGTGAGTGAGTGAGTGTGTGTGTGTGTGTGTGGAGTGTGTGTGTGAGAGAGAGATTCAGCAGAATATGATCTGATACAGTCCGTCTCTCAGTGACTGTGATAAAAAATCCTCCAGACTGAAATAATCCAGGAGTTCAGCTCCAAACGTCAGTTTCATTCATCTCAGTCGGGCCGTTGGACAACCAGTGTTTCGTTCAGACGTCTGCGGTGCGTCACACGACAAAATTCCAGTTCTTACTGGAGAGAAAACAGATCCTGTTAAACTCAGGCTCAGGTCAGGTGTCACTGTACATTTTCTATGTCACTTTCTCAGAGTTTTTAATGAAAGGTGTTATCATGAAAACATCTCAGAAAAGTAGTAGCTGGATCTGTCAGAGTTTTTGAGGTTAATGACATCAGACACTACAGGTGAAACCATTGTGTGATTCCTGCACTGCTCAGCTCAGAGGTTTCGGTCTCTTCTCTCAGTCTAGTGGACAGAAAACATCCAAAGAGTTGCTTTTATTGAACTTTCTGTAGATTTCAATCTTTAAAGAGTTTTTTCTCTTACAAACAGCAAACGTTACAGTTTTATTCCTCTCTATATTCTGAAGGTTTGCTCATATTTCGTTCACACTGATTTATGCAACATTTTACTCCTAAAAACATGGTGAAAATGTGTTTGCTTTCTGTGTGTTGACAGTATTTTCTGATTTATGATGAAAAGAGAAATCCACAATCCCCTCTGGAGAAACCTTTAACTCTAATATGTCAACAATATTTAACAAGAATTATGAACCTGACTTTATCCAGTCATCAGATTAATGTGCTGGAAATGAATGCAGATCAGTGCATATTTAATGAGATAATGCCTCATTTGCATATTTAAACATAACAATTCACAAACAAAAAGAATGTTTGCAATTCTTAATGAAGTCAATTAACCAGGGAAATATGGTCAAATCTATTAGTACATTTTTTACCCTATTCACCTGAGGTGGATGTTTGGATATTTCAACCATCTATCTTTTTAATACAAGATCTTTGCAACAAACACAAATGGCCAGATTGAGTTTTACATTTAGAACATCTCTCAAATAAAATTACATCTGCAATTATGTGTGTCTGAAACAGATGGAGTCTCAAGCTACGAGTCCAGCGTTTTTCCTCCATCACGACATGAATCACGGCAGTCATTAAACATTAAAACCCAGAGCAAATGCAGAAAGTGAGTGACTTGTGGATGAGAGTGAAGGAGACTCTGTGAATCTCTCAGACTCTGATCACAAGCGTCCTCTGATCTCTGTGCGTTTCATTTAAATCAGCATCGGCTTTGTTGAAGGATGAACTACCACATGCATCAGATTTCAAAGTCTGTCCTGCGAGATCACATCTGATTTACAGAGCAGAACCGAGCTCTGAACCAACGTACATATTCATGTTTCTTATTTAGCAGACGCTTGAATCTCAGTCAGTTATTGCTTCATCTTCATCTTGATCTACAGCACGAGTCCCTCCGATAGCAGTGAGGCCAGTCAGTGTTAGACACACACACAGGTGCGTTACGAGTCTTCACTGCTCAAACACACACTGCAGCTTAACAAGCCTTATCCCATTAGCAGATTTAATATTTACATTTATACATGAGGTCATGTGACGACAATGAAGCATTCTACTGTATATTTACTGTTTAAACACATATACAATTTTATGCATTCAATTCACAATTATTTGTAATGCACTTTTCACAATACACATCATTTCAAAGCACCTTACAGGAGATGCATGCTTCTACATTACTGTGTCAAACTGTTGTCCATATGGCACAAATGTACAGTTCTCAGATAATATTAAGTATGCAGTGTATACTGCAGTGCACTAGTATGATCTGAAGTTCTGGTGTTCTGTTGTTGATGTGTCATCAGGTCCTGTGGACCTTCACTGTGAGAGAACAACAACGAACATCATCAGACCTTCAGCAGGATCACAGCTCTCCTGTAAGTCTCCTGGTTTATTTATCGCTGTACACATTCTCTCTCTCTCTCTTCTCTCTCACACATTCTCTCTCTCTCTCTCTCTCTCTCTCTCTCTCTCTCTCTCACACACACACACACACACACACTCGCTCTCTCTCTCTCTCTCACACACACACACACACACCTCTCTCCATCTGCTCCCCCTCTCGCTCACACATCTCTCTCCTCTCTCGCTCCTCACACACACACATCATACCACCACACACACACACTCGTCTCTCTCTCTCTCTCACCCCCACTCATACACACACACACACACACACACACACACACACTCTCTCTCTCTCTCACTCTCTCTCTCTCACACTCACTATCTCTCACACACACACACACACACACTCTCTCTCTCTCACACAAACACAAACACACTCTCTCAATCTGCTCTCTCATCTCACCACACAACATCATATACAACCACACAGACCACACTCTCTCCTCTCTCTCACACACAACACACAAATCATATACACACACACACACCAAGACAACACTCTCATCTCAAGCTCTCCTCTCTCTCCTCCATCCCCCCCACATCACACTCATACACACCACCAGCACACTCTTCTCTCTCTCTCTCACACACACATCATCATACACCACACACACACACCCCACACTCTCTCTCTCTCTCCCTCTCTCATATCATCTTCTCTCTCTCCTCCTCTAACTCTCTCTCTCTCTCTCACACAACCCCACCGCAACACACAACACACTCTCTCTCTCTCTCTCTCTCCACACACCCACACACACTCTCGCTCTCTCTCTCTCTCTCTCCACACACACACACACACACAACCACTTTACATTTAATCATTTTGCCGACGATACTAAAGTGATTCTTCTTAAAGAGGCAAACAGACAGGAAGTGCTTGTAATACCAAGTTTCAGGCATTTGTTCAAATAAGTACAAGATAGAAAAGGGAAGGAATAAACAAAGAACTTTTTTTTTTTAAAGATGAAATCAAGTAGCGTTTAAAGAGATGAGTTTTCAGCTGTTGCTTGAAAATTGTCAGGGATTCGGCATTCCGGATATGGTTTGCAAGATCAGGCAGTCTTTGCAATGTGGTCTTTGAAGGTCAGCTGGTCATCAAAGGTTACACCAAGATTTCTGACCGAAGTTGATGGGGTAATTGTAGAAGAACCTAGCTGAATGGAGAAATCATGCTGTAGAGCTGGAGTGGCAGGGAAGACAAGAAGCTAAGTCTTTGCCAGGTTGAGCTGTAAGTGATATTCTTTCATCCAGGCCGAGATGTCCGCCAGGTAGCCTGAGATCCGTGCAGCTACTGTTGGATCATCTTGTTGAAATGAAAGATAGAGCTGTGTGTCCTCAGCATAGCAATGGTAGGAGAAGCCATGTGCCTGTATGATGGGACCCAGTGATGTTGTGTATATGGAGAAGAGGAGGGGTCCTAGAACTGAGCCCTGAGGAACCCCAGTGACAAGTTGATGTGCTTTGGATACCTCCCCTCCCCAAGACACCCTGAAAGACCTACCAGTGAGATAGGATTCAAACCAGCGAAGTGGAATCCCTGTGATGCCCAGTGATGAGAGGGCAGACAGGAGGATCTGATGATTGACAGTGTCAAAATCAGCAGAAAGATCCAGCAGAATAAGGTCTGATGATTTGGAATCAGCTTTTGCACTCCGCAAGGCTTCTGTGACTGACAGTAGCGCAGTCTCAGTTGAATGGCTACTCCTGAAACCTGACTGGTTAGGATCCATTTTGTTGTTCTGTGAAAGAAACAATGATATCTTGTTCAAAACCTCTTTTTCGAGGGTTTTCGCTATGAATGGAAGGCGAGAGACAGGTCTGTAGCTATCTGTAAGTGAAGTGTTTAATGTAGGTTTTTTTGAGCAGTGGGGTTATCCGAGCCTGCTTGAATGCAGTGGGGAAGGTGCCTGTGAGGAGAGATGTATTGATGATGTGTGTGAGTGTTGGTAAGTGAAGGAGAGATTGCTTGGAGGCGTGAGGGGATTAGGTCTAGAGGGTATGTTGTAGGATGGCTGGAGAGCAGAAGTTTTTATACTTCTGTCTCAGTGAGGGGACAGAAGGAGAAGATGGGAGTTTTTGCAGTGGGTGGGGTTGGTTTGAGGTCCTGTGTGTGTGGGGCTGAGATTTGACTACTGACTGTTCTAGTTTTGTCTGTGAAGAATGTAGCAAAATCCTCAGCTGTTATAGAAGTGATGGGAGGTGGTGGAGGGGGACAGAGGAGAGAATTGAAAGTGTGTGGGTCAAGGATTACGCACACCACACACACACACAACACACCCCCATACTACATACCACACACACACACACACACACATACCCACCACACAACACAACACACCTCTCTCGCCTCGCTCTCTCCTCACACACACACACAACACAAAGTTTGTTTTATGTTCTAGGGACTCTCCATAGGCGTAATGGTTTTTATACTGTACAAACCGTATATTCTATTGCCCTACACCAACCCTACCCCTAAACCTACCCCTCACAGGAGACTTTGTGCTATTTCAGATTTTCAATACACTCCATTCTCTGTGATTTATAAGCTTGTTTCCTCATGGGGACCTCAAATGTCCCCACAAGGTCAAAATTTACTACTATTACTATCCTTGTGGGTAATTTGGCCCCATAAGGTGACAAATACCAGGGACACAACACAACACCACACCACACACAGACACACAACTCTCTCTCTCTCTCTCTCTCGTCTCTCTCCTCTCTCACACCACACCCTTAAACACACACATCACTCACACTCACTCACTCACTCACTCACTCACTCAACACACACACACACACACTCTCTCTCTCTCACTCACTCACTCACACTCACACTCAGACACACACTCCCTTACTCACTCACTCACACACACACCACACACACAAACACTCACTCACAACTCACTCACTCACTCACTCACTCCACACACACACTCACTCACTCCTCACTCACTCACTCACACACACACAAAACTCACTCACTGACACACACTCACACACACACACACAGTCCCCCCGTGCTCACTCACTCAACACAATCACAATCACATCACATCACTCACTCACACACGCACACTCCCTCTCTCACTCACTCACTCACGCACTCACTCACTCACTCACGTCACATCACAGTACAACAGCACACACACACACTCCCACTCACATCACTCACATCACTCACTCACCCCACTCACTCACCATCACTCCGTCACTCACACACAACACACACACACACACACACACACACAACACCTCACTCAGCACTCTCACTCACACACACACACCACACCACTCACATTCACTCACGTCAGATCACTCCTCACTCATCACACACACACCAAACTCACAGTCCCACTCACTCACTCACTCACTCCCGCACTCACAACACACACAACACACACACACACACCCACACACCCCACTCACGCACTTCACACACACACACAACACACACACACTCACTCACACACTCACTCACACACTCACTCTTACACACACACTCACTCACTCACACTTTCACTCACACACACTCTCACTCACTCCTCACTCACTCACTCACTCACTCCTCACTCACTCACACTCAACACAACACACCCACACACACACACAGCCACACACACACACACACACACTCTCTCTCTTTTTCACACACACACACACACACACCCACCCACACACACACACTCACCCACACTCCCTCACACAACACCAACCACTCAATCACTCACATCACACACACCACACACCACACTCACAGTCACTCACTTCACTCACTTCACATCTCTCTCTCTCACACACACACACAACACACACCCACCCACACACACACACACTCACTCACTCACACCCCCACACACACACACACAAACACACACACTCACTCATGTCACTCACTCACACACCACACACACACACTCACAGTCACTCCTCACTTTCACTCCTCACTCACCATTCACACACACACACACACAACACACTCACAGTCACTCACTCACGCACAGTCACTCACTCACTCCTCACTCACTCACACACACACACTCCTCACTCACCGTCACACACACACACACACACACACCCACACACACACCACACACACACACAAACACACACACACCCACACACACACACCACCACACACATACACATATACATACACACACTAGTAGGCAATAGTTTTTATGGGTCCAAAATCACCTTGGGTGTGCATTATTTTCCAATAATTCAACGGCCCGTCATCAATTATTCCTTACATAATGTAATTTATTGTAATTAATGTAACTATAAATGCATTCAAAAATAAAACAGGACAGGTGTGAGTTGGCTGTAACTTATGGAAAGTATGTAGGGCTTTTATACACAGTGTGTGCCATTGTACAGACCAGGTTTAGCCCAGCCTCACTGTCTCCGTCAAGAGGTCCGTGTACTTTGGCGATCATCAATTTTTATTTTTTTTTTTTTTTTTAAACCCAGAAAGATAAAAAGCATTTTCTTCTTTAATGGTTCAAACACTGATGAACAGAATAAGCAGACACAAACTAATTTTGATTATTCAAAATTCATATTTCATTCACAAAATCGTAAAAATTATATAAAGCTTGTTTTTTTATTGCGATAAAAGGTGCATTTTCTTCTCTTAAGGTCCCAGTCACCATTTATGCATTTACTTTAACAATAAATAAAGTCAAGTGCCGCCCTTTATTTTTTCACATTCTAAAACCTGCTTCTCTCTGAAATATATCACAATACAATTCAGCCATAACTTCTGTTACATGACTTTAAGTTTGCTAAGCAAAGCAGGACACTAATTATAAATCAAAAATCAAAATGGCAAGAAGCAATAGAGGTTTGCTTTTGTTACATTTAAATGGACATTACGTTTTTCTAGTTGAAAAGGTGAAAACAATGTTAAGATACTAATAAATAATAGAGTTTCGTTGGACTCGGACTCGGCTGTTCGGGACTCGGACTTGAGTCCGACTTGATTGGTTAAAGACTCGGACTCGACGTAGGTGGACTCGAACCCAACACTATCGAGATATTTGTGCTGTGAAACAATCACTTTCTGCAGTGTGATCACAGCCTGGCAACTCTATTGAGTGCAGTTTCCATCGCAACAGCAGCAGTGCAATTAGTGGTCAGGCTTTTCGCGCTGTAGGCTTCATCCGCTCCTGAATCAGAACTCGTACGACAAATGTAGACAAAGAGTAGTTGGTAGATTCTCCAAAAGAACACACATTAAGTTATATGTTCCTATATTCTCTTTCGAGTAGTCAAACAATCCAAAGAAAACATCTTTAAAACAGAAAGAAAAGTCACTTACAAAATGAGATCAGATGAACATTAAATACATCTGACTAAAGTTTCTCTGTGTGGTTCATTGACAAACAAGTGAATGAATCTTCCTCAGAAGAGACAAAAACAGCAACTCACTTCAGTGTCTGACCATGAGTGATGGCTGTAAGCTTTTGGTGAAATCTGGAGTAACTCATGAATCTGTTGCTTGACTCTTCGTATTTAAGGAGAGAACTATAGTTTCCAAAGTCAGACATCACTTCTTATGATTCTCAAGGCTGTAGAGTTTAGTAGAGACGCTGTGACATCTATCACACACTGCTAAATTATCTCTAGCAATAATTTTGATCAATTAATTCAATGTCTGTTGTCTGCTGTTATTCCACACCGATGCCTCAATGCTAAAGTAGCGCTGCTTTGCTTACAGGTAACCAAGGAAAGGAATCGGAATTAAGAATTGTAACATTTAATTGGTATCTAAAAGTTCGGTGTCATAAGCTTATCTATTAGATCAAAAGAGAACAACAATGATAACAGCGATTTTATTTAATTTTTTTGAGACACTGCCAGAGAAAATATTGGCAATATTTTGCCCTGTTTCAAGGAAAACCACGCTGATTTTTCTGTGCCCATGGACAGATATGTTTTCTTGTGTTATACATAAACTCACATAATTTTGATATTTTTTTATCAGAAAGCAAGACTTAATAGCTGATCTCTTTTGGCCTCTCCAGTAAGTGTGTCTTGATTTAGGAATAGATATTTTCACTGGAAAACAGGACAGAAACACTGAGGAAGAACAGCACAGGCCTCCACTGATCTCAGATCAGCTCTGAGTCTGGCGTTTAGTCTGTGATTTCTTCATCAGCGGATGATGTGGAGGCGTGTGAATCTTTCATTAGATTGCTTTCTCTCTGGAGAAGACTGTAATCACTGGATTACTGTGACCCGCTGGGGAATAATCAAGCATCGTTCACTCACAGCCTTCAAACCTGTATGACTTCAAGAACATAACCATGGCTTTACTACAGTATTTGGTCAAGAGTGGTCAGTAGAGAAGATTACAGAACAAAGAACTCTGACATTTCTACCATTAACTGATACATTATAACACACAAGAAATCAAAGTTAACTTGGCACAAACTACAGGGATAAAAAGCCAATTACACTTTCACAATCATAAAGAAATTAAACAATCCACTCAAAAACAGCACAAACAAGTCAAAGATCAATTCAATGACGATTTATACACCAAAAATACAAAACGAAGAAACAACACAATCGTACATCACTACAAAAGTAACCATGATTTACTACAGTGACCATGGTTTAACTAGGATTTTTGTAGTCAAACAATAGTAACTACAAGTAACTAAAATTAACTATTTACTACAATAACCATGCTTTACCTATGATTTTTATAGTGAAATCATAGTAACTACAAAAATAACCCCAGTTTTACTACAGTATTCGCAGTAAAATCCATACACTAAAAAATGTCATTCAGAAATCCTAGTAAATGTCACTAATAATTACAAAGGATTGACAAGTAGCACATTGAACTAAATATTAAATGTAGTAGAATGACTGAAATTGTATTTGCTTGTAAAATGTAATCCAATAATCTTTATTTACAACATCGAAAAATTATTTTTGCAGTGTAGTTACTACAGAATGAACCGTGGTTTTACTGCAGTACCTATAGCTTAACCACGTTTTTACAGTAAAACCATAATAAATATAATAAATAAATATGGGTTTACTATAGTATGTGTACTTTTACCGTGGGAGAAATAGTTGCTTCCAACGTTAAACGATCACAAAAGAAGATATTTTGAAGTCAACTTTGGACCCCATTGACTTTCATTGTATGGACCAAAAAAAATCTTTACAAAAGATCTAAAAAAGTCACAGGCTTGAACGACAGGAGGGAGAATAAATGCTGAATTTGGCTGATTTTGAGGTTGTTCAGAAACTGATACGAGCTGTTCTCTTTAAGGACAGGTGTTAGTTTGGTCCTGATGAAGGAGACACACAGTTGCTTTAGTGTTGATTGCATGTGGATGTGTTCAGACGTCATTCTCTCGCTGCAGATGAATTATTATCAGGCTTTAATGTCTTGGAGAGCGTCACCGTATCTCTATAATCTACAGCCATGAAAGCACAGGGAACACATCGGCTGTCCTCCATATGAACTCGCCAGAGAGTAGTAGAACAGCAGAGCCGCAGCAATCAGCAGCAAGAGGCTAGTGTACACACACCAAAACACACCACACACACACACACTCTCTCACACCCACACACACAACCACACACACACACACACACACACACAAACACACAAACAGACACACACACAAACACAAACACACACACACACTCTCTCTCTCTCAGACACAAACAACAAAAACACACACTCTCTCTCTACACACACACACACACACACACACTCTCTCTACCTCACACACAAACACACTCTCTCACACACACAAACACCACACACACACACACACACACCACACTCTCTCACACACACACACACACACCACACACTCTCTCTCTGCACACACACACACACACACTCTCTCACACTCACTATCTCTCTCCCACACACACACACACACACTCTCGCTTTCTCACACACACACATCTCTCTCTCTCTCACACACACACATTCTCTCTCTCTTTCTCACACACACACACACTCACACTCATCACTCTCTCTCTCACACACACACACACTCATACACTCTCTCACACACACACACACACAACACTCTCTCTCTCTCACACAACACACACCCAACACACAACACTCTCTCTCTCTCTCACACACACAAAAACACACACACACACTCGCTCCTCTCTCTCTCGGCCACACACACCACACACACAACACAAACTAGCGTCTCTCACACACAACACACACAATACAAACCTCTATCTCAAACACACACACACACCACATCTCTCTCTCTCTCTTCTCACACGGCACACTCCCTCTCTCTCACACACACACCCACACCATCACTCTCTCTCACACACACACACACACACTCCTCTCTCTCTCACACTCTCTCTCTCTCACACACACTGACACACTCTCTCTCTCTCACACACAGCACACACACACTCTTCTCCAACACACACAAACAACACACCTCTCTCTATATCACACCCACAACACACACACACACTCACACTCTCACAGACACACACACACTTTCTCTCTCACACGCACACACACACGCTCTCTCTCTCTCTCTTCACACGGAACAAACAACACTCTCTCTCTCTTCTCATACAAAACAACACACACCACACACACACACTCGCTTATTATCTGAGTGCTAGTCTGTCTGTCTAGTGGTTCAGGATAAACAGGATTCGCTGTTTTGCTACTCTGCCTGAAAGGCATAAAAAGTCTCACGCTTCATCATCACTCAGTTTAGACTCCTCTAAATGAGGAAGCTCAAAGATTCTCTTGATTCCCTACAGTGGGGGGGAAAAGTATTTAGTTAGCCACCAATTGTGGAAGTTCTCCCACTTAAAAGATGAGAGAGGCCTGTAATTTTCATCATAGGTAGACCTAAACTATGAGAGACAAAATGAGAAAAATAAATCCAGAAAATCACATTGTAGTATTTTTAAATAATTTATTTGCAAATTATGGTGGAAAAATAAGTATTTGGTCAATAACAAAATTTCATCTCATACTTTGTTATACACCCTTTGTTGGCAATGACAGAGGTCAAACATTTCTGTAAGTCTTCACAAGGTTTTCACACACTGTTGCTGGTCTTTTGGCCCATTCCTCCATGCATATCTCCTCTAGAGCAGAAATGTTTTGGGGCTATCGCTGGGCAACACAGATTTTCAACTACCTCCAAAGATTTTCTATGGGGTTGAAATCTGGAGACTGGCTAGGCCACTCCAGGACCTTCGTAAGAATGACTTCTGACGAAGCACTACTTCGGTGCCAGGGTCGCGGTGTGGGGGGGATATTGTCAGAGGAAAGACCCAGCATGTTTCATCTTCAATGCCCTTGCTGATGGAAAGAGGGTTTTCACTCAAAATCTCACGATACATGGCCCCCATTCATTCTTTCGTTTACATGGATCAGTCGTACTGGTCCCTTTGCAGAAAAACAGCCCAAAAGCATGATGTTTCCACCCCCATGCGTCACAGTAGGTATGGTGTTCTTTGGATGCAACTCAGCATTCTTTCTCCTCCAAACACGACAAGTTGAGTTTACCAAAAAGTTCTATTTTGGTTTCATCTGACCATATGACATTCTCCCAATCCTCTTCTGGATCATCCAAATGCTCTCTAGCAAACTTCAGACGGGCCTGGAAATGTACTGGCTTAAGCAGGGGGACACATATGGCACTGCAGGATTTGAGTCCCTGGCGACGCAGTGTTTTTGTTGTTACTGATGGTAGCCTTGGTACTTTGGTCCCAGCTCTCTGAAGGTTTTTTTAGATGCACGAGGTCCCCCCGTGGGTCTGGGATTTTGCTCAACAGTTTTCTGGGATCATTTTGACTCCACTGGGTGAGATCTTGCGTGGAGCCCCAGATCGAGGGAGATTATCAGTGGTCTTGTATGTCTTCCATTTTCTAATAATTGCTCCCACAGTTGATTTCTTCACACCAAGCTGCTTACCTATTGCAGATTCAGTCTTCCCAGCCTGGTGCAGGTCTACAATTTTGTTTCTGGTGCCTTTGACAGCTCTTTGGTCTTGGCCATGTGGAGTTTGGAGTGTGACTGTTTGAACAGGTTGTTGTGGACAGGTGTCTTTTATACTTATAACAAGTTCAAACAGATGCCATTAATACATGTAACGAGTGGAGGACAGAGGAGTCTCTTAAAGAAGAAGTTACAGGTATGTGAGAGCCAGAAATATTGCTTGTTTGTAGATGACCAAATACTTATTTTACAGAGGAATTCACCAATTAATTCTTTAAAATCATACAATGTGATTTTCTGGATTTTTTTTTTCTCTCATAGTTGAGGTATACCTATTTTGAAAATTACAGGCCTCTCTCATCTTTGTAAGTGGGAGAACTTGCACATTTGGTGTCTGACTAAATACTTTTTTGCCCCACTATAACTACTTAAGTACACTAAACCTAACACTAACCCATAAACTAACCCCAACAGAAAAAAACTGTATTTTCACAATAAAATTAAACAAAAACATATTTTATTTTTATGTCACTTTCACGAATGTACCTAAAAGGATGTTTTGTCAAGTTTAGTCCACTTTTGTACAAATTTGTTCCCAAGTCCTCTGCTGCTCTTCAGTCATTTTTGACTGAAATATTTTTTTATTTTTTTATTATTTTTTTAGTATGTATAATGTACAACAACACGCTAACACACCCACACACACGCGCCTCACACACACACACACGAAACACACACACACACACACACACTCAGGTTTGTTTTTGTGAATTGTGGGGGCATTCCATAGGTGTAATGGTTTTTATTCTGTACAAACTGTATTTTCTATTGCCTTACACCAACCCTACCCCTAAACCTACCCATCACAGAAAGCTTTCTGCTATTTTAGATTTAAAAAAAAATCATTCTGCATGATTTCTAGCCTTTTGAATTACTGGGGGGACACTGAAATGTCCTCATAAATACCCTTCTCGTTGTAATACCGATGCAATACTCATGTCTATATACAAAGTTGTGTATCATAAAAACCACTAAACCGTCTCACACACACACCACACACACACACACACACACACACAATAAATCATGGACATGAATCGAAAAGGTTAAATTGTCCTGAAAAAAATAGTCACACTTGTGTTGTTTGTGGTAAAAAAGAAGTGCATTGTATACAAATAAGAAGTGAATTTCATCTAGTGGAAAAGTTTGGTGCTGCGCCCAAACAAACTGATGAAAGCTCTTTTTTTGAGATATCAACCTCAAATTTGGAATTCAACTTGTTTAGATTTATGGCTTTGAGTTTCTCACGTTTTTAGAGTAAAACATGTTTTATAAATAAATATATATTTCATCAAATTTAAATATAGTATTTTGTGCATTTTTCATAATAATAAACCTAGGTTTTAAGTTTCACTTTTTAAAAACGTTTTATACTTCAGCAATAATCTGCCAAGTGTCTTCTTTTAGAAACAGACCAACCTTAGTTTGTGCAAAATAAGTCTGCGCTCCAAATCATTTAAGATTTACGACAGATTAAGTTGGTAATTCCCCTAATTTCCCTAAAAAAAACAAATATTAAATAAATAGCACTATCAAACTCAAATATAGTACATTCATTTCATTGAAATATAAAACAAAACAGTCATTTTTGACCAGCACCAGAGGGTAACACAGCAACCTAAAATCAGGTTTTCTGAGGAAAAAACAAAAGGAGATAGATTCCAAAACTAAGAATGGGGTGTTGGAAGAAGCAGTGTCAGAACAATATGCTTGTTTTCATTTTTCACATCGAATCTCAAGATCCATTAGATGGTACTGTTTGATTTAAGATAAATTACAGAATTTTTGTACTGGAAAACAGAGAACGACATCATAAGTGAGTGTAAGGAAGGGCTCATGCGCATGCATTAACTCTCCGTCAACCAATCAGCAATCTGTGGGCGGAACAGGAGCATTACAGTCACTGTACACCACTGCTATTACATGATACATATATAATACAGCATCATTAGTTACAGCTCATATGTCATAACATTTCATACATGTGTTCCTGACTCTCTCTAACCTCAATGGGAGATCCAGGGATCGTCCCCGGCTGGATGTTTTCCTGACTGTCACGTTTCACACCAAACAGCAGCGGATGAATCCAGTGCAGGTGTCAGACGAACGCTGCTGTGACCGGTCTCTGCTCTTTCAGTGAGAGCAAGCCCCTGAGGCTGAGACGTCTATATCGTGATCCGGGCCACAATTGCCGATTGTGTCACATCTCCCACGAGATGCTGGACTTCGATCAATGTCAGGCCAACCAAACTTCACAGACTTCTCTGCATGACAATTTTCATCTGAGATTTGGAGCCAAGTTACAGGATGGTAAAAGACTCAGAAAGAGTGGTGACAGCAATTGTGTATTTTGACAAGAGATTGGAACGTTATAGTCAAATCTGTGACTTTATCAGTCTTTGTTGCACATATGCCAATGTGGGCGTGATGTCAAAAATAGGAAAAGATGGCCACTTTTTGTGTTCCTTTTTCCAAAGTTTGCGTGTCTGTAACTCAAGATGTATTAAAGATATCTTAATATACTTTATGATACTGGTTCGAAAATAACTTTTCTTTGGGCATCTTAATTTTTAAGGCCCTATATGGTTCATTTCCAGAGAAATTGAGATCTCAATATGGCTCCAGGAGTAAATTGGTAGACATGATACTACATGTTTGCAGTACAGCTTCAAACGCAGGTAAACTGAATAAAATCCCTTCTTCCGTATATCCCCGAAACTGATTCAGATATAGAATCTTTTGAATACACTACTGAGAGCAAGTTATTATGCCTCAACTTAACCATGTTAATACATTTTTCGCGCTCAGACAGGTGTGTTCAATGCAATTGTTTTGATAGAGGATTTCTCATTTTGAAAAACGGGTCACCATTGGCATATAATGAAACAAAGATTGCTAAAGTCAACAGATTTTAATCATAGAGCTTCCAATCTCTGTGTGTTAAAATCAATAATTATGCTGAATTCTTTCTGCAAGATTTTGGTGCCCTCCTGTAATTTGGCTCCAAATCTCTGGTGAAAAATTGCACATGTGTTATTAGTAAATATTCAACTATGGCATTTAATACTTTGGCTGTCATAGTTATTTATGTTTGTCTTTCTTCAGAAAAAATATTAGCAAAATCAAATTTTTAGCCGGGGACCTCTGGTTGAGTTGACATGGAATGACCCACCATGCAGGCCTGCATTGAGATCCCTAGATCTCTGCACGGGAAAAACATATACAGCCTTAAAAATGAAAATAACAAAAGAAAAGTTTGTTAAGAACCAGAATAAAAAAGGATATTTCAATATCTTTAATACTTCTTGAGTTAAAAGCATGAAAATGTTGGGGAAAAGCACACTTTTCCTATTTTTGAACTGTCACCACTGACATATGATGCAACAGAGATTGATAAAGTCAACAGATTTTACTAATACACCAACCAATCTCTGTGTCAAACTAATATAATGATGCTGCCATCTTTCTGAAATCCTTTTTGCCCTCCTGTAATTTGGCTTTGAATCTCAGGTGAAAATTGCCATTTTAACCCCCCTCTACAAAATAGTGGATTACTCAGTTTATTTCTCGGTTTCTCTCAGGGTTTATTAATCCTGTTTCTAAAGCTGCTCTGAAACACTCTGTAATGTGAAAAGTGAGGACGCTGATTGAACTCTCATCTGTCTCTCAGCAGGTACACAGACAGACGGACAGACAGACAGAATCCATTTTTATTTTTATTTTTACATTTGTTTACTTCGATGGAATGTTATACAACTTGGTAAATGATTTGGCACTTTTTATGTGAGCAACACACGACACAACGCGAACACGACACAGCACACACCACCACCACACACTACAACCACACACTCCACTCACACCCCACCCCACACCACCACAACACTCAGCGAACTCACACTCTCTCACACAACACAAAACCACACACACACTCACACTCACACACACACACAACACACACACTCACACACAACATACACACACACACACACACACACACACACACACACACACATCACACTCACACACACAACACACACTCACACACACAACACACACACAACACACACACCCCAAAACTCACACTCAAAACCACAAACCACACACACACACACACACTCACATCACACTCTCTCACACACACACACACCACACACACACATCACTAACACTCACACACACACAACACACAACACACAACAAACACACACACAACACACAACACACAACAAACACACACACAACACACAACACATCCACACCACACCCCTAGAAATTCATCCTTTGGAAACGTTCGTACTCCGCCCAACAAAATCGTCCTCATTTTGAGATAGCCCCTAAAAATCTGGAAACACTTGTTCAGATTTCCCCAGTTTAGAGTACAGCATGAGAGGCCGTTTGGAAGATAGTGTCTTTCGAAGAGAGCTAAAATGATAGGTGTAAAATTGTAAATTTGTTGGATGCTAGAATGGGTTACCAAGCATCAAAAGTAAACAGGAGAATAACACGAAGCTAAGCAGACTATGTTGTTTTTACGTAGGGTGAAACTGGACACCCAGCTTTATAGGACACTTTTTACACCAGTCAGCAAACTAAGATCATGGGTCGCAGTGTGTTTACATAGATGTACCTAGAGGAGCGTCCACCCCATTAAGTCGCCCGCTCCAAGCATTCCAGATGTACCAGCGTGTTAAGTTGGACAACAGTTCAAGTTCCGGTCGACTATGCTTCACAGGTAAGGGAATAATGGGCATCAAGGGTAGAAACTAGATTTGCGGAGACTATTCATTTTAGCAGCCCATAACTTGCTAACTCCTACACTCCCCATCCTCAACTAACTCCACCCCCATATATCATTATTTTCGATTGAGCTCAGACCAAACGAAAGAACCGTCCGACTCATTTGCTGCCCCCCCCCACCCCCCCCAAAGCACACAGACAAACCCGAGGGCCCTTATACCACCCCAGCACCCCTGGCTCTCTTGAAGGTAATTCCCGGGCGCCCCTGCGTTTATTTGTTGACCTGGCCATTTCTTGTACCCCGACACAGCACCCATGACACCATTTTGATACTTTTGTGCCCGCCAGGCAGACTTGCGTCCTTTGGGTTCTCCCGTCACCGTATCTTGCTTAAGCACCTGTCAGCCTCGCCTTGTCCTGGAAGCAGCCCCACCATTCAGCCGCAACCCTGCACCAACCCACTAACATCTCAGACGAATATTTTTGTGCAAGCAAGACGACACGTGAATATAGTTCCACGTTCTCTCAGCCGATGACCAACCAGCCACCACGTCGTCCTAAGACATTTGCCACGACCCGTTGACACTTCTGGATAAATGATTATCTGCTTGATCTTGGTAATCGCTTTGGCCTTGATGCAACCCCCTCGCACAGGGTGTAGAATCGACATACCCTGCATAACACGACCCCACCCAACACCCCCACCAAACCCCCAACACCCACAAACAAAAAACAACCCCCCCCACGCTCTCTCTCGCCCACCACAACACACCCCCAAACCATCCCCCACACCCCACAGGCTGCAAGGTTTGCCCCACCCCAACCACCCCCCCCCACCCACCCCCCCCAACCACCACGGGCCAATAGACCTGGAGACGCTTCAGTCTAACCTCAGCGACGTCAAGGTGAGCATATACCCTCACCACACACCAAACCACACCAACCACACACCCCACAAACCCAACCCACCACCACAACCAGAGATCTCCCGAATCCTCTCTGCGATAGCTAGCACGCTGTGCTGTGTGTGTGTCCAGTGGGTCGTGCTTTATTCTGCCCACTTCTGGTGTGTCTTGATCTGCAGCAATGAGTATGTGCTGTAACTCCATCATATGTGTGACCACAAACAATTGTAATGCAACACACACCAATATGAATAAATGTGGCGGTCCTCCGTCGAGGCTGCGCAACAAAGCGTTATTACTTATGTAGATATACATAATAAGGCGTTGTCACTACACCAAATTCATAAAAATTGAACAAAACCGTACAGATCTCCATATCACCACATGATGAGGTAATTGCAGCTGTATCCACTCACATAAAAGCACTAGACAAACAAAACTGACTTGACATTAAAATCAGTCATTTGTCCAAATAACAATAAAAATCAATAACCATTTTACCATCATGCCTCCATGAATATTGATGTTTTTAACGTTTTTTTTCATGCCAGTTTCTTAAATCGTTGATTCTGATATTTTATATAATTGATCACTGCAAGCTGTTGAAATCAACTCAATGTGACCGTATCAATTTGTTTTTTTGTGTGATATTTGTACATTGTAAAAAATGTGGCAGTTAAGAAGAAACTAACTAAAGTTTTATTATAATTGCATTTATTATTATTTAGTATGCTGGTAAGTTTTATTTCTGTGATTATCTATATTGTGTGATATATACATGTACAGATCTAAGTTTAATGTTTTGTTATTAAACAAATGCTCACTAGCTGTACCTGAAGGATGATTGTATTTCTCTCTTGACGAACTCATTTGTATTCTCATGTCTTCATTGATTTCTGTTTACATCAAGTAATTATTAAATCATTTCTTTATCAGCCAATGATACGTGTCCAGCTTTTGTCTGCTGACTCCATCTGCATCAAATAGCTTGAACAAAGATTTTTTATTAGGTTCATTTATTTTGTCGAACCTGAATGAGAAATATGTTGGTAACAAAATTATGTTGTTGACCTTAAGAGTTTGTTAAAACATTCCAGATCTGAACAAACAATCTTACGTTGAACAATGTGCATGTTCCCATCATGCATTGCAGCTTGAAATGTTATGTGGTTCCTGTTAAAACAATGATTGCATTACGGTTTCCTGGTTTAATTTACGCTGCTGCTGTTGGTTTTCTGTCATACAGCTCAGAGATTTTACTTCACATTTGTTAAGTACTGATTACACGAGCATCTCACCGAAACGCTGGATTTAATAAATCTGCCTCCAGTTTTAAAGTGGCAAAAAAAATGGCACAATGTTAATTAAATGCTGAACAGAAGAAAACCTTTACAGGGGTCATATGATGTGATTTCAATTTTTCCTTTCTCTTTGGAGTGTTACAAGCTCTTGGTGCATAAAGAAGATCTGTAAAGTTGCAAAGACTAAAGTCTCAAATCCAAAGAGATTTCTTTATAAAAGTTAAGAGTCAACC
Organism: Sinocyclocheilus anophthalmus; assembly: GCA_018155175.1. NCBI lineage: Eukaryota > Metazoa > Chordata > Actinopteri > Cypriniformes > Cyprinidae > Sinocyclocheilus > Sinocyclocheilus anophthalmus. Next base: position 99,979 of record JADLZN010002262.1, on the reverse strand, counting down.
ACGCCTTCCTAAAACGCCTCGTTCAAACACGCCCCCACACGTGTTTATGTCACTGTGTGGGAAGATTTGCATGACGCCGCCCAAATGTTCACGAAAGAAAGAAAGGCGTAACTTTTATTCTCGCTGTAGTATTGTTGCTGCTTAAGTTGTATTTGCAACACTGTTCCAGAACACTTCAACCCAAATATTCAGATGTGTGCAGCACATTTTATGGAGGACTGTTTCCTGATCCTGGGAGAGTAGACTACAATGCCGGCTGTTCTGACTCACAGACTGTAAGTACGTTTTTATATTTAAAGGATTTGCCACTGATGATTCAACGATTAGTTTTTTGAGCAGTGTTGTGCTTGTTGTTTGTCGTTTCTCCAATCGCAAATGCAGACAGGTTTTATGTTTACGCGGCGCGATGCAACGCAACACTTAAAAAGACAGTATAAGTCATTATAATTCGTAATTATGTCCCACACTGGATGCAACAAATGCCTCGTTTATAATGGGTTTTATTGTGTTTGTCTCGTCGCTCCGGCCGGACAGGGCATCATCACAGTATGGTGAGGGGCGTAACATTTCCGTCACACGCTTGAGGTATTCGGCCAATCACAATGCACTGGATAGCTGGCCAATCACAGCACACCTTGCTTTTCAGACCGATGAGCTTTGTAAAAATTGTGTTTCAGAAAGGCGGGGCATAGACGATAAACAATATTGTACAGTATGTGGAAATAATGTGTTTTTTGAACCTTAAACTGCCTAAACACATTTCATTACACCAAATACACAAAATAATGTTCTTTTTAGCAACATCATATGACCCCTTTAAGAGAACATTCAAACTCAGCCTGAGATGAACAGAAGTGTTGGAGTCGTCAGAAAGTTTATTTCAAAAACTGAGTGTAATGGATTGCCTGAAGTTAGATGTGATAATGCTATAGAAAATCTGTTTTTATAAATTCACTCACTCACAAACGCACACTCGCACACACACACACACACCACACACACTTAAAACTACAGACATCTGATTCAAAACCACTGTGAGTGAAAATGTTCTTCAGTCATAACGAAGTGCTGATCATAATTTCTGAAAGGAAACATCAGTCGTACATCATTTTAAAAGCTCCTGCATGGTTTAGAAGGAGCTCTCCATCTCCACGTCGGCACATTGGAGTCCGTTGGCAGTGGCAGTGTCCAGCGCGTCCTTCATCTCTCGCTCGTGAGTCTGATCCGGGATGCCGTTGATCTTGGAGAAACTCTGGCTGATCTCCATGAAGGTCTTGTTTTTGGTTTCCGGCAGAACGACGAGCAGATAAACGGCTCCAGCGGCACACACCACAACAAACAGCAGGAAGGCAAACGTCTGCAGCGCCTCCTGCAGGAGCACAAACACACACACATCTGAGCCGAGGACATCTGGAACATCAGGCCCGTCTGACATCACACAAACTCCACGCACCGCACACACAAGTGCAGTATGGAGTACCTCAAGGCCCAGTACTAGGGCCGTTACATTTCATGTTTTACATGTTACTCTTGGGAGATATCATCAGCAAACACGGTGTTAGCTTTCACTGTTATGCTGATGATACTCAGCTCTATATTTCTTCATGGCCCAACGAAACATACCAATTTGCCAACTAACGGAATGCATAGTTGATATAAAAAGTAATTTCTTACTGCTAAATTCGGAAAAAAAACAGGTGTTAATTATCAGACCTAAAAACTCTGCATATAATAACCTAGAACACTGTCTAAGACTCGATGGCTGCTCTGTCGATTCTTCGTCATCAGTTAGGAACCTAGGTGTGCTATTTGATAGCAATCTTTCCTTTGAAAGCCAAGTTTCTAGCATTTGTAAAACTGCATTTTTCCATCTCAAAAATATATCTAAATTACGACCTATTCTCTCAATGTCAAATGCAGAAATGTTAATCCATGTGTTCATGACCTCAAGGTTAGATTATTGTAATGCTTTGTTGGGTGGTTGCTCTGCACGCTTAATAAACAAACTACTGCTGGTCCAAAATGCAGCAGCTAGAGTTCTTACTAAACCAGGAAGTATGACCATATTATCCCGGTTCTGTCAACTCTGCACTGGCTACCTATTAAACATTGTTTAGATTTTAAAATCTTGCTTATTACTTATAAAGCCCTGAATGGTTTAGCTCCTCAGTATTTGAACGAGCTCTTGTTACATTATAGTCCTCCACGTCCGCTGCGTTCTCAAAACTCTGGCCATTTGATAATATCTAGAATTTCAAAATCAACTGCGGGCGGCAGATCCTTTTCCTATTTAGCGCCCAAACTCTGGAATAACCTACCTAACATTGTTCGGGAGGCAGACACACTCTTGCAGTTTAAATTTACATTAAAGACCCATCTCTTAACCTGGCTTACACATAACACACTAGCACATTTCTAATATTCAAATCCGTTTAAGGATTTTTAGGTTGCATTAATTAGGACAACCGGAACCGGGAACACTTCCCATAACACCTGATATACTTGCTACATCATGAGAAGAATGGCATCTACGCTAATATTAGTCGGTTTCTCTCTTATTCCGAGGTCACCGTAGCCACCAGATCCAGTCTGTATCCATATCAGATGGTCACTGCAGTCACCCGGATCCAGTACGTATCCAGACCAGATGGTGGATCAGCACCTAGAGAGGACCTCCACAGCCCTGAAAGACAGCGGAGACCAGGACAACTAGATGAGCCCCAGATACAGATCCCCTGTAAAGACCTTGTCTCCTAGACGGCCACCGGGACAAGACCACAGGAACCAGATGATTCCTCTGCAAAATGTGACTTTGCTGCACCCTGAAATTGAACTGCTGGTTTCGTCTGGCCAGAGAACTGGCCCCCCGACTGTGAGCCTGGTTTCTCCCAAGGTTTTTTTCTCCATTTTTGTCACCGATGGAGTTTTGGTTCCTCTGGCTTGCTTAGTTGGGGACACTTCATTTCCAGCGATATCGTTGACTTGATTGCAAATGATTGCAAAGATACTATTTAAACTGAACTGAGCTGGATGTTGACATCACTGAATTCAATGATGAACTGTCTTTAACTGAAAATTTAGTGTTTACTATTGTCATTTTGCATTATTAACACACTATTTTCCTAATTAATGCTGTTCGGTTGCTTTGACACACTCTGTATTGTTTAAAGCACTATATAAATAAAGTTGACTTGATTGAATACAACTTTCAATAAATAAAAAGTTGTAGTAATTGAATTGAATAAAATAATTAACTCTTAGAAATAAAATAAAATAATATTATTTATTATTATTGGGTTTAATTTACAGCAATTTAAATACAGTACTTATCCTTAAATATTATTATTAAATAAATGTAATTAATTAAATATTATTATTCATTCATTAATTTTAAAGTTAATTTTAGTTATAAAAATGATAACTAAATGATTAAATGATGGATGGATGCTATGTAGTCGACTCATACTGTGCTAATGTTACTGACTGAGTCAAACAGGATTTAAAGTAATCTAGTAAACTCATTCATGCATGTTTGAATACACACATCTGAAATGTTCATTTCTATGTGTAAACCTTCAGAAGCACAATGTTGAGTGGAGCAGTGTGTGATTCTCACAGCTGCAGGAGCGACATTCAGACACATTAAAGAGAATAAAAGTGCTTTTCTGTGTCGCGCTCTGACCTGAGGTGGATTACAGGAATCAGATTATACGTGCAAGACTAAAGACCTCACATCACCCTCACACACTGTGTTTGTGTAGTGTGTGTGTGTTTTAGTCACCTGTATGAAGGGGAACAGGAGTCCCACAGCGAAGTTTGAGAGCCAGTTGACGGTTCCTGCGATCATAAACGCAGCCGGACGATACGACTGTTCAAACAGCTCCCCCGTCAACACGAACGTCCACCGGCTCTGACACACACACACACCACACACACACACACACACACACCACACACACACACACACACACGAACACATCCTGATCATGAGCAGCACATTGACTTGACTCGGCAGCAAACACATGTTGATCTGTTATAAAGCTAATGCTCTAAACCAAACCGACATCACAATATATTAATTCTGTCTGAAATCACAGATGTTGCTAATTAAAATGACAGCCTTAGCCTCTATTAATTAACATTTTCACTTCAATGACTGCTAATGAAATCAGTTGAATGTTACACTCACATCACAGCAGCTCTTTCACTGCAAACAAACGCTCATAACTCTAAATCTTTCTCTTGCTTAGAACCAAACTGAATCAATCTCGTAATCACTTCAAAACTCATTGACTTCTCATCTTCAACAGCCGATTGTATTTTCATCAATACTTTTTGAGAATCGCTAACTCGCACTTTGAACAAAACAACCAACAATTTTATTACATTTTTTCTTAAAACAAAAACTATATACAGAAGACTAATTTTTAAAACTTTTAATGGAATGAAACAACCAATTTTTAAACTTCTTAATGGAACAAAATCTTCTGTTCAAAAATCTTCAAAATCTTATTTAAATCTCCTAATAGAACACAGAATAGAATTAAACCACCAACCACTATGGGGGTAGAATTGTTGCTTTATTCCAAATAAATAGATTATGATCCACACTAATGTAAAATAGATGACAAATTAAGCATCACATATTGACGATCAATAGCATTGATGCACAACTAAATAAAATGAGATTTGCAAATAAAAAACATATTCACAAATTTATATTTATGTCACAACCACAACTTTGTCTGGCATTTATTTGTGAATCGCGTCCTTTGCATTTGTAGATAGCTGCACACATTTGTAAATCGCATCCTGTGCTTTTGCGAATTGTGAAACATTTCTTGCTTCAAGACGTGCTGACAATCCACAAATGCGTGGACTCCACCCACCGTCTACTCAAGCCAATCAGATAACAGCCTCACTTCGCTGACCAATCGTAGCACGTTCTCGCTATAGCCAATCACGTGTTGCTTTACAATCAGGGCGGTCTCGTTCATTCATCTCCTTTGGCTCAAATAAGAAATATAAGGGCCATAAAAATTGGTATAGTAAAAGATGTTTAAAACTGGATTTCGTTGGACCATTAGACTGTGTATCAAGCCAAGCTATAGTATTATATTTTACGTGCCTTTGAAAATGCCAGAGAAACAGCGCTTTAAATCACGGCTATGGGAACAATGCTGGATACAAACGCGTTATGGAAGCGTCATGTTATTCAAGATGGAAAGAAAGGCATCAATAAGTAACTGACTATTAAATAGCTGTATTCAACCTCGTGATAAACACATGAGTTTGTGTAAGAGGTTAAATTGCCGTCACACAACAGCCAGCAGGGTTTCCCAGTTTTTCAGTCAAGCCGTTTAAATGATGTATGAACAGCAATGTGGATCTAACAATGTATGAAGCATTATAAATAATATTTTCAAACATTAATTAAAAGTATTACAAAGTTGCCATTGTTTGGGCAGGAAAAATATATGTGGGTTCTTTTTTAAATGTGGTGCAGGTGTGTTGAATATAAATGCATATACATGTAAGATGAGATATTGGTTAAAACACTTGATCACGCAAACAATATTTCATATAAACCAGACTTACTAGTTTTGATTGTAAAAGTTACTTAACAGCATCCAAAGTAAATGCACAGTTTGTATTCACATGGTCCACTCACGAATCCCCAGTACACACTGCAATGATGCTGAGGCTATCTGATATTATTCGTTTTATTATGCCATATATTTGTCACCGCAATTGTGCTTTAAAAGTCCCATGTCACCTCGTCCAGTGTAGACTGATTATGATGATTTTTGTTTGCGTTGGACGCATTGCGATCATGCTCGGGATCTGTGAATGATCAAGTTGTGTATAATCCTGAGTTTATCCTCATGCGCTGATCCTGAAGGAAAAGAAGCTTACACTCCAGCAATCTTTTGGAAACAGGTTTTTTTAACCACAACCATTTTAGCCATTACAAACAGCACTTAAGCTCAATTTGAACGAAGTGTCCATAGAATGCAGTTCCTTACAGGGGTGCAAAATGAATCTGTCCCGCCCTGATTGTAAAGCAAATCGTGATTGGCTATAGCGAGAACGTGCTACGATTGGTCAGCGAAGAGTGGCTGTTATCTGATTGGCTTGAGTAGACGGTGGGTGGAGTCCACGTATTTGTGGATTGGTGTGTGTCTCGATGCTAGAAATGTTTCAAAATCCACAAATGCACAGCGAGCGATCCACAAATGAATGCCAGGCAAAGTTGTGTTTGTGACTTAAAAAGATATTTGTGAATATGTTTTTTATTTGCAAATTGCATTTTATTTATTTGTGAATTTATTTCATGTTTGTGAAACGCTAAGATTTACTTGTGGATCTCATTCTATTTATTCGTCAATATGTTTAATTTTTGTTAATCTCTTTACATTTATTTGTGGATCATAATCTATTTATTTGGAATAAAGCAACAATTCTACCCCCATAAACCACAGCTCGCCTTTTGGGGTCATCTCACGTCTGTCACACTGACTTGATCAATATCAGTCAGAGATTTCACTCTAATCTCAATCTATTTCAAACGAACCCAAAAACCATCTCTTACTAAGACTGAATGACCCACAACCAAAGTGGATCAAAGTGGTGTGTGTGTGTGTGTGCTGTGTGTATAGTGTGGTTGTGTGTGTGTTTGTGTGTATCGTGTGTGTGAGATTCATGTGTGTGTCTGTGATGAAACAATGCCTGAGTGAGGAACACAGATTTGATGGCATAGACACTGACAGACACACAAACACACACACACCACACACACAAAACACCACACACACACACACACACAATTAATCAGTGTAATGGAGGAATGATAATGAAACCCGTAGAGAGATCAGCCCTCACCCATCCAGCTGTCTGTCTCGTTGTTTGTGTTGTGTGTGTGGGTGTGTGTGTGTGTTAGTGTGTCCTCACGGCCATGCCTGAGCATTGGACACGGATTGAGCCGCACATCTATTTTTAAACATGTGCTTTAATGTTTTTTGGACAGCAGGAAACATTTGAGTTCCTGTACATCTGGATCAGTTGCACAGACACAGACACACAAACACAGACCCACACTTCAACACAATCTCCACTCACACACACCACACACACACTCGCACGCACGCACCGCACGGCTCACTCACTCATTCACACACACAGTCACTCACACACACACCCACACACACACACACCCATACACACAAACACACACACACTCCTTCACACATACTCACTCACACTCATCACGACTCACTCTCCACACACACGTCACACACCCACACACCCACACACACACACACGCTCACACACAAACACACACACACACTCACTCACACACACACTCACACGGCACACGCACACCCTCACTCGCAGCTCTCACACACAGCACACTACACACACACACACACACTCTCACACACACACTCACACACACACTTTCTCTCTCACACACCACACACACACACACACTCACACATCACCCACACACACACACACACACACACACTACACTCACTACCAGCGCAGTCACGCACGAACCCACACACATGCAGTAAGGACAATATCTGTCTGTCCATCGATTCCTCTGTGTGTGTGTGTGATATTTTTATTTCGCTGTCCAGATCAGGAAACAGTGATGTAAATGAGATGCAAACCATCTGCTGGAAACAGTGACAGTTTCTCGATTCATATTCATCTGACTGTTCACTACATTTCCTACTATATATTAAAGCGAGTTATTAGAGATCCAGCGTCATTCTGAAGGTCGAGGAGAGCCGTCAGAGAAATTACTTATTCAGATAGACGAGGAGCATCTCCTTTATATTCTTATGATCAGAAAAGACACACAGAGCTGTGACCTTTGACCTCAGACACAACTGACCACACCATCATCACCATACTGATGAACACACACGCACACACACACATCTGTACCTGGACCAGAGCAGAAGGAAGCGATCAGAAGCAGAATGGAGGTGAAGCTGAGATACGGCAGCCGGAGAACCGGTCCTACACACACACCCGCACACACACACACACACACACACACACACACACACACACACACACGAGAGACATGGCTTGAGTTCAGTGTGTTTAGTGTGTGTTTAGTGTGTGAATGTGACTGTGATTTACCTGATAATGCAGGAAGACTGTGAGGAGACTAAAGAAAACAGCCATCGCTGAAAAACCAAAGATCAGTAATGGCCTCCGACCGATTTTCTCAATAACTAAACCCTGAAACACACACAGAGCTTCATTTAATTTTAATCGACACTGTTACCATCACTCTTATTACTGTTATTGGCACAAATCACCTCACATGAAGTGTCATTGATTGTGAATAAATGCCATGAATTAAATTGTTTTAATTCATGGCAAATTTTTAAAATGACTTAATTTATTATTTTATTTGACAACATTTAAAAACAAGAATTACATAAACATTTTTTAATATGTCTCACAATTTATTATTTTACTTAAAGCTGGAGTCCGTAAGTTTTGCCTCTTTGTCGCCATCTCTGTTTGAAACCTGCAATTGCAGCTGTTTGTGGCATTATCTTCCTTGCGTGGGTTGTGCTCCGGCATGGATGAATCTAATGTTTTGAGGAGTATGTGTGGATACTGTACTTCAGGATCACAGATTCTAGCCTACGTCTTGGAATATATGACCCAAATAAGAATTTTCACCGGATATTGTCATCTGAACAAGTAAGTAACAAGTCTGCCACGTTTGTTCTGACCAACTGAGGAAAAAAGCATTACAATAAATCACTCTACTAATGGTGATTTAATCTAAATTAGCTCATATCACATCAAACCGTGCAAATTATTATTATTGTTATACTTTATTCTCAAATTATTAATGTTAACAACATCAGCATTGCGTGACTATGAGTAGTGTGTGTGTAGATTTCAATTTCTGTACAGTCTAATCTCTAATTGTCATACCATTCGAATTTCATATTAAGAAATAATTTTAACCCAAAAAGCAAACTATGCCCCCCCTCGAACTGGTTTTCTTTAAAATACAAATCTTTGTAATCCCATCTGGCTATCTTTAATCATAAGCACATTTATAACTGGAATATAATGTAATTTAATTGACATGTGTTTCATAAACACATAATCCAAAATTCTGGATTACAATCCGCCATCAAAACGAAACCTTTAATTATTCCAGCTGCTGTGAGAAAAGGCTATAAACGATCCGCCACCTGCAGGATCCTCACATGCGATGGCCTAGTAGCCGGGACAACTTCTTTATGTTTACAGACGTGACGTAATGACGCAGTGCCACGCTCGAATTTCCCGCGAATTCCTACCCGTACCACTCAAACTAGAAAACATTATTATAAGATAACCGTTGTGAACCGGGCTAAAGTAAGGCGATAGTTTTGAACACCGTCTGGTTATGTACTTGCTCATATATTAATTTCGGATCATTTTTAACCAAAAAAAGTTACGGACTGCAGCTTTAACTACATCCCTTATTTTATTTAATAACATTTTAAAGCATGAATTACATAAACAGTTTTAAATATCATCCATTTAAAAATGACTTAATTTACTATTTTAACTGCATTTAATAACAAAATTAAATAATTTTACTATATATTTATTTGACATCTGTAAGGATCCTGCCCTGTCTGTGTTGTCTTTGTTTCATGTTTCTATGTTTGTTTTGTGTCTGAGCACATGACTTTGTCTTTGTTGCTGTCTGCCATGTGCTCCTCTCGTCCTGCCCCCTTGTTTAGTCCTCGTTTGTCTGAGTGTTCTCACCTGTTCCTCATGTTCTCTGCCCCTTTATATTGTGCTCCCTTCCTCTCCTGTGCTGTCAGTTCATTGTTCCAACTTGCATGTTTGCTAGTGCTTCTATTCGTCGTGTTCTTGAGTTCTCCCTGCCAGATTGTTTGTTGAGTTTGGTTTAAGTTTCTTCTCTGTCTGCAGTCATGTCTAGTCCTGTCCTGCAGGCTGAGCTGCCGGTCTTCTCCCTGGGTCTGCCACGCAGCTAGGCCTGTGCAGTGTCTGAGGGGTCATGAGTGTGGAGTGGCCGGGCTTCGTGTTCCTGGCAGGCCACCGCTGCCAACCTCTGGTCTCCATCTGCACATCCTCTTCTCCTCTCGGGCCAACTGTCCGCCTGGGCTGGAAACAACGGCCTCTCTCTCAGCCTGCTTGACCACTTGTCGAACCCCTGCCTGCTGTATGAACTGTGTCCACTCCCCTCCTCACTATCTCTTGTCCAGTCAGCTGTTTTGTCTAATCTTTTAAAACTCAATCTGCATTTGAGTCCTCCCTCCAGATCCCTGACAGAATGAACTGGACCAGCACTGCCACCGGAGAGACTGGCTCGCCATCAAGGTCTGGCAAGCCTTCGGCAACAGGGCTGGGATATAGGTGCATTTACCCAGTTTTTCTGGACTATGTCAAGGGGACTTGATTATGATGATACCACCCTCAAGGACATTTTCAATGCCTACTTGGACGATCCTGTGCATAAGTGGGAGATGGATAACCTCAAGATTTTTGGGATTTCTCCAGGTATCTTGGTCATCGCATCCAGTGGGGAATGCCTCCACCACCTAAGCCAGCATGCAGCGACCACTCTGCCCCACTTCCCTTGTCAAGTCAAGACCAAGTTCCTCTTCTGACTCCAACTCAGAAGCGAAGGGCAAGAAGGAAGAGGACACTTCAGTCTGCTGCATCTATTTATGACTGTGACACCTTTCCAGTCACCCCTGAGTCTACTGAGATGTTTCCCCTGAAACAGTCAAGTCAACTCCCAGACATACAAGTCAGTCCCAGTTATTTCTGAGTCCGTTCAGAGGCTTTCATCTTGCCTGTTCTGGCCACGGAGGCCATTTCCAAGCTGCTTGCTTCCCCAGTTGCCTCTACAGTTGCTGTTCTTGCAAGTCATGTGAAGTCAACAGATGTTCCTGTTAGACAAGTCATGTCTACAGAGGCCATTCCTGAACAGCCCACTCTCACTGTGTTGGCTACGAAGGCCATTCCAGCGGCTCTCATTCAGCCCGTTATGGTCAAGGAGGCCATCTATGAGTTCCCTGTTGTTCCTGTTGCGCCCCCAGAGGCTGTTCCTGAGCGGCCTGCTCTCAGTGTTTTGGCCAAGGAGGCCATTCCAGAGGCTCTCATTCAGCCCGTTATGGCCACGGAGGCCATCTCCGAGCACCCCGCTCTCCCAATCACAGCCATGGAGGTCGTTCCCAAGCAGCCCATTGTCGCAACTGCTGAGGCCTTTTCTGAATCTCTTGCCAGCCTAATCAAGTCCACAAGAGATTCTCGCCACCCTTACTATGGCCACCAAGTATGAGATTCCTGAAGGTGAGCCCCCAGGGTCCGCTCCGGTCCGGGAGCCTCTAGAGTCCGCTATGGAGGAGGTTGTTTCTAAATCCACTCCAGATAGAGCAGTTCCATAGCCTGCTGCAGAGAAGACTGTTCAAGATGCCGCTCCAGAGTAGAGAGTGACACAGGAGTGGCTTTTCAAACCTCTCCCGTCCCACTCCCACAAAAAAAAATCCCGTCCCAATCCCACGAAAAAACTGGGGGAAAATCCCATCCCGTCCGAATTCCGGAAGAATGACTCCCATTCCCTCCCACTCCCGTGTTTTTTTTTTTTTTTTTTTTTTTTTTTGGCCGGATCTGTCGCTACGTAAAAAAATACAGTACAGATCACAGTATGCCCACTTTAGCTGAATAAAAATCCAAAATGTAGTTTTATTTTATTGAACTAAAAGCCATCTTAAACAGTGTGCCTTGCATGTGCCTTGCATTTCATGTAAATCATCCATGCTAAACACATTTTCTATTTGAATTTTTTTCATTTGAAAGTATACATTTCACTCTCTATAGATGTATTTTTCATACACGGAGTTTCAAAGTTTCTTGCTGAAGTTCACAGACCGAGACGACAGAAAGCGCATCCGGTTTACTTTAAATTATTTTACAGAAGCGCAACGTTTCGTTGCTATTCTGAGTGCACACAAATAAACGTAGAGTGAGTCTTTACATATTCTAAATATGTATTACTTTTATCTGTATGACCAAAAACTACGGAGTATTTTAAGAGCAAGTGAGCGCACCGGTGCCTCCATCTGTCCTGCTGTGATCACTACTGTACATCTTCCACACACTGAGTAGCACACATTTTTTAGGTTAACATTTGATTGAGCGGCCATGTAAAGTTGTTATTACATACATCTTTCAGATGAAAAGCTATATTTGAGGTCGATGAATGATAGGCTTTTGGATGTCCTGCCCGATGTACACTATATCACCACATAGGCCAGCCATTAACGATCTGTCACGGACTGCGTACGTCATTCACTTAACCAGCCACACCAAAGCAAACAGGAGGAGAGCATAAAGAGACAGGGCAACTAGAATTGAGTTCAAAATTAAAATATACAGTTTATAGTTTATTTATATAAAAGGTATATTTGGGTATAAAGTTGGGTATCATAGTGTTATTACGATTTCCGGTCCCGCCCACTCCCGCTGACATTTTTATGTTTTTTTTTTTTTTTTCCTGTCCCGTCCCAATCACGTGATTAATAGTAATTTTGATTCCCGTGACCCACGGGATTCCAGAAAAAAAGTCAGCCTCTACTCCAGAGAGAGTATTCCCCGAGCCCGCTATAGAGAAGGTTGTTCACAAGTCCGCTCCAGATAGAGTGGTTCCTGAACCCGCCGCAGAGAGAACCGTTCAAGAGCCCGCTCCTGAGAGAGCAGTCCCAGTGTCGGCTCCAGCCCCTGAGGAGATTAAGTCTGATCCTGTTTTCCACAAGGATATTCCAAGACCTGTCTCCAAACCTGATTCAAGGATGTACAGCTTCCCTTTCAGTTCTGTCACCGCCCCGTTTCTGTCACTGTTACTAAGCCCAATTTGAAGTCCACAGCAGTGAAGCCAGTCCCTGTACCTAAGAGTGTGTCCAGTCAAGTTCCCATCCCTCCCTTCCCAACCTCTGTTTCCTGGCTGCCCTGAAATTCCAAGTTTTGTTCCCCACCCGCCCCCACCAATTGGTCCCTCCTTGTACCCTTTTGCCCAGTGTGGAGGATCCTGCCCTGTCTGTCTCGTCTTTGTTTAATGTTTCTATGTTTGTTTTGTGTCTGAGCACATGGCTTTGTTGCTGTCTGCCATGTGCTCCTCTCGTCCTGCCCCCTTGTTTAGCTCTCGTTTGTCTGAGTGTGGTCATCTGTTCCTCACGTCCTTCTCTTGTTTAGCTCTCGTTTGTCTGAGTGTGGTCATCTGTTCCTCACGTCCTTCTCTTGTTTAGCTCTCGTTTGTCTGAGTGTGGTCATCTGTTCCTCACGTCCTTCTCTTGTTTAGCTCTCGTTTGTCTGAGTGTGGTCATCTGTTCCTCACGTCCTTCTCTTGTTTAGCTCTCGTTTGTCTGAGTGTGGTCATCTGTTCCTCACGTCCTTCTCTTGTTTAGCTCTCGTTTGTCTGAGTGTGGTCATCTGTTCCTCACGTCCTTCTCTTGTTTAGCTCTCGTTTGTCTGAGTGTGGTCATCTGTTCCTCACGTCCTTCTCCTGTTTAGTCCTCGTTTGTCTGAGTATGGTCATCTGTTCCTCACGTCCTTCTCTTGTTTGGCCCTCGTTTGTCTGAGTGTGGTCATCTGTTCCTCACGTCCTTCTCCTGTTTAGTCCTCGTTTGTCTGAGTATGGTCATCTGTTCCTCACGTCCTTCTCTTGTTTAGTCCTCGTTTGTCTGAGTGTGGTCATCTGTTCCTCACGTCCTTCTCCTGTTTAGTCCTCGTTTGTCTGAGTGTGGTCATCTGTTCCTCACGTCCTTCTCTTGTTTAGCTCTCGTTTGTCTGAGTGTGGTCATCTGTTCCTCACGTCCTTCTCTTGTTTAGTCCTCGTTTGTCTGAGTGTGGTCATCTGTTCCTCACGTCCTTCTCTTGTTTAGCTCTCGTTTGTCTGAGTGTGGTCATCTGTTCCTCACGTCCTTCTCTTGTTTAGCTCTCGTTTGTCTGAGTGTGGTCATCTGTTCCTCACGTCCTTCTCCTGTTTAGTCCTCGTTTGTCTGAGTGTGGTCATCTGTTCCTCATGTCCTTCTCTTGTTTAGTCCTCGTTTGTCTGAGTGTGGTCATCTGTTCCTCACGTCCTTCTCTTGTTTGGCCCTCGTTTGTCTGAGTGTGGTCATCTGTTCCTCACGTCCTTCTCTTGTTTAGTCCTCGTTTGTCTGAGTGTGGTCATCTGTTCCTCACGTCCTTCTCTTGTTTAGTCCTCGTTTGTCTGAGTGTGGTCATCTGTTCCTCACGTCCTTCTCTTGTTTAGCTCTCGTTTGTCTGAGTGTGGTCATCTGTTCCTCACGTCCTTCTCTTGTTTAGTCCTCGTTTGTCTGAGTATGGTCATCTGTTCCTCACGTCCTTCTCTTGTTTAGCTCTCGTTTGTCTGAGTGTGGTCATCTGTTCCTCACGTCCTTCTCTTGTTTAGTCCTCGTTTGTCTGAGTGTGGTCATCTGTTCCTCACGTCCTTCTCTTGTTTAGTCCTCGTTTGTCTGAGTGTGGTCATCTGTTCCTCATGTCCTTCTCTTGTTTAGTCCTCGTTTGTCTGAGTGATGTCATCTGTTCCTCATGTCCTTCTCTTGTTTAGTCCTCGTTTGTCTGAGTGATGTCATCTGTTCCTCATGTCCTTCTCTTGTTTAGTCCTCGTTTGTCTGAGTGTGGTCATCTGTTCCTCACGTCCTTCTCTTGTTTAGTCCTCGTTTGTCTGAGTGTGGTCATCTGTTCCTCACGTCCTTCTCTTGTTTAGTCCTCGTTTGTCTGAGTGTGGTCATCTGTTCCTCATGTCCTTCTCTTGTTTAGTCCTCGTTTGTCTGGGTGTTATCACCTGTTCCTCATGTTCTCTGCCCCTTTATATTGTGCTCCCTTCAGCTGTTGTGCTGTCAGTTCATTGTTCCAACTTGCATGTTTGCTAGCGCTTCTATTCGTCGTGTTCCTGAGTTCTCCCTGCCAGATTGTTTGTTGAGTTTGGTTTAAGTTTCTTGTCTGTCTGCAGTCATGTCTAGTCCTGTCCTGCAGGCTGAGCTGCCGGTCTTCTCCCTGGGTCTGCCACGCAGCTAGGCCTGTGCAGTGTCTGAGGGACCCCCCCCCCCCCCCCCCCCCCCCCCCCCCCCCCTCACAAGTGTGGAGTTGGCCGGGCTTCGGTCTACCACACACACACAACACACACACACACTCTAAACCAACAGATGTTGAAGATGAAGGCAGTCAGTATTGTGTGTGTTTGATGTTAGTGGAGGATGCTGATAGTTAGTAATTAACTAGCTCTCTAGACTCAGTCATGCTGAGGAACAGTGGGGATCTCTGCTTGTGTTCTGGACGTTTGTATGTGATCAGAGAGTATCATGGGACGGTGATGAGCATCACTATCACACATCAGCAGGCTGCTGCCGCTCGTTCTGCTGGTGTCCATTGTGCTGCTAAAGCAGAATTCCCATGATGCTCTCTGATTCAGGATGATCAGCCTCTGATTTCCCATGAGGACAAACACACGGCTCCGAACACGAGACGCTTCCCCTTCTCCCTAAACTCATTACAGCTTCTCCTGCAGTCTGACCCGAGTCCAGCCTCTGCTGTTTCTACAACACAGATGCTTTCAAAGCAGGATAATAAGAGAATCAATGATGCCAAACTCAGTTTCAGCTGTAAAGCAGCTCTACAGAAGACAATGGAGTCATTATTCAGATCAATCCAGTTCGATGTAGATTCGATGCGTCTCGTGTCTCTCACCGATATGATGGCGGCCAGTGTCTCGATGCCGCCGGTGCTGAGCGTGATGTACGGGATCAGCGTCAGCTCGAAACCGGCCTTCTGGAGGATCCAATTAGTGTAATACCAGATCTACAGAAAGAGAGGATCGTCAGGGAGCAGCAAATCAGCATATTATTATGATTTCTGAAGATCATGTGACACTGAAGACTGGAGTAATGATGCTGAAAATACAGCTTTGATCACAGAAATAAATTACAGTTTAACATATATTCACATAGAAAACAGCTGTTTTACATTATAATATTTCACAATATTATTTTGATCAAACAAATGCAGCCTCTGTGAGCATTAAGAGACTTCTTTCAGAAACATTAACATCTCAAAATGTTGTCCAGTAGTGTGTGTGATTGTTCCTGATGAACTCACGGCGTTGAGTCCGCAGAGCTGATAGCAGCTCATGACGACGATCACCGTGATCAGCTGCCAGCGGAGCGAGCGCTTCTGGAAGAGCTCCAGCACCGACGCCGTCCGCTGCGTGTTCTGAGTGCGACTCTCGGCGTGAACCTCCTCCAGCTCACGGCTGACGTCTGACCGGCCCAGAAATGCCTGGAACGCTGACACACACACACACACACACACTTATCTGTTTTTGATCACTGAAATATCATCTTACTAAAGCCCTATTCGGATGGTAATTTTTTCTCATTTGGACATCTGTAAAAATAAATTCCCAAGGCACCTCAACAATAAAACTCATGGATTCGGGTGGTGATTTATTCACAGTGGAGAAGCGAGTTCTGTGATCCTACGAACTGAGCTTCATATTCTCACTATATGCGCTATAAAAGTATCAAATATGATACAAAACACGATAATTTCTTTTTTTTTTCATAATAGATTTTTCTGCCAGTTATTTCATATATCAGGCATTACAGGGTTAAAGAGATATTTCCAACTATTTAACTTTTAAAATATGTTATAAAAGAATGTGTTTAGTTTGATTCAGCAATATTATATTTTTGACTTGAAAAATCAGTTAATTGAGATACTAATTAATGTTTTTTTTCTTTTTTTTTCTGTGTATGAATGTGATCAGAAATACTGATGTGAATGAACTGCAGAAGAGCAGCACTGAAGCACGGATCTGTGACACACACACACACACACACACACACACACACCAGCACACACACTCACACACACACACTCAGGTTTGTTTTTGTGAAAGTGGGGACTCTCCATAGGCGTAATGGTTTTTATACTGTACAGACCGTATATTCTATTGCCCTACACCAACCCTACCCCTAAACCTACCCCTCACAGGAGACTTTGTGCTATTTCAGATTTTCAATACACTCCATTCTGTGTGATTTATAAGCGTTTTGAAAAGTGGGGACATGGGGTAATGTCCTGAAAAGTCACCTTCTCCTTGTAATACCTGTCATACCTTTGTCATTATACACATTTATGTCCTCATTTGTCACAAAAACGCGTACACTCTCTCACACACACACACACACTCACACTCACTCACACACACACACACACACACCACACGCACACACACACTTGTGCTTCAGCTGCTGGTCCTGATGTGACACACAGTGAGCGGTGAAGCAGGAGAGTGTAATTAACTGTTAGTTAATCAGTCACATTGACTGCCGTGAACTCTAGACTGGTTTTGAGTTAAAAGGGCTCATTAAACTCTCATTTAACTAATTTATTCTTGTCTAACTGGCCATCAAGGTCAGTTTGAGGAGGTTTGGGCTCTTAAATCAGTCTGAGATCAAACACTCTGCTGCTTTCTTCTGTTTGTTGTGGATTCTCATGTTCGTGATGAGATCAGGTGTGTTCAGACTGACAGAATGAGGCTGAGCACATCATCACATCACAACACCAATCAAACGCTCCGCTCTCTGAGGAAGCAACCATGTGTGTGGGTGTGTGGGGGTGTGTGTGAGTGCGTGTGTGTGTGTGAGTGTTGTAACGCTCAGCCCAGTGGGCTGGGGTTACTAAAATTGAAATGGGGTCTGACTTTTCTGTGTAAGAGTTAAAACGTGTTAAAAGAATGACAAACTAGAAATACGGTTCATAAGAATGGTGTATTAACAGGTTCACATTAAAAGACTTTAAAACAACACTATAAAACCAGGTAAACTCATTCTGTTAAAAGAATACAGTTATTTTGTCCATACCCTAAAAACAGTCCAAGAATTAAGAGTCTTTTAATGTGATGAGTGTGTGTTTGTGTGGAAGGAGCGTGTGTGTGTGTGTGTGTGTGCGAGTGGTGTGTGTGTGTGTGTGTCTGGTGGTGTGAGCGTGTGTGTGAGTGAGTGTGTGTGTGTGTGTGTGAGAGTGAGTGAGTGTGTGAGTGTGTGTGTGTGTGCGTGTGTGTGTGTGTGTGAGTGAGTGAGTGTGTGTGTAAGTGTGTGTGTGAGCGTGTGTGTGAGTGTGTGTGTGCGTGTGTGTGTGTGCGTGAGTGCGTGCGTGTGTGGTGTGAGTGAGCGTGTGTTTGTGTGTGTGTGTGTGTGAGCGTGTGTGTGTGTGTGTGAGCGTGTGTGTGTGTGTGTGAGTGAGTGAGTGAGTGAGTGATTGTGTGTGTGTGTGTGTGTGTGTGTAGTGAGTGCGTGCGTGTGTGTGTGTGAGTGATGCGTGCGTGTGTGCGTGCGTGCGTGCGTGTGAGCGTGGTTGTGTGAGTGAGTGTGTTGTTTGTGTGTTGTGTGAGCGTGTGTGTGAGTGTGGTGTGTGTGTGTTTGTGTGTGTGAGCGTGTTGTGAGTGAGTGTTTTAGTGTGTGTGGCGAGAGTGAGTGTGGGGTGTGTGTGTGTGTGTGAGCGGTGTGTGTGTGTGTGTGCGTAGTGTGTTGTCCGTGTTTGTGTGAGCGTGTGTGTGGAGTGAGTGTGTGCGGGTTGTGTGTGAGTGAGTTGCTTGCGTGTGTGTGTGTGTGATTGAGCGTGTGTGTGTGTGTGTGTCTGTGACGTGTGTGTGTGTGTGTGGCGTGTGTGTGTGTGTGTGTGAGTGAGTGAGTGGAGTGAGTAGTGTGTGTGGCTGCGTGTGGTGTGAGTGAGTGGTGGTGGTGGCGTGTGTGCGTGCGTGTGAGCGTGTGTGTGAGTGAGTGTGGTGGTGTGTGTGTGAGGGAGTGTGTGTGGGTGAGTGTGTGTGTGAGTGATGTGTGTGTGAGCGTGTGTGTGAGTGAGTGTGTGTGTGAGTGAGTGTGTGTGAGTGAGTGATTGTGTGTGTGTGTGTTGTGAGTGAGTGTGTGTGAGTGAGTGTTTGAGTGAGTGAGTGAGTGACTGTGTGTGTGTGTGTGTGTGCGCGTGCGTGCGTGCGTGTGTGCGTGAGCTTAGGTGTGTGTGTGTGTGTGTGATGAGTGAGTGAGTGAGTGAGTGTGTGTGTGTTTGTGTGTGTGTGAGCGTGTGTGTGGTGTGTGGTGTGTGTGTGTGAGTGCGTGAGTGAGTGAGTGCGTGTGTGTGAGTGATGTGTGGTATCGTGTGTGTGTGTGTGTGTGTGAGAAATATCTGTGTGTGTGTGTGTGTGTGTTTGTGGGTGTGTGTGTTTGTGTGTGTGCGCGTGCGTGCGTGCTTGTGTGCGTGTGCGTGTGTGTTTTGTGTGTGTGTGTGTGAGTGAGTGAGTGAGTGAGTGAGTGTGTGTGTAAGTGTTTGTGATGGACCTTTCTCCGCTCCCGCCTCGTCCCGGCGCTCCATCAGCAGGAATCTCGGACTCTCGGGCAGAAACGGCAGAACACACAGCTGCAGTAGGGCAGGAAGTGCCAAGAAACCGAACAGGAAGTTCCATCTGCTTTCCTGCAAAAACACAGCGGACGTTCAGAGAGACGCGTATGAGATTCAGTCACAGCTGATGCGACCGGAGGATGATTTGACCGATAACTTGAGTTTCAGGAGCTGCATGGTCTTAAATAAATAAATAAAATATAACAGTATGCATCCGAGGTTTACATCTGAGGACCTTTTTAAGTTCTATTTTACTATTACGTATTTTTATTGATTTATAACAATAAAAATACCTTAATGAAACAATTTTACTTTCAATCCACCAAATGAAAGAAGAAATCCACAATGAATTCAGAAGTTATAAGAACCAATTATTTTAATAACTTTTCCAGTCATTCCTGATTTACTGGATAAAGATCAGGATTTATTTTATATTTTAACTCACATTTTCTATCCCGTAAAATATTATTGAGCTTGGCATAACTAGACAAATGGATATTCATTATAGAAACGCCCATGGTGTTTTAAGGTTTTGTTAAATTACATCAGTCCTGATTCACTGGATAAGGTATAAGAATAAGGACTTTTACTCACTATTTCTAGCCAATAAAACAAAACTAGACATATGTATATTCATTATAAAAATGCCAATGGCGTTTTCAGATCTGATGAATTTTCATGAGTTTTCCAGGTCTAGAAATCACACTTTTAAGTTCCGGCTTCCTCACATATCCTGGTTGTTCACAGACAACACACAGTTGTTGAGATGGTGAATGAATGATTTTGTAGCAGTTTCAGCTGATTGTATAGCTTGTGGAGGAGAAGGACAGCTGCTGCAGCATCATCTGCAGGAGGAGCCGGATGTCTCCGCCGGGTCAGACGCTCTGTCACCGCACATCACGCCACGATCACGAGGTTTAAGATCACGACCCGACAGAACACCTGTCTGATCTCACGGACCAGCACAAGACCGCCTCCAAACTCTGAGATTCTATTACAGTGCTTATTAACATTTAGATTTTATTTTTATATTCTCTGCTTTTTTGGTGTTAGTTAAAATTTCAATTTTGTAGTGTTTTTGCCATTTTTAGAAGTTTTTGTTGTTTTTTATATGTCTATATAGTTTTTTTATACATTTTTATTTCAGTTTTAGTTGTAGTTATTTTAGTACATCCAGTTAAACTAAATGAAATGCCAATGGTTGCTTTTCAAATATATTTAGGTTAAGTAAGGTCATTTTTTTTTAATGGTTTTAGTTTTAGTTATAATCCTTCAAATCAAAATCAGACAAAACAACCATCACATCAGCTAAAACTACTCAAAATCAACATCTTTCTTATTTTAATGCATTTTATGACTCCTGAACATGTGAGGAAGCCTCATTTTAAAAGTGTTTGGTTTTTCCCGTGACTCGGAAGTCAGTTTCGCGCTGTGTATCTTATTACAAAAGAAAAGAAAACAAGCAGTTAGAACATAGAGTGCAAGTAAACGGTAAATTCGACTCCTTGTTACAAGTATGGTAGAACCATCACTTCTACCACAAAAGCCTGCTTTGTAAGTAATCTTCCTGATTTATCTCAATTCCTCAGCCTATCCAAAACCTCAGAACAGCTTGATGATGTAACAGAAACTCTAAAGCGGTACTAACTGCAGTGGAAACGCAAACCGTGCCGTGCCGTACCGAGCCGAGTCGTACCACGTAGTGGAAAAGCGCCAACAGTGTGCTTTAGATCCCCTGAGGAACAATTCCACTCATTCTCTGCTATAGGAGAGGAAGATTTGTATACACTTGTTAAATCATCTAAACCAACAACATGTATTTTAGACCCTATTCCATCTAAGCTCCTAGGAGAGGTGCTTCCAGAAGTCACAGATCCTCTTCTGGCTATTATTAATTCATCATTGTCATTAGGTTATGTCCCCAAAACCTTCAAACTGGCTATTATTAAGCCTCTCATCAAAAAACCACAACTTGAACCCTAGGGCTGGACAATAATTCAGTATCTATATGTATCGCGATATAATTTTTTTCTCAATAACGGTGATATGATTTTTTAAAACACATTTCCGATATTTCGATATACATTTTTTCATTTACCATTGTATCCTCTAACAGCGCCTCCCCCCCTGCTGCAAGAAGAGTTTTCATTTTAAATAAGCCCCACTGTAAATGGGCGCATCATGCACGTGAGGTTATCTGACGGAGAGCCGCAAAGCAGTTTATCAGAGTCGCCGGTTGCCGTTAGTCTAACCTGCTTCCATTACTACACAACAGAACCCACGACCGTTAATCCGACGCACACACACAGACCAATTTAATTCTGTACCCGAACCCCGACCTGACCCGCAACCCGCATTAAATGGCTACTGCATCAGTAAGGCAAATGATTCTTTTCCCCTCATTTTACACAAGCAATCCAAACCAAAATAGCATTTAAGTTGGTGCTCTGAAGATAACTAGACAGCGCCACAGAGGAGTATAAGAACGCGCATCCATTCTGTAAACAATAAAAAAAACTTTTGCCTACATCTTGTGAACAACCTGCCAGGCTGTTTTGAACAAATGTGCAATAAACTACATACTTAAATCTTCATAAATAAAAAGAACATATTTAAATATAATCCTTTACTGTTTAGTGCCACTGTCCGCCCTTACTCTGCTGTAATGCCTATGCGGGACCCGTGAGTCCACTTTCGAAGCTATTACAATAAATCTTAAAAAAAAATGCTATACTGGCACAGAAAGCGCGCCACGAGCGCCTCTCCAGCAGTCATTCCATCCGCTGCAGGCGGTTTATCTGGCTAGAATGGGCGCAACACGCTGCAAATCCAGTGCTGAGGCTTTTTCGCATATTATTACGGGCATTTGATTCATCCCACTTTTTATGCACGTTTATCTCGGAAAAGTGAGCAAGCACAGTGATTATAGTTAATAAGATAAAGACATGGCTATAATATAAGAAATCGCTACATTTATTTTCAATTAACTGTCACAACACATTACTCATTCACTAGTGGCGTTGTACTAAATGAGCGCACCTTGTTGTCGATTTAAAAAGGCCTGACTGCTTCTTTGGTGTGTATGTGTATACTTTTACCATCTATCATCTCACATGCTTTAAATTTGGTGTCGCTAGACGTGTACACATCACTAAGTCTTTTCTGTGGCCTGCGCTCTGAAGCTGTGTATTCTGTTAATCTAATAAAATTACTAAAATCTGAAACTAAACTATATAAAATCTAAATAGAAATGTGTTCACAAAATACAAACTAAACTAAAACTAACAAAATTATTAAACTAATAAAAACGAAACTAAATTTATTGCAAATTTGAAAACGATATTAAAATAAAAACGAATTTAAGAACTGCAAAACTATAATTACCTTGGTCTCCAGCAACATGTCCAGGTTTGTTGTTGTTATATAATTTTTTTTTTAAAGAGTTCTCTTCTGCTCACCAAGTCTGCATTTTTTTGTTCCAAAGTACAGCAAAAACAGTAAAAGTTTGAAATATTTTTACTATTTAAAATTACTTTCTATTTGAATAGATTTTAAAATAATTTATTCCTGTGATGCAAAGCTGAATTTTCAGCATCCTTCTCCAGTCTTCAGTGTCACATGATCTAAGAACTCATTAAATATTCTTATCTGCTGATTACAATTATTTAAACCGTTGAGTAATTTTTTTTGTCAGGATTCTTTGAGAATAGAAAAGATCCAAAGATCAGTCATTTGATCTGAAATAAAACGCTTTTGTAAAATTATACACATTCAATTCATATCATTGTTTATTATTATTTTGGGAAAAAATTTAATACTTTTATTTAGCAAAGATGCTTTAAATTTATCAAAAGTGGCAGTAAATACATTTAAATGTTACAAAAGATTTCTATTTCATATAATTGCTGTTCATATCGATATCGGAATTATATCGTATCGACCCGAAATTAAGAAATATATCGTGATATCAATTTTGGCCATATCGTCCAGCCCTAACTTGACCCCAAAGAACTAGTTAATTAAAGACAGATCTCGAATCTCTCTTTTCTGTCCAAGATACTAGAAAAGATAATATCCCCACAATTATATTCCTTCTTAGAGAAAAAATGGTATCTGTGAGGATTTCCAGTCATGATTTAGAACTTATCATAGTACTGAGACTGCTCTCATCAGAGTTACAAATGACTTGCTCTTATGATCCGATCTTTGGTTGTATTTCTCTATTAGTGCTACTGAATCTTAGCTCTACTTTCGACACTATCGACCACAACATTCTTGTGAATAGACTAGAAAATTATGTTGGCATTAGTGGAATTGCACTGGCATGGTTCAAATCGTATTTATCTGACTGCCATCAATTAGTTGCTGTGAATGAAGAGGTATCATATCGATCACCAGTGCAGTATGGAGTACCTCAAGGCTAAGTACTAGGGTCGTTACTTTTCACGCTTTACATGTTACCCTTGGGAGATATCATCAGGAAACACGGTGTTAGCTTTCACTGTTATGCTGATGATACTCAGCTCTATATTTCTTCACGGCCCAGCGAAACATACCAATCTGAAAAACTAACGGAATGCATAGTCGATATAAAAAAACTGGATGAGGAGTAATTTCTTATTGCTAAAATCTGAAAAAACAGAGGTGTTAATTATCGGACTTAAAAACTCTGCATATAATAACCTAGAACACTGTCTAAGACTTGATGGCTGCTCTGTCAATTCTTCGTCATCAGTTAGGAACCTAGTGTGCTATTTGTTTATCAATCACACATGCGCGCACATACACACACACACACACACGCGGCACACACACTCTCTCTCTCACGGTACAATCCTCTACAAACGTGCAAATGTGAAGTGAAGTGAGGTTGATCTGGATGGAGCTGCTGCTTTGAATGACACTTTGCACTACTGAATAAAATAGAAATGCGTTCATGACTGATGAATCTGTGGATTCGTTTGACAGACAGATTTGAATATTTGTCAGATAAAATGTCAAAACAGTCCATTTTTTTCCAAATTTTACCGACCCCAAACTTTTGATTCACAGTTTATCACGGTTTCCACAAAAATACCGTGCAGCACGACTGTGTGCAACATTAATAATAATCAGAAATGCTTCTTGAGCAGCAAATCAGAATATCAGAATGATTTCTGAAGATCATGTGACACTGAAGACTGGAGTAATGATGCTGAAAATACAGCTGCGCATCACAGAAATACATTACAGTTTAACAGATATTCACATAGAAAACAGCTGTTTTACATGATAATAACATTTCACTATTTTTATTTAATTTTTATCAAATAAATGCAGCCTTGGTGAGCAGAAGAGACTAACAAAGATGAAAGCATCTGCAGACTCACCTGTCCAAAGATCTCAGGCAGTCCGAGCACCTGCCCGATGAAAACGCCCAGGCAGATGAAGATGGCGTGAAACTGACCGATGGAGCCGCGCACCTGCCGAGGAGAAATCTCCCCCAGATACATGGGCAGCACGCTCAGAGACACACCTGACAGACAAACAGCTCATGTGTTTTATTATCTTTTCCTGACACTCATTCCATGCTAACAATGCTCATTTCTGTGCATGATGCTCTATTCCACATGTGGAAGAATATGTTGTGTTTTCGGGAATGTTGTTTAAAAGTTAGAGTAAGTATTTTTATTCTTATGAACTGAATCCAGTCTCCTTTTGCTTTCACTGATGTCTGTGAGAAACGATCGAGATATTAACGAGATCCGTGAGTTCATGAGCTGTTTCACTGTGATTGAGTATCTGATTATCTGACACTTTCTTTTGCAGCCAATCAGGACTGACCTGAATCCATGCCGATGATAAACCGACCAATGATGAGCATCTCAAAGGATCCGGCCGTCTCTCCCAGAGCCAATAGGAGTGCAGCGATCAGAGCCAGAGCGTTATTGGCCAGAAGAGTTCCTTTCCTACACATTATTATTATTATCATCATCATTAAAAATAACAATATGATTGTGTATAAAGTGAATATGAGCTAAATATGAATAAATACTGACAGCTGTAGACTAGAACCGCACTGAGATGACAGTCAGACCCCTGAAATCTCTTTATGAACAAAACAAAATGAGAATCTCCAACTCTGAGGACTGTAATATCTGCCTCATCTACACTCCTGAAGACCACTGAGACTGGACAGAAACACCTAGCAACCACACACAACACCCTAGCAACAGCAGCGTGATGCCCTAGCCAGCACACACACATGGTTTTGACAGAGGTTGCCTGTCTGTGCTGCTGTTGATCTGAATTATTCCACAGCGCCGCGCAGATGCTGATGATCCCTGACAGCGACGGGCCGGTCTCATGACGACCGCCAGCATCTGAGCAGAGCTAATAATGATCGTCATAACGATGAGCAATAATTTAAATAAACAAAGTCAAAATAAAAACATGAGATATTTGATTAGTTTAGCTGTATGCTACGTGACCAATAACCAGCATCTGAACGGCTTGTTAAATTATTGAAATATTAATGAAATCATAAAAATGTAAAATTAAAAGAAGTAATTTTAAGATAAAACACTTGAAAGAAAAACATGAAACATTTGTGAAAACATGCATTCAAATATTGAAATATTAAAAATATTAAATCAGTTAATTTCAAATTGAAAATAATAAATAATTTTATCATTGACTGACATCAGAGAACCGTGAACATGTGAATGTGTTGTTAAATTATTTAAATAATTAATTAAAATCTCACGGAGAGGTCAAGGCAATATTTGAGCTCAAGCTCAAGGAAAAGCTTTTAAGAATCCCTATCCTGACTTTTTTCCTCAGGTTTTCTAGAATAAAAAGAGAGTTCAGGGTTAACATACAGCAGGACTGTTTGTGCTGAACGCCGGTCAGATCTGATAACATCCTGCAGCGATTAAATCTGGAATTAAAAATCATCAGTGTTTGGTGTGTGTGGTGTGTGTGTGTGTGTGAGAGAGAGTGTGTGTGAGTGATTGTGTGTGTGTGGTGTGTGTGTGGTGTGTCGTGTGTGTGTGTGTGTGTGTGTTGTTTTTTGTGTGTGTGTGTGTGTGGTGTGTGTGTGTGTGTGAGTGAGTGATGTGTGAAAAGAGAGTGTGTGAGTGATTGTGTGTGTGTGTGTGTGTGTGTCTGTGTGTGTGTGTGAGAGAGTGTGTGTGTGTCTCTGTGAGTGTGTTTATATATGGTTGTGTGTGTGTGTGTGTGAGTGCAGAGAGAGTTTTGTGTGTGTGTGTGTGTGTGTGAAGAGAGAGTGTGTGTGGTGATTGTTGTTTTGTTTGTGTCTGTGGGTGTTGTCTCTGATGAGTGTGTTTATTATGTGTGTGTGTGTGTGTGTGATGAGAGAGATGTGTTGTAGTGATTTGTGTGTTTGTGTGTGTCCTGGTGGTTGTCCTCTGGTGGTGTGTTTTTTTGTGTTTTGTGTGGTGTGAAAGAGAGTGTGTGTGAGTGATTGGTGTTTGTGTTGTCTTTGGGTGTTTTCTGTAGTTTTTTTCTATGTGTGTGTGTGTGGTAGTTTGTGTGAGTGAGTGGTGAGTGTGTGAAAAAAAAGAGTGTGTGTGTGAGTGAGTGATTGTGTGTGTGTGTGTTGTGAGTGATTGAGTGTTGAAAAAGTATAGTGTGGTTAGTGATTGTGTGTGTGTGTGTCTGGTGGTGGGTGTTGAAGAGAGTGTGGTTGGTGTCTCTGGAGTTTTTTCCTATGTGTGTGTGGTGTGTGTGTGAGTGAGAGAAGAGTGTGTTGAGTGAGTGATTGTTTATTTGTGTGTTTGTGTGTGTCTCTATGTATGTGTTTTTTATGTGTGTGTGTGTGTGTGTGTGAGTGTGTGATTGAGTGTGTGTGTGTGTGTGTGTGTTTTTGTGTTTGTGTGTGTTTGTGTGTGTGAGTGTGTTTGAGAGAGAGTGTGTGTGTGTGTGTGTGTCTCCTATAGTGTGTGTATATGTGTGTGTGAGTGTCTGTGAGTGAGTGTGAGTGTGTCTTT
>JADLZN010002262.1:0-55000 GCA_018155175.1 Sinocyclocheilus anophthalmus | reverse complement strand
TGTAATGCATGTTATTTAAATTAAATATTCTAATATTTTATCGGCCATTGCCCAAGATATCGTATCAGTATCGGTGGTCAAAAAAATCCATATTGCTTGATCACTAGCACCAATGTTTGTCTTTTGAGTAAATGATAACAGAATGACGTTTTTTGTCCATTAGCAGTATTTTAACACGAGTCTGATGATAAACGTGTGGTTTTTGATGACACACTGACACCTGAACCGCCATTCAAACTCACGGAGGCCGTGTTCACAGGTGCGTCTCGTCCTCACCGTCCAGATTCAACATCAACACACACGACAGAAGATAAGCTTGTGTAATTCTCCAAGAACTGTTTATCTGCATGTCAGCAATCGGTTCATTCAGCAGAGGTGAAAGCTCATGAGGTGTCATAGTCCTAAAGGTGTGTTAAACACATGTCCTGAAGTTACCCGAGATGTTTTATTGCTGCAGGAACGCTGTGATGAGCAGTTTGATCGCTCTCTCAGGTGACTGCTGGAGTTTACAGTAAATCTGCAGCCTGTCAGTGATAAAGATCTCAGTATTGATCAGAACCTCAGTCACGTCACACTGATGAAAAACAGTCTTCTGTGGAAAAAGGGTCAATGAGACTCGCGAGCAGACAAGCGCCAATGAGACTCGCGAGCAGACAAGCGCTCTATAGTTACTCTGCTGATTAATATCATACACACATAGCACTATCATCTCTAATAGTCTATCTTCTGAAAATATTATGAATTCAAATTTCACAAAACAGCTCATTCTGACAGCTAGAGAATCACTATTCACTGACAGACAGAGAGAAAAGCACAATCACGTCGTTTCTGCATTGGTTTGTTCTTTCCTTCTGCTTTATACCTGATTTATGTTGTAAAATTAGTTTTACATTTTTCTGAACAATGTATACATTTGTTTTTATAAATAAAATATCTATATTTTTGTGGTGAAATAAAAATATATACCACTTCTTCAGTGGTGAAGAAGTTTTTCCAGTTCAGAACCAGTACGAAACTAAAACCATTGGTCTCATTTAATGATCTTCACCTCATCCAGCCATAATTACTGTACCGTCTCTATCGTTCACATCTGAACAGGGTTTGACTCTATCAGATCTCCTCACTGCTCCTCCAGTGTCATGGTTCAAATCGTACTTATCTGACCGTCATCAATTCGTAGCAGTGAATGAAGAGGTATCATATCGATCACAAGTACAGTAAGGAGTGCCACAAGGCTCAGTACTAGGACCGTTGCTTTTCACACTTTACATGTTACCCTTTGGGAGATACAGTATCATCAGGAAACACGGTGTTAGCTTTCACTGTTATGCTGATAACACTATATTTCTTTATGGCCCAACAAAACATACCACAATGACTCTGTTATTGTCTTCTTGCATAACTGACAAACTATTTTCCTGTTTGCAACTGGGGGGGGGGGGGGGGGGTAAAGCTGCTTTGACACAACCAGTATTGAAGAAAGTGCTATACAAAATAAATAAATCTGACTTGACTTGACTCCAGGTCTCCATCACAGATGATGAGTCTCATCTGAGCTTTCAATATTAACACCAATTTGTGTCCCTGCAGCACAAAAGCATTTTAAGGGAATCCCTGGGGGACTTTTTAGCAATAGCCACAATACGGGGAGGGCACAATTATACATTCCCTTTTATGCCAAAAAATCATTAGGATTTTAAGATTATGTTCCATGAAGATATTTTTTAAATCTCCTACCGTAAATATATCAAAACTTAATTTTTGATTAGTATATGCATTGCTAAGAACTTCATGTGAACAACTTTAAAGATCTTTTCTTCATATTTAGATTTTTTTGCACCCTCAGATTCCAGATTTTCAAATATTGTCCGATCCTAACAAACCATACATCAATGGAAAGCTTATTTATTCAGCTTTCAGATGATGCATAAATCTCAATTTCATAAAACTGACCCTTATGACTGGTTTTGTGCTCCAGGGTCACACGTTTAATTCGGACTATCATTCACAATGCAAAAACACACACGTGTTTAGAAACGTTTATGAACCGAAGGTGAACCAGCATTTGGATCTTCTCAATCTTATATTATGTGTGGATGTTTAGAAAGATTTTCATTCACAAATTCATTTTTCACGCAGCCAATCAGACCAGATGTTTTCAGCCAATCACAGCGAAACTTTAAGACTCAAGTATCATCAAGCTTTTTATAGAAAATGAGTTTCCTTACATTGAAATCTGATCAAAGGCCGTCACAAGGAAAACCAATACGAATAACACGATTCCCTATAAAGCACCTGATTCTGTGAAGTACTTTGGTCAGCAATTATATTCTCAAAAGAGCTGGTTAATACAGAATGAAGCCATAACACACATCTACTAATAAAAATGAGTAGTTGAATAAATCACTGCAACAACACCAGATACGGCTAATATCCTGCGTTTGTCAAACATTTACTGAAATCAGCCCATAAAACACTGATGTGGATGTCACACACACACACACACACACACGCTCCTCCTCACCCACACACAAACACCACACCCACAGTTTGTTTTTTGTGAACAGTGTGACTCATCCATAGGTGTAATGGTTTTTATACTGTGCAGACCGTATATTCTATTGCCCTACACCCACCCTACCCCTAAACCTACCCCTCACAGGAGACTTTCTGCTATTTCAGATTTTCAATACACTCCATTCTGTGTGATTTATAAGCGTTTTGAAAAGTGGGGACATGGGGGTAATGTCCTGAAAAGTAACCTTCTCCTTGTAATACCTGTCATACCTTTGACATTATACACATTTATGTCCCATTTGTCCCAAAAACGCACACACACACCCCACTCTCTCTCTCTCTCTCCCGCACACACACACACACACACAAGTGTTTTTATGTTTCCGTGTAAATAAACGGCAGTTCTGTAGAGCAGAATATATCAGAAGAAACAGCAGCTTACCACACGTCTGTCTGTCCATCTGTGTCTCTCTCTCTCTCTGTCTTGTTGTGTTTGTGGTGGAGAGAGAGTGTGTGTTTGAGTGTGAGTGTGTGTGTGAGTGTGAAAGAGAGTGTGTGTGAGAGAGTGTGTGTGTGAGTGTGATTGTGTGTGTGAGTGTTTGGAGTGTGTGTGTGAGAGAGAGTGTTTTTGTGGGGGGGGGTGGGTGAATTGGTAAATGTGGTCTGGGTGGGGGGGGGGGGTGTCCCTGTTCCCCCCATGATCCTGATTTATAATTCACTTCAGCTCGTCCCTGATCCCATCTCCATTCCGAGCTCAGATACTCTCTCTCCTTCCCACAGAATGAACAAAACTAATCCGAATGTCAGCAAATTGAATGTAAGTTAATGACTGACACTGATAAGCGCTTTGAATATCCCCATCTCACAATATTTCATTCACTTTTTATTCATTTAGATTTTTGGTTTTATTTTGTTTACATTTTTGCAGTCTAGGGGACAAACATCCAAAGCGTTGCTTTTCTTGACTCTCTTTAGATTTCAATCTTTAGAGTTTTTTCTCTTAAAACCGAAACGTTACAGATTTATTTCCTCTCTATATCCGCAGGTGTCGTCAGCTGTCATTCACACAAACTGATTTATGCAACATTTTACTCCTAAAAACATGGTGAAAATGTGTTTGTTTTCTGTGTGTTGACAGTATTTTCTGATTTATGATGAAAAGAGAAATCCACAATCCCCTCTGGAGAAACCTTTAACTCTAATATGAGGACAAAATCAGACCAGAATTATGAACCTGACTTTATCCAGTCATCAGATGAATGTGCTGGAAATAATGCAGATTAGTGCATATTTAATGAGATAATGCATCATTTGAATATTCGACCATCATTCAGAAAACGTGCATCACACAAAGCCTGTCCTCTGTACTCCAGCAGTGCGGAGCTCTTCTTCGCTGGTGCGTAACGCGTGGCGCCCTCTGCTGGTCTGTCAGGAGACTCTCTACTTCCGGTGAAACCTGACGCCGCAGCGCTGGCCAGTGTAGTTTTTCAGCCCTGTCCCTCAAGAAGCGAATGTAATCGAGGCTTACCTTCAACAATCCTCACAGCGCCGGCATGATGTTCAGGTGCAGAGCATCTCGAGTCACACTCAGTTTTGAGCGCGTAAACAGGTGTGCTAGTCAGACAGGTGTGTTCCGTGTCGCCATACTGTCAGTGCGCTGTTCATTATAATCCATCAATACTCATTTATTCCTCAGTCAGAAGTTATTGATCCGTGTTTCAGCGCGACCTGCGAATCCCTCGCGCGCTTTT
The DNA here is from genome assembly GCA_018155175.1 of Sinocyclocheilus anophthalmus. NCBI lineage: Eukaryota > Metazoa > Chordata > Actinopteri > Cypriniformes > Cyprinidae > Sinocyclocheilus > Sinocyclocheilus anophthalmus. Next base: position 50,732 of record JADLZN010002262.1, on the reverse strand, counting down.
AGCTCTGCAGGTGAAGCCGCGTCACGCTGACGTCACTGAGGCCCTGTACACCTGTGCTGGAACACTATTGCGTCACTAATAATAATAATAAGTGTTAAAAAATACCTGCCTATGGAGTTAGAAAAATAAGCTTGTTTCCCCTTTATTGTTCTCGTTTTAAGCATAAACACTTCATTTGGTGCACTTCAGAAAACAAGCTTGAGACACTGAGACAAACAAACGGTTTTTTTGTTGTTGTTGCATTTACAGGTGAAACTGTTTTTTGTGAATCGGTTTTAAGACAACCTGGACAGCATAAAGTGCATAAAAAGTGTTTTATTATCATTATTAGTATAATTATGAATCACATCCACCCAATGAGAAACAAAATCAGAGACATCCAATCAAAACGTAGTAAATAAACATCATGGGTGTTAAAGAGAGCACAATAATGTCACACACACACACACACCACACACACACACACACACACACACTCTCACACACCCCCCTCAGGTTCTGCGATTGGTTTCTGATGATTATTGCTCCCTAACGTCCCTCAAGAAGGAAGAGTAGCTCACGGCCAATCAGGGTTCAGGAACACCTTGTGAACTCTGACCCCTGCATCTGGAATGTTACATGACATTCTGGTCACATGTGTGTGTGTGTGTGTGAGCGAGTGTGTATATGAGTGTGTTTGCGTGTGTATGAGTGTGTGTCCATATGAGTGTGAGAGTGGTGTATATGCGTGTGTGTATATATCTTAGATATATAGATATATAATGAGTGTGTGTTGTGTGGTATATGATTGTGTGTGTATATGATGTGAGAGTGTGTAGAATGAGTGGTGTGTAGTATGAGTGGGTGGTGTGTATATGGAGTTTTTGTTTATATGATGTGTGTGTGTTTGTGTGTGTGTGTGTATATGAGTGTGTGTGTGTGTATATGAGTGGTTGTTGCTGTATAGGAGTGTGTGTGTTTTTGTGTGTGTTGTATATAGGTGTGTGGTGTATATGAGTGTGTGGTGTGTGTAATTGATTTGTGTGTGTGTTGTGTGTGGTATATAATCAGTGTGTGTGTTTCTATGAGTGTGGTGTGTGAGTGTGAGAGTGTGTAAGAGTGTGTGTGTGTGTGTGTGTGGTGGTTGTGTGTGTGTGTGTGTGTTTGTTTGTTTGTGTTTGTGTGTGTGTGTATAATATATATGTGTGTGTTTGTGTGGGTGTATCTGAGTGTGTGTGTTGTATATGAGTGTTGTGTGTGTGTAATATGAGTGGTGTGTATGAGTGTGTGTGGATGGAGTGTGTGTGTGTGGATATCGTGGTGGTTTGTGTGTGTGTGGCTTAGAGTGTGTATATAGTGTGTGTTTACGTGTGAGAGTGTTAATAGGAGTGTGTGGTGTGTTTAAATATATGTGTGTGTGTGTGTGTATATATCTGGTTGTTGTGTGTGTGTGTTTTTAGGCGTGGGTGTTGTGTATATGAGTGCTGTGTGTGTGTGTGTGAGTGTGTGAGTATGATTGTGTATGAGTGTGTGTGTGTATGAGTGTGTGTGTATGAGTGAGTGTGTATATGAGTGTGTGTATTAGGATGTGTGTGTGTTGGTTATATATGTGTGTGTGTCTGTATACTTCTATGTGTGTGTGTGTGTCTACATTGTGTGTGTGTGTGTGTGTATATGAGTGTGTGTGTGTGTATATGAAGGGTGTGTATATGGTTTGTATGAGTGGTGTGTGTATGAGTTTGGATGAGTGTGTGGTAGGATGGGTGTTGAGGATTGTGTTGAGATGTGTTTGTTATGAGTGTGGTTGTATATGTCTGTGTGTGTGTGTATGAGTGTGTGTGTATGAGTGTGTGTGTATGAGTGTGTGTATATGAGTGTGTGTATATGAGTGTGTGTGAATGAGTGTGTGTGTATGAGTGTGTGTGGAAGTGTCCGTCTGTCGATATCAAACACACCATGACATCATTCTATGGCGTTTGTTCGTCAGCTGGTTTCCAGTGGAGAGAACCGAGAGCAGCAGTGATCTAACGACAGAAAAACAGAGGAAGAGCGAGAGAAGGACAGCGAGAGCGAGACGGCGTCTCTGTTCCTGTGGATCCCAGAGCCAGAGCCAGAGCCAGAGTTTAGGTTCTGAGAGTCCACTGTTTGACGCAGGCGTCGTGAGACGTGGTGACGAGTGTGTTTGGGTTCAGCCAGGCCAGACCGCTGACGTGATGCAGCCGATGGGCGTCTAAACACAGATCACAGGTCAGGACTCGCTCTCATCCCAATCAGCGGACACACTCGCGCTCATTACCTGGGATTTTGATCCTCTTCTCGGGATCGCTGACGGTCCACACGTAAACCATCATGTCCATGCCGCCGGTGGCGAAGCGCTCGTTATCAGGTGACCAGGACAGACAGATCACCTTCGCGTGATGACCGTAGAACTCGCTCTTCTCCTGACACACAAACATTCACGAGTTACACACCAGCATCTGAGCATCTCCGAAGAATCATTTCAAAGATACATGATGCACACGGGCTTGACAAACTGGATATTTGAGGATAGTAAATAAAACCCAAAAACATCATGGGAATATAAACTTTTTTTGGTTATGCTAAGATGAAATATAACATACATAAAATAAATCTGTATCCAGTAAACTGCAGAGACAAGCATGTAAATGAGTGACATTTTCATAATGAATTTATATTGGTTTAGTTATGCCAAGATCAAAAATATTTTATCAGGTAGAAATTGTAAGTAAAAAATATTTGTAAAAAATCTTTATGCATAAAATCACAAACGACTGGAAAACAACTCATGGAATTTTATAAAATCTTAAAACGCCAAGCAAGGACATTTTTGAAATGAATATACATTTTCATAGTTATGCAGATCTCAGATAAAAAATTAAGTGTAAAAATTAAAAAATATATATTTATCCGTAAAATAAAAAATCCCGGATGACTGGAAAAGTCGTGCAGATTCACGGGTTAAAGAGAGCAGGGGAAGAAATCATGAAATGTAACTATTTTAATTCTCTGGACACTCCAAAGCTTTGAAAACAGATTCAAACTGCTGAAGAGCTGCTGAACTGATCGATTGATCCGTTACGAGCCTCCTGAAGACGCGTTCATCACTGAGTGAAAGGAGTTTACCGTGTATCCATCCGCGACGGTGAACACAGTGATGACCTTCTTCTCGTCCGTCACAGCCAGAAACGCTCCGTCCTGAGAGTACGACATGTCCGTCACGGGCCCCTGCACCTCCAGCACCTTCCCATCATCCTTCAGGGTGCTTCCCTGAACCGCGTACAGACGCACCTTCCCGTCCTGCAGACGCAGAGATCAGCACATCTTTAAAAGGTCACGCAGGTCAAAGTGGGCGGTCCCTGACAGTGATTATGCTAATAGTCCGGAGGCTGACTGGTGACTTACAGCTCCGCCCACAGCCACGGCTCCGCCCCCAGGGTGCACAGCTGCGGCTTCAGGCTCGTACCCGAGAGAGTCCAGCGTGAAGAGCTTCTTCTTGTCCTTCAGCAGGACCAGCTGCACAAAACAGACCTTCATTACTGCACACAAGCTCACTGCAGACGAAAGTGTGGCCCATAAACCCCATCAAACCCTGGGCTCTTTAGGAGTCTGTAGGGCTTGTTTCGGGTGTTAGTCAGTGAATATGTGTGTGTGTGTGTGTGTGAAAATAAATGCTTGAACAAAAATGATGGTGAAAAGTTGTGTGTCTGTGTGTGAGAGAGAGAGTGTGTGCGAGAGAGAGAGAGAGAGAGAGAAAGTGTGTGTGTGCGAGAGAGAGAGGAAGAGAGAGAGAGAGAGGAAGAGAGAGAGATTAAGTGTGTGTGAATAGAGCCGAGAGAGAGAGAGAGAGAGAGAGAGAGAGAGAGAGAGAGAGAGAGAGAGAGAGGGTGCCGTGTGTGTGTGAGAGATAGAGAGATAGCCGAGGAGAGAGAGGAGAGGAGAGAGAGAGATAGGTAGAGTGAGCGAGATGGAGTGTTTTGTGTGTGTGTGTGTGTTTCTGTACCTGTCCAATACACACGGTGACAGCGAGACCTCCTGGACCCACGCTGACACACTTGGGCTGCATGTCCATCTTCACTACATCAGACGCACTGACACACACACACAGGAGCGGGTGAGCTTCAGCCAACGGTGTGTGATTGCTAGAAAGATCGGTGTGTGTGTGTGTGTGTGTGAGGCTCACCTGTACTCTCTCTTGCTCAGGTCGGTGTAGCGGACCGTGTCGTCCATGCTGCAGGTCACCAGACGGCTCGACTCGTCCACAGTCATCCTGGACACCAGGTTTGAGTGTCCTTTACCCACAAACTCCTCGTTCTCGCCGCTCTCAGAGTCCCAGTAATGTGCGGATCAGGTCAAGGATTCAGGTCTGCGTATTTACTGAGATTTTGTCTAATGATAATTAGGCCGTATTGTGCGTGTGTTTGTCCTCGTAATCAGCTTACTGTTCTTTATGTTCTGTGCGCTGGTCAGTTCACAGCAGTGACAGAAATTACATTTCCAGCTGATTTTTACCTTTATAAGGCATCTTTTGTGTCAAATTCTTACATTTAATCAATAAATTCAGTTCAAATAATTAGACACTATAAGCTGTTCCCAATTGATTTAAATCAATATCAAGACATTCCATCTTTGCACTGCAGCAGCGGCACAAAAGCTGCATCTGATGTGCATTTAGTTTTCTGCAGCTTGAGTGCATTTACATCGCATAATTCGTTTAGCTTAACTTTTTTAATGAAATGCTGCTTCAGTGGCAGAGAGTCGCTGAATCATTCACTCAACTGCTTCATGCAAAAACACAGATTAATTCAGTAACGAAGCAACACTGACAATATTGTTTAAAATATAACCCACAATATTAACTTATTGTTGATTGACTGAGATATTGCTAAACTATATCATATGGGAGTATAAGGAAAACTCATTTTTGCTCTGATATACTGACGTTTGGTGTCATTCTAAGTGCACTCTGCTAGACGACAGCACACGTTGTGTTTGTTTTTTGCTAATGAGTGACAGATTGACTGAAGGATATTAATGTGTCCGTCGTGGCTGGCTGAGTAGATGCTGGATCGGCCGTCCGCCTTATGGACCGTCAGACACTGGATGGATTTGGTGTGTCCCTGCGTAATAACACAGTAATAACACGTCACTCTGCTGATCTCAGAGCAGCTGAAGCAGCAGGCGGTGTCTCACCTTGATGGTGCGCAGCGGCCGGTCCGGGTTGCTCCTGTCCAGGTAGTTGATGTATCCAGACAGAGACACACTGAGCAGGTGGTTCTTCAGCCACAAGCAGCCCAGCTGCTGGTCCTGAACATCTGAGCCCAGGTTAAAGGTGGAGACAGCCACGCCGCTGCCCACATCCCACAGTCTGACCGTCTTATCACCTGACGCCGAGATCAGCTGCGTGCTGTCAGGACTCCAGCTGACCTGAGGAAGAGGAGCATCATCATCATCCTCCTCATCCTCCTCCCGTGTCCACACTGACGAACACTCACAGCGTAAATGCCTCCATCGTGAGCCTTCTCTCCTCCCAGAGACCCCAGCTTCTCTCCCGTTTTACCATCATACAGGAAAATCTGAGCAGGAGACAGAAACACGTGTGAACAATGCTAAATAAGAGCAATGTAATCAATGCAATGTTTGAAAATTAAAAAATGAAGATGTACATATCAATATTGTAAAAATTCTTTTTTGAAAATTACATACTTTTTATTTGATTTATTTTGAAGTACTAATATATATCATCCTATATCAAAATGTTTTTCTTTAATACTGTTCCTACTTAAAAAAGACAAATTCCTATTTATAATATATTTTCATTAGATACTAATAGAAATAGCTAAAGTTTATTATTTAATTAACTCCCCAATGTTATATTAAAAGCTTTATTAAATTAATAGTGATAAAACTTTTCATTAACACTTTTTTACTTTTTTCTTTTGCAGTATATAGTGTAGTAATTTTCCTAATTTTTTTAACCAATGCTCATTAACACCATATTAATTATATAACTACAAACTGAAGTGTTATTTTAATAAAAAATGCAAAATTTTTTACTCCGTGATTGGGCAGACTAAAATAAATAAAAGTTAGAATATAAAATTAAAATATAGTAATACATTACTAAATAAAATCCTAATATTGATGACGATGATTATTATTATTACAAATGTGAAGGAATAAAGGTCTCACCTGTCCGTCGGCTCCGGCCGATGCGTAACGATTCCCGTCCGGAGAAAACCGCACGCAGTTCACGAAGCGACTGTGATCCTGCAAACCAACACACAAACAAACACAGCATTCACTCAGTAGCTACACATGTTTGAATAAACAATGCTAATGTAAGTGTAGCTGATAGCCATCGCTCAGGATAGGAGCGGCCCGTCCGTATAAACACATCAGATCTACAACAGCGCTCGGCTGGGTTGCTAGGGCACGGCTGTGTGGTTGCTAGGGTGCTGCGGGCGATTTCTGACTGTAATATGATCCATCTGATCAGGCCTAGGATCAGTTCGTTATGATCAGATGAACAGCTGCACACACAGTTTTATAAACTGACGGACACTTTGAATGCCTGAAGAACGCATGCGCTTACGCTAATGGTGCATTTGAACTTGAAGGGCGGCCCCTCGAGGAAAGTGGTGCAGTTGTCGTCGCTGCCGGTCACCAGACGATATGGGCGCGTCTGCTTGATGTCCACGCTGTTGATGATCTTACTGTGACCCACGATCTCTCCGACCGACGAGCCCGAATCCCAGAGGAACACCGCGCCGAACCTGCGCAGACACACACATGACAGCATGAGCGTGCTGGGTTCCAGCGGCTGGGGGCGTGGCCTGCGGCTGTCACTCACTTCTCTCGCCCCTCCCCCACCACGGCGATCCTCTTGCTGTCCTCGGTCCAGGCGATGTCCTTGATCTTCCCTCCGAAGGGCTGGTACTCGTACTTCAGCAGGTGCTCCTTCTGCGTCGTGTCCCAGATACGGATCTTCCCCGACACATCTGCGCAGAGAGAGACACACTCAAGAACACGCGGAGCGGATCTCAGAGCTCAGACGGAGCGGCACTCACCGCCCGACGCGATGTAGAAACCGCTGGGAGAGTATTTGGCCACGATAACCTGATGAGGATGCTCGGTGTACACGTCTGCGATCGCTGGGTTCTGGAGCAGAGAGAGAGAAGAGAGAGAGAGGGGCGGTTAAAATTGCTCACAACATGAATGAACAGGGACACTTAACACAATAAACCCAGAAAACCTTTAATTAGTTTGCAAACAAACACCCAATTTAGTAAATACTGACTTCAGCTCCTGATCGTGGTAAACACTCTAAACACGCATGAAACGCTCACAGGAATCACATCAGCGAGTTTGAATGCACACAATCATTAACGGGAATCTTGTGCATGCAGTGAGAAAGCATGCTGGATGCATGCAAATTTGTTAAAATTAATTTTTTTTTAAAAATTGCATTTACAATAGACTAATCTGCATGTGCAAGACATGATAATTAATAACTATTAAATTTGCAGCACCTTGACAAACTGAATAAAAACATTTTGTAGAAGCAGCGATAAAACGTTCTAAACGTAGAAACAGTAAGGTGCGTTCAGAACGATCGTATTTAGCCGCTGAATGCAGATGAGCGGCACCACAATGCCATAATTATCATAATGAGTGAGGAACTGAAGTTTCTTTAAGCTGTAGGCGTGTGTGTGGGGAACACTGGATTCCTGTACTGATGGTAAATTTGCTGAAATTAATTCATTCTTCTTCGTTTGGACAAACCAAATGTGGTCTCACCTCGATGTTCCTGATGATCACGCTCTTGCCGTTGGTGTACAGGAAGTGGTTCCCTCTGGGGTCTCCGCCCAGGACCTTGGCCACGCCCCTTTCCATGTGCGGCAGGCTGGCGAACACGCTCTCTGCGCGAGGAGAAAAACGCTAAAGTTCTTCTGAGAGGTTCAGAAGCAAGTGCAATTCTTAAAAAGTAGCTGCTTGAACGTTTTTCGGTAGCGTCAACAAATCGCGTACAATACAGACTAATCTTAGAAACGTGCGAAAGCAAGTTCATCTCAGGATTAGTTCACGTCCAGGATAGAAAGCTCCTGATACTTGACTCTCTCAAGACGTCGCTGTGTCTTCAGTCGCAGTGAAACGCAGGTTTCCGAGGAAAACATCCAGGGTTGTTCTCCATATAGTGGACTTCAGTGGCAGCTACGGGCTGAAGATCACATCAGCTTCACATCAGCTTCAGAGAGAAAACCCTGCTCTGTTTTTATTCTGGAAGTGAACTAAAACTTTAAAAAAATGACACAAATGATCAGCCATGCACGGGAAAGTTAACATAGCAGTGGCTAAATGCACGCATTATATGCAAGTTTACCAGTATTAATCATTCGAAACATCCCAATAAACTCATGCGTGTTATGTTTAGTAAGTTACTTTGGCTAAAAGCCTCACCTTTGCGGATTTAAGACAAAAGTTGAATGTTTCATAAAACTAAATATTAAGAAAATGATATAGCATTTTAGGGAACACAACACAGAGATATTATCTTATTCTTAAGTTAGAAACTACTAATTTTATCCTTAATGTTTTGTTTATCAGCTGCAGATATAACACACCCCTGTCTCCCATTGGTCAAGCAAACTGATAGCCCCGCCCCCAAACGCGCGCCATTGGCTGAATCAGTGTCAGGCTGCTCAGACTCACTCATTAGGGGTGTTCGATTCCAAACTGTTCGGAGTCGACTCTATTTGCTTTACATCGAAACAGGGTCAGGAGGAATAACACAAGACTGCAGTCTTAATTTACCCCTCCACCCCCGACGCAATGCGTCATAAATTCCCCCTAAAACCACACACGTTTAGCGTGACTGCCCAAATTAGTCCGATTCCACCGCAGGAGTCGACTCCGACTCCGACTCTTTAGGAGTCGACTCCCCATCACTGTGACTGATCAATGTCCGGGTCTCAATCACAGGTTTACACGGACTATACACACTTTAAACATTCACAACAACCTCCCGATACAACACCAACCTTCTGGACGTGAATAATGGTGTCACCATAGTATTTAAGTAACGTTACTGTATGCTTCCGTCAAGGATCCGAAGCGGAGTGACCAGGCCGTTAACACCACACACCACCCACACACACACACACACCAACACCCACACACACACACCATGCTCGTCACTTACGGATCTCGTAGTAACATCTCGCTTTAACTTCTCTTCCGTGACCGACTGATGAGCTCTTTAGGCTGGAAGCCGGCAGAAACGGCCCGATCGGAGCGCTGAACGCGGAAAGCTGCGGCTCGCGGGCGCCGGCTATGCCCTATATAGTAGATAGCGTTCGGGCTCGATCATACCTGCGCACGCACGCGCCGACCGTATGACGTGGAACGTGAGCAAATGACCGACGATTGTGTTTATGTTTATGAGTGCTTTCCTGAAACCTCAGCTGACTTCAGCCTTGAGCTTTTTATACTCTTTGAAATGCACCATTTGTGCATCTATACTAATAAAGTTAGACACACTGTGTTCAAAGTTTGTTAATCAATCATGTGTTTTTGAAAGAAGTTTAAACGGCTCCCGACCCAAAAATATTGTGCACACGTTATCTTCCATCTAATATATGATTCCGATTGCCACAGTCTAATCAGCAAACCTCTCGTCTGTTCAGTTTCTATTAATAACTCATAAAAGTCCAGTATCTCGTGTTGTGTGCGTAGGCTATTTATTTCTGAGTCAGCCATTGAGTGGGACATAAGTGTAGTCCACTGAGCCGATGTGTTAATGGTACGTGAAGAAGCCCTCCAGACCCTCTGGCATGGGACTGTGCATTATTTACTGTATACAGTCTGAATCATCGCAGACTGAGGTTTGTCTTTTGCTTTAGACGCAGAATAACCAGCGGGAATCACAGAGTCATATTTATATCCACTACGGCATGTAACTGAATACAGAAGATGTAGTCTACAGCCTTCAGGTTACGGAACTGAAATCACCCTTACTTAGATCACCCCCCTGCAAGCCTGTAGAGCGTCGTGAGCTCTGTGAAGCTGATTTGCTTCTTCAGCCCTAGCTGCACTGAAGTCCACTATATGGAGAACAACCCTGGATGTTTTCCTCGGAAACCTGCGTTTCACTGCGACTGAAGACACAGAGACGTCTTGAGAGAGTCAAGTATCAGGAGATTTCTATCCTGGACGTGAACTAATCCTTTAACTCAACGCTTAAATATATATATTAATACAACAGTGCGTTCTGGTTCTCAAATCTGATTGGTTTTGTACTGGTATCGCTACAGGAACGCACTTTCACAATTTTGTATCACTCCGCTGGTTCTAGCCGGGTCTATGTTTTTTTTAATTGTCCAGTAAGTTAGTTAATGTAATAAGAAACTTCGAGCTTCGCGGATCCCTCTCTCGCTCTCATTTGGCATGCCGTCGTTGTTGGTGTAGGGCAATAGAATATACGTCTGTACAGTATAAAAACCATTACGCCTATAGAGAGTCCCCACTTTTCACAAAAACAAACCTGTGTGTGTGTGTGTGTGTGTGTGGTGTGTGTGTGCGGTGAGTGTGGTTGTGTGTGAGAGTGTGTGTGTGTGTGTTTTTGTGTGTGTGTTTTTGTGTGTTTGTGTTTGTGTGTGTTTGAGTTTGTGAGTGTGTGGGAGAGAGAGTGTGTGTGAGAGAGAGAAGAGAGAGTGTGTGTGTGTGTGTGTGGTGATTGTGTGTGTGTGTGGTGTGTTAGTGTGTGTGTGAGTGTGTGTGTGTGAGTGGTGAGTTTGTGCGCATGTTTAATAGGTGTTTATAGGCACAAATCTTATACTAACATGGTTATGCCAGCGTATTACAACGAGAAGTGTTTATGAGGACATTTCGTGTCCACGTAATTCACAAGGGCTATAAATAAGTCAGAAATGATTTTTTTGAAAATTTAAAAATGGGCAGAAATCTCCTTGAGGGTAGGTTTAGGTTAGTGTTGGTGTAAGGCACATAATATACGGTCTGTACAGTAAATAACAACCATTACACCTATGAGAGTCCCCATAAACCATAAAAACAAACCTGTGTGTGTGTGTGGTGTGTGGGTGTGTGTGTGTTTTGGGTGTTGTGTTTTCATGGGTCTGATAGTGAGAGATGGAGAAAAAGACCTGTCAGCTTGAGCTCTGAATCCGTGGCGGAAGCAAGTAGTTCCGCACAAAAGAGGGTTTCATTAGGCACTCCGTTGTTTCTTGTCTCATGTTCCTTCGAGCTGTTGTATAACGCAATATCACACGAGTACTGGAGCGATACCGGCTCTATATCAGTGGCCTCCTGCCTCCGGCCTAACCACAGCCGCTGATATAGAGCCGGCATCGCTGAGTACTCCAGTGATATTGCTCATATATATATTGCACAAAGCAAAAACACATTTCTTGCAGTTAAACTCCCAATCGACTTTGTTTAAAACAAAATAATCCAATTTGGGTTTAAATCTGGGATTGCTTATCTAGTCGTGTCCGTAATCAACTACTGATGATTATAGAACAATCTTTTTTACAAATGGGCGTGGCCAATATAACCAAATAAATATGTGCACATTTATTGCTAAGAGCCGCTGTATAACATGCCTCATGTTCAGTAAACTGGAACGCGCCAGTTTTTCACGGGCGCCATCTTGGCTCATGTTGTGCAAGGGGAAGGCAGCACAGTGCTGTCGCGTCTGCGGCGTTAGAGGAGTCTATACCGACCAAACCAGCGGTGTATCGCTGCAGCACCAGCTCTGAGACCCGCAGCGCGAGCAGAAGCGTGTTTGTGTCGGAGCCCTGCTGCGCAATGCGCATGCGCATGCTGAGAGATGCGGGTGCCCGCGAGCTGTAGAGCTCTACTGCAGCCAGCAGCCAATCAGAGGCGCGCCGCGTGCACGCGCACCCCCCCACACCCGCCCTCTGCGCGGTCACGGCAGCGGGAAGGAAACAATGCACGCCACCCTGGAGACAAAATATGGAGCAACGGACGAATTAAACGCATCTTTATCGAGGAGGACGCTTTTAACGCAAGGTGAGTGTTTTAACGCGTGCTGTTTTCTCCTGCGACGCGCGTGACGGGCGCACGCAACACTCAGACACGCCTAATGCACGTCTTCTTTACATGGCCTTGGGGAATGAGCAATTACTGTGCGCTGTTTAATCTCCCGAGAGCAGCAGATCTGCAGACCACTGAAAACCATTCCTGCATGTGCGATTTAAATGCACAGTGCAATTAAGACCTGATACACTGTACTGCTATTTTAAAAAAGTGCATCTATTTAAATACTGTATTGCATGCATTCATCAAATTTGTGTGGGGTTTGCAGTGTTGAGAAAATGTTTTATTGCATTTACTGTACTAATATAAAGTGATTTGTTGTTTGTAAGTTGCAGTACAAGTAGCTTTCAGTTTGTTACGGACATTAATACCAACAACTTTACTAATAAATATGACAAAACTACAGAAAGCATTGGTGTTAAATGTTTGTCGACTCGAGACTATATTCTTGCATTGATTGCTACTACAGAAACATGTCGTATTGTACTTGCATTTCAATTTATAATCAAACGTTTTAACCAAATGTTGGTTTCCCACTGGATTTGTGTGTCTGTGCCTCACGTAATTGTGGTTAAGCACTAGTCATTGGTGAACATCACAGATTAATTTGATCGGTATTGTTCAGCGTGGTCTTACGGCTGTTTGACGCAAATTTAGTGAAGATCATGTAAAATTTGTACGCCAAACAATTAACTTGAAAATTAAACTTTCACAAAATTGGAGGACGACGAGTCTACAGAAAATCTGGTTTTAAAAAAGTGAAGCTTCAAGCTGATGGGGGCGCTAGAGAGTTTGACATGTAGACCCCAAAACTGGCCACTGGTCATTTTAGACCATGTTCTATTGGTCTATATTGATAACTAGGACTGCACGATAATTCGCGATTAACACTAAACCTTGTGTAAATCGACCCGTCTACTGCGATTATGATATCGCAAAGGTTGCGATTATGTTTTTATGCAAGCTCGGCTCTTTGATCGGTGGGAAGTGCTGCTCCGTCTGAAGTCACCACGAGCTTGAGTCGCTTACTATGTGCATTTGTAAAAGCAACACTCGTCAAATCATGAAAATACTTGAGAAGGCTTGAAGAACAGTGATGGAAAGATGCACATAGGCATATCCTGGAACTACGAGTGTTATGGTACTTCTTCTGCGGGGCATATTTGGAGTTTCTGCGCGAGAGCGCCCTCTGGCTTTTATATGAAGCAGCATTCAACCATACTCCACTGACAAGCTGCGCATAAAAAATAAAAAAAACGCAGCTAACCGCCAAATCGTGTGCGGGTTATTTTCGATTTATCGTGCAGCCCTATTGATAACCTATTCAAAACCTGGTCCCGACTGTCCTGGATGGTTATTAATCCATTGCAGTTTGGTTGTTAAGGGGTTGTCAGTGGTTGCACTTCCAAATCTCTGTGATATTCTGGTCTCTATGTGGTTCATTGAGAAAAGCTTGTTCTCACAACAATGGTTATAATAAACTTCTTTACAAAGTCTTTTTCCATAACCTACGTATTCCTAAAGTGTGTGTCTGTTTTAATACTCCATTAAAATTAACTTTCAAAATGCACTAGTGATTTGAACATCATGAATTACTTGGAGTCTTTAACAGTGTTGTTGTTGGTTGCGTTACAGAGAATTTATAGATGCAAGGGTCATAAATTAGAGTTGCTGTACAACATAACCAATGAAGAGAGTTTTATGTTAATCAGTTGTTGTTTACTGCTACTTTTTGAATTGTATTCCTTTCTAATTTCCCCAAAACACTTTTTTTCTCACCCATTATGCAGGTACAAACTAACGGCGTACTGAGCCCAAAGGAAGGGATCCTTACTTGTCAAGAAACAGCCAATGTGGATCACTTATTCTTTGATTTTTGGACCGTAGGATTGTTAACTTGATGTCCTGACCATGCGTTCACAACAAAGTTTCATGTCATTTATGAACAGCAAGGACAGTGCTATACCTAGAAAAGACATTGATCGCCTGTGCTGTGCAAAATGTCGCTTTTCAACCAAGGACACTGACCTGTTCGAGAGGCACGTGTCCCATCATGAAGAGGTAACTTTCTCCTGCGCGCTCTGCAGCTATGTTTCCTATTCGAAAACGGAGTCTCAGAAACACGTCGTTTTGCATACTGGCTCGTACCCGTACAGGTGTAGCTTCTGCTCGTACGGAGCCGTGCGGAGAGATTACATGGTGAAGCATATTCTTCGTATTCACAAGAGAAATGCGGAAGAAGGCTTCATAACTGACTTCGCTGTATCCACCCAAGATACAGCAGGCCCATCTGTTCCTGATGCTCTCGGGATTTCAGATTGGCCTGAAAGGAACGACCAGTGTGCAATTCCCAATTCCCATGATGAACACCCCAGTGGAAGTCAACCCGACCAATCATCTGTTATTAGTAAAACAGTGAGCCAAACCAGGGGTAATCGTGCTCGTATGACCTACAGTTTCACAATGCCGTCTATGACCAATACAACAACCGTCATTCCGGTTTCTAAGACTCAGTTCAATGGTGCCATTCCTAGCTGCGCTCCAAGCGCGAGTCACTCGTTAGGCAACACGCCGCAAGTGGTTCTAAGATCACGGGAGGCAAACAGCAACCTATCGAACGCGCAATTCCGTGCCGATGGGAGAAACAAGGTGGTTAGTAGCAGAACCGTTTCGGAAAAGCTTATTCCGCAAGCTATGTTCCCAAGAGTCCATGTTAGCTCTACAGAACCACTACAGCAAAGCTCAAGAGTTGGTGTTCCTGAAAAGGCAATGGCTTCAAACACCATTCCCAGAGTCCAGGTCCGAGCGCCTGTTGAATTGAACACCGCGCTTAGACCACTGCTTAAAGCGCCATTATCCAAGAGGAATATCCAGATGGATCAGAGGGCTGGCCAGTCCAAAACAGGGACTAAGGTTGGGACACAGAAACCAGTAGTACTTCTCAGCAGTCCAGTCAAAAGTCCACTGAACTCCAGTGCAGAAAAGAGCAACCAGTCAAGAACGAACTCCAGAGTACCTGTAGGATCATCAGCAGAAACATCGAGCCCGTTATCCAGTGTCCAAGTGGAACTGTTGGCACCTTTGAACCAGCCAATTCAACACAACAAGCCTTTGACCGTGTCCTGTCCAGAGGAGATCAATATTCCTGCCGGGTGTTTGGTGGAACTGGTCGAGGTGAAAAACGTCAACGGGACTCGGGAGTTGGAGCTACGGTTGATCCCACCTAATGGAATCCCGCAAGACAAGAAGAGCAACATGGATGAACCTTCATCAGCCGCAACTGGAGGCAAACTGTCCTTCAAATGCCAAGTTGCCAAAGGGTGTCCAGTCAGCCCGTCCACGTCTGCAACATCTCACAAAGTCAAACAGCAGCGGCCTTCAATGTGCACCGATGTTCAGACTATCACAAAAACTGTTCAATCAGCACACAAACCACAATGTTCTTCAGAGACGCCAGCCAAGAGCAAGCGCAACCTGAAGACCAAGGATCCAGAGATCATCAGGCTCGAGGGTCCAGACTTGAGTTCTGAAAGCCTTCCTGTGATCTCATCAGTTTTCTCTCTTTGTCCCACACCGGTCACTCAAAGCAGCTCAATTCCTCGCCATAAAAAAAAACAAAAAACAAAAAAAAACAAAAAAAAAAAAAATCAAAAAAAAAAAAAAAAGAAATGCAACGCTGGAAGGTGGCAACGAAAGAGCCGAAGGACGAGGTGAGGAATGCAGAGCAATCGCTGGTCTGTAGTATTCTGATTAAAAAGGAGGAAACTGAGGACAAACCCAAAGGTACTTCTTTGGGTCTCAAAGAAACAAAGACAGAGGATGAGACTAGTGAAGGCTCTGCAATATCTAAGACTCGTGTTCAAGTGAAAACATCAGGAAAAACCCTAAACAAAAGTCATTCAAAACCAGATCCACATTTTACAGTGGCTCATCCATTGGGTTGTGCCAAACCAGAACATCGTTCCATCAAACAAGGATGACATTTCACATCAAGACAAGGGAAATTCTGAATGGGAGTCTGGAAGGAACTTGGATGGCCAACAACACCATTCCTGTGTTTCCAACATGTATCCAAAAGTAGCTTTGTTCAGGATTCCCAGTTCTTTATTGGAACCCACCAAGAAGCTTCCGGAAGCGCCAACTCGAGAGGAGAGTTTGACGGCACGACCGGTTCTCTGCTGCACGCTAAGCGAGCAGAACATCTCCGGAAGTCCTGAAGTGGCCATCAAGCTGATACTAAAGAGAAACCTTTGTGAAAGAGAAGAGATGCACCAAGACTCTCCACCACGTAAAAAACACAAGAAAGAAAAGAGAAAAGCCAAGAAACGCAGGTCATCATCGGTTGGAATGGGCCTTCCTCGATTCTCAACCGAAGATCAAGAACTGAGATTAACTCCTCTGAAAGCGGATCAGCACATCAAGCTTCCCGGTCCGAACCAGCCGGTTGTGGTTCTGAACCACCCCAATCCTTCAGTTCAGCGCGTCAGTGTTGGCGTCCAAACCCTCAAGAACTATAAGTGGGTTCACTCAGTGGCTCACGAACAGGAACAGAGAGAACAACATGCGAGGAAACGGCCTTCATTCAAGATGAAACTCAAGAAAATCCATGGACAGAAGTATCAGGTAATCGAGTTCGTTCTAAAGGGAGTCTCGGAGAAACAGCTCTCGTAAAAACCAGATACATTCCCTTGTAGATATTTCATGCTTCTATTGATTTTTTTATGATTGTGCCATTTAGGAAAACCAATGCAGGATTATTTAAAAGTTTAACGATAATAAAGCTGGTTGGTGACGATAATAGTTCAATGCCAATAAACATTACTTTGCTATTAGACTGACCAAGTATTAGCTACTCTGGTCATATGTACATGGGAATAAACAACTTTTTTCAACATGAACTTTTTTAACATTACTTACAAACATTACTTCCCACTTGACAGCTGCAATGACAAACATGCTCATCTATATGTATATATAGAGACTTCTTTAAAAAAAAAAAAAATGTAAAACTGAACTGCCAATATAGAGAAGTTATTCTTGAGACCAATGTCTGTTTTAGGATGTTGTGTGTTATTTGTCATGACTGTACAGGATCATTTCAAACACGTCACATCCGTATACGTCTTACGTTTGGACTCTCACAAATGTGTGGCACATTCACTGAAATCACTGTCATTTTTAATCTTTATGAGTACACAAGCCTCAGTATTGAAGTGAATCTTTTCTGATTGGTGTGCAGTGATTCATGGGTGGTGTTTGGGTTTGGTTTGAATCCACAATTGCACACATGGTCTTTGTTGGGTGAGGCTTTGTCATTTGTGAAATTCAAACATATGACGTACAGTAAAAGTGTTTTTGCAAACAAACAAACAAAAAAAAGTTTGCGTATATGGACTCAGTATTTTACAGCACACATTCACACACACTCGCTGTCCAAGTGTGTACATCCAACATAATGTTCCTTTTGTAAAATGTCCCGTAAACAGTCGAGACAGTTTGATGTGTTAATCTTTGTAAATCTACCTCAAATGATCAAACCAGTAAACTGACTTTTCTTTTATTACTCTTACCGTTATGTAAAGTTACAGCTGAACTGTAAGGCATCTGCTCGTTTTTAAATCTAAAACTGTTCAATAAGAAACTAAACGTGTGTCATGAGTTTAAGTCAAACTATAATCTGTACATCGTTCCGAGGCTTCTGGAGCATAATATTTATTTTTAAATTATACATAAGGCCAAAAAAATAAGTGTGATTAAATAAAAACTGGAAAAATGGTTGTTGTGTGTCTGCATTCGGCCAAACACTCACATGCACTTTACATGCGTGTTTGTTTTAAAATGCCAAAAATATTGAATCCTTTAGATATTTGATTGCTACACATCCACATTATTAAACATTTGATTTATCTTCGTTCTATCAGATGAGCTCTTTGGCTCTTTTGTTGAGTCTGTACCAGTCTAACGTCACTAAAAATGTCTTATAAAGCTAAAAGGTCCGTTAAACGTCCCGTAGACGTTGTGGGTCGTTTGTATTTGCTCTTATTTCAACAGCTCGGTCAGGTCCTGCGCTGTGATTGGGTACATCAGCACACACTGCCTCCTCTGATTGGCTGCCGCGGAGGATTTCCGGCCGTCGATGAGAACGATGGGAAAAATGGAGTGGAACTTGATGATGTCAGTGACCGAGTCAAACCTCTGAAAGACAAAGAGACGAGAGATGATGCTGATGTACCGTCAAACACTGCGTTCTGCGGGCGTGTGACTCACGTCATTGGTTCTCAGGCCCGTTCCCAGAGTGTATTTGCTGATTTCATCACTGAAGCGGATCTGAATGTTAAACACTCTTTTGTCGTAAAACACGGCGAGGACCCAGGGCTCATAGGTAGTGTTCTTCGAGCAGTCGCGCACTAGAAAGGCTCCTTCCTGTGGACACAAGTCAACTGGTATCATATAAACATCAAGATCTGTATCTAAACATAATCCATTTGTTTGTTTTCTGATTTTGTCATTATCTGCTAAGTTCTTGTGTCTCTGAGCTATAACAATTGTCATGATGTTGGAGTGAAATGAAGGTGTTTTATACCCGGTTGACCAGGTGAAGAGCGTGTTCAGCGTCCACGCGACTAACCGCACCAACATACCAGTTCTGATCCGCCAATCCCTGCAGGACAGACTAAATGGAAATCCACTATATATTTTCCAAATGCATGTTATTGAGCTTATTGTAAACAATCTGTTCAGTCACACACTAAGTTTGGAATAGGATTTTTAAATACATTTTAAAACTTCTGCTCAAAAAGGCTGCATTTATTTGATCAAAAATACAGTAAAAATAATGAAATATTATTGTAATTTCAAACCCTTGATTTTTCCCCCATGTGTGAATGTGTTAAACTGTAATGTATTTCTGTGATGCGCAGCTGTATTTTCAGCATCATTCCTCCAGTCTTCAGTGTCACATGATCTTCAGAAATCAGTATAATATGCTGATCTGCTGCTCGAGAAACATTTTTATTATTATCAATGTTGAAAACATTAATATTTTTGTGGAAACCGTGATGCATTTTATTTTTCAGGATTCACAGATGAACAGAAAGTTCAAAAGAACAGCATTTATTTGAAATAGAATCTTTTGTAACATTATAAATGTCTTTATCATCACTTTTGATTAATCTGAAATGCGTCCCTGAAGAATAAAAGTATAATTTATTTTTTTTTATCCCAAACTTTAGTGTATCACAGTTTTCACAAAAATTCAGCGTTGATCACAGGAATAAATGGCATTTTACTGTGAATTAAAATAGAAAACGGTTATTTTAAATTGCAATAATATTTCACTGTTTTTACTGTATTTTTGATCAAATAAATGCAGCCCATTTAGTCTACCTAAACTCCGCCCACACTTGTCTGCAAGCTTGCATTTACACCCGCCTCCATATTTGAGTGCCACGCCCACATTTCAGCATCCAATCGAGCCGGCGGACAGAACAAAGTCTGCCTCTTTTCGATAATCTGTTACAATACTGAAGGAAAGGTGCACTGCTGCTTTTGTGTACTCTTGTATTGCTGCTGTACCTGCGCAGGTTTGCTGTGGTTGGTGAAGCTGCTGTCGGTTTCTCCTTTAGCAGGAGGCCATTCGTGATGCTGCTGCTTCCTCACGAGTGAATCTGTAACGAATCCAGACGGTTTGAGGCGTGAATCTGAGCCGCTTCAGCTGTGATTCAGTGAGTGGCTTCTTACCGAACAAGCTCCTCTCGCTCTCACAGAAGCTGCAGGAGCAAACAAACACCAATTAAACACCTCACTCCACTAATTAATGATGTTAAAATGCACAGAATGTGTGACTGCGGTCAGTACCTGTCCAAATCCTGAGAGTCCAGATCCAGAGAAAACCTGTGAGGCGTGTGACCTGCATAACGGGTATATTTAATTAGTACAGTTTATCTTATATGAGATTATATTTAAAAAGGCAACTTAACTTACTTGCAGATGATGGTGTTTTAACCTGAGGGTGAAATAGAGTATTATTTATATGAATTATCTGACTTATGTTTGGGTTTCTTGAATACACAAACCATCAGACATGATGCTTTAATAGTGATTTTTGTCAATTTCATTATATTTGGAATATCTCTTTCTTTAAATACAATACTTGTTGGTCAAAATAATGGTTAGATATTTGCAATTTCATAAATGCTTCTCTGAAATGCCTTTAATAGTCTGTTTACTGGCAGGTTTCCACTGTGACAACATGCCCCGCTACAGGGCTCAAGCTTATTAACTATGTTTCTCTGCTGTGATGTTCAGTTGTTTTTGTGTTGTAGTCTTTGGTGTTTGCGTCTGTCTCAGCATGATTTCTGTTCTCTTCACAGCTCTTCCCCTTTGACCTAGATGTGAAATCTCTCTCATACAGTACCAGCCATGTGTGATGTTTCTGTAACCATTCTCAAGGTTAACAGGCCTTGGCAAGTCTAAGGGAGTCATATAAAACTGTTTATCAATCGCATGACTTAATTGTTTTTAATAGGTTATTGCAGGATTCTGAGGAAGACTAGGGTGGATGAAGGTGAATCAGAAGTGTACATGTTTGGTAAACGGAAGTAGAAGGCCTTAATATAATCTCTTCATTTATCAATGTTGAAAGTCTGTTCAATGATAAATTAATATGCATGATAAAAAAAGGGCATGAACTGTGTATCTGTCCAATAATCTTTGAAAACTCTTGTGCGTATCAGTTCTTCCCGTAATCCTGCATTCTTTGGCGAGGGCAACTGATCTTAGATTGAGCCATTCAGTCTAACAGCAGTAGTAACAAATGTGACAACTTGCCCCGCTCTCCTTTACATGCTCCGTTTTTATTTCTAGTTAGTGCTCTTTGATGAATAACATGGTACCGGAAAGTTATTTGTAAAAAGTGAAATTGTTTATTAATGTTTATTTTGTAGTTATTATACTGTTTGACTTGGCTATATTTAAGTTGCTGTGTAAAACAGCTTAGAAATGGACTTACATTCTCTTGCTCACTGGGACTGGAGCTGAGAATAAAAAAAATACAGGAATCAGTATACGTGTGTGTGTGTGTGTGTGGTGTGGGAGTGTGTGAGAGTGAGAGTGTGTGTGTGTGTGTGGTGTGTGGGGGTGTGAGTGGAGAGGAGAGCGAGGGCGTGAGGGAGAGGAGAGAGTGTGTGTGTGTGTGTGGGTAGGGGAGAGAGTGGGAGTGGGAGAGAGTGTTTGTGTTATAGTGTGTGAGTGTTATAGTGTGTGTGAGAGAGTGTGTGTGAGGTGAGTGGGGTGTGCGAGCGTGCGTGTGAGTGAGTGTGGTGGTGAGATGAGTGAGAGCTGTGTGTAGTGTGTGTAGAGTGTGTGAGTGACGAGAGAGAGAGAGTGGTGTAGTGTATGTGTGTGATGTGTGAGAGAGGGAGGTGATGTGTGTTGTGGGTTGAGAGAGTGTGAGTGTGAGAGAGTGTGTGAGAGAGAGATTGTGAGTGTGTGTGAGAGTGTGTGTGAGGAGGGTGTGTGTGTGAGAGAGTGTGCGAGTGTGTGTGTGGTGTGGGTGTGTATTGGAGTTGTGAGTGAGAGGAGAGAGGATTGAGTGTGTGTGAGTGGCGAGAGAGAGATGAGTGTGTGGGTGTGTGGGTAGTGTGGTTGAGAGAGGTGAGTGTGAGAGAGTGGTGTGAGAGAGGTGAGTGTGAGAGGATGTGTGTGTGAGAGATGCGGGAGAGTAGAGTGGTGCTGTGAGAGGTGTGTGTGATGAGGTGGTGTGTAGAGAGTGAGAGTGTGTGTGTGTGTGTGAGAGTGTGTGCGTGAGAGAGAGGAGATTGGTGTGTGTGTGTGTTATGTGTGAGGATGTGAGGAGGTGTGTGTGTTGAGAGAGTGTGAGTGAGAGAGTAGTGTGTGTGAGATAGTGGGGTGTGAAGAGTTGGTGAGTGAGTGCTGGTGGTGAGAGAGTGAGAGTGTGGTCTGTGTGTGTGTGTGTGGTGAGAGTGGTGAGTGTGAGGAGAGGAGGAGCAGAGTGAGGTGTGTGTGGGGAGGGTGGAGTGTGAGGAGAGAGAGAGGAGGTTGGTGTGTGTGTGGTGGGGAGGAGAGTGAGAGAGAGAGTGTGTGTGTGTGTGTGTGTGTGAGAGAGAGAGAGAGAGTGTGTGTGTGTGTGTGGTGTGGGTGTGAGAGAGGTAGGAGGGGGTATATGTGAGAGAGAGGAGCGAGAGAGAGTGTGTGTGTGACTCACTGTGTCCACGCGGGTCTGTTGTTGTGCGATCTGGGTTGTGGTGACGTTGGCGCTGGTCTGGATGGAGGAGACTCATCAAACTGGTTAGGATAGTTAGTGGTGGCCTGTACTGGTGGGGGTGGTAAATGAAGGTGATCTCTGGGTAATGATCTCACCGGCCTGAAAGCGCAGCACACAGTCACTACACTGAACAGGCGTGTGTTTTTCTCACAGGTGTGTATTTCAGTATGACGTCTGTCTGCACTGTTGCTGCAGCTCATGTATTGTTTGATTACCTCTGCGGGGCTGCCGGGGCCTGTCATGAAGAGATTCACACAAATGATTATCAGCACAAAAACCAACATAAACTCATTTATTGCAAAATATGATCCAAAAAAGACTAAAGAAATGAAAACAGGACCACAGACTCATGGGAATTATAATATGTATTATATTTCTTTAACATTACTACATATAAACTACTAGTCAAACATTTGGCATCAGCACGATTTTTAAATGTTTTTTAAAAAGTCTCTTATACTCACCAAGGCTACATTTATTTGATCAAAAATACAGTAAAAACACTGATCAGTTAAATGAGTTGAGTCTTACATAGGGCCGACGTTGTGAATGGTAGTGTATAAATTAATAAACAGAAGTCAGGTGTTTTCTTTACCCTGTCAGCAGATCCCATCAAGTCCAATTGCCCATCTGTTGACACACAAACAATAATTCACAATTCAACACAAGCTCAAGTGTCTTATTGCTTTTATGACGTATGCATGTATTTTCATTAAAACATTGTTGTATATATCAGCAGTGATAAACGACAGAAGACGAGAGATGAACAGCAGGACAGATGAACAGACAGGGACAGACGGGACAGAATGAACAGAAGATGCGTAGTACAGACAGACAGGACAGACAGATGAAACACAGCAGACTGGACAGAAAGACGACATACAGACAGGGACGGACAGGACAGGCAGAGGAACCAGTGGGACGGAACGACAACAGACAGACGGACAGATGGGACAGACGGACGGACCAGACAGCAGTGAACGACAGATGGACAGACGGACGGTACAGAGCAGATGAACAGAGGACAGACAGACAGACATGAACAGACAGATGGACGCGACAGTATGGACAGACGTGATGGACAGACGGACGGACAGACAGATGAACAGACAGATGGACGGACAGACAGAGAGACAGGGGACGGACAGAGGGGACAGGACAGACAGACAGAGGGAACAGACAGACGGATCGGGCAGACAGTACATATGAACAGGGGACGGACAGAGCAGACAGACGGACAGATGGACAGAAAGCAGAACAGCCAGACATACAGACAGAGGGACAGTACGACACCAGTGGGACGGCAGACAGACCGCGGACGGACAGACAGACGACAGACCGGATGAAACAGACAGCGGGAGCAGACGGACGGACAGGGACAGGACAGAGGCCGGACGAGAACAGGCAGACAGGATTGAAACAGACAGCGGAGTGACAGGACAGAAGATGAACAGAAATGAAAAGACAGACAGAAGAATGAACAGACAGAGGACGGTACAGATGAACAGAAAGCCAGAAGAATGAACAGAAAAACGTACGGACAGAAGCTGAAACAGACAGAGGAATGGGACAGGACAGATGAACAGTGGGACAGGACGATGGACAGGACCAGACAAGACAGACAGACAGTAGGAACATCTGATGGAGACAGACAGATGACAGACGGACGGAAGATGAACAGACAGACGGAGGACAGCAGAAGAACAGCCAGGAGGGACGGACAGAACAGAAGGGAAAGACAGGACATACAGGACAGATGGCACGCGACAGACAGGACAGGGGCAGAGAACAGGACGAGGACCAGACAGACAGACAGACGATGGACAGGACAGACAGGACGATGAACCGGGGACGCGGACAGACAGACTGATTGATGATGGACAGACGGACGGACAGACAGATGAACAGACAGATGGACAGACGGACGGACAGACAGACAGAAAGACAGACAGAAAAAAAGACAGACAGACAGACAGGACAGAGAAAGCAGACAGATGGACAGACCGAGGACACAGTTATGCACAGTGGGCGGGGCAAGACCGACGGACGGACAGACAGTGAACAGACACAGACGGACGGACACAGACAGATTGGACAGACGACATACAGGACAGAGGACGGACAGACAGACCGACGGACAGATGAACATGACAGTATGGACCAGACAGACAGACAGCCAGATGGACAGACAGACAGACAGATGAACAGTGGGACGGACAGACAGACAGACGGACAGAAGAGACAGACAGACAGACAGAGGAACAGAAAAGAGGACAGAACGGACGGAAAGACAGAGAACAGACGGACAGACAGCCAGCGAACAGACCGACCGACAGACAGAAGAATACAACAGGACAGATGGAACGGACAGACGGACAGACAGGATTGAACAGTCGGGACGGACAGGACAGATGAATCGCCCAGACATACAGGAAAGACGGACAGACAGACAGACAGATGGACATGGGACGGACAGGACAAGAATTATGTAACGGCAGACAGACAGATGAACAGACGGACGACCAGGACCGAATGAAGACAGACAGAGAGAGAACGGACAGGGATGAACAGACGGACAGACAGCCAGGATACGAGACGGCAGAAGAAGATGAACCGGACAGATGGAAGAGAGACCGACAGACAGAATACCGAAGATGGACGGAAGATGAACAGACGGACAGACAGACTGATGGGCAGTCAGACAGACGGACGGACAGACAGATGAACGTGGGACGGGGACAGACAGATGGACGGAACAGTAGACAGATGTGAAAGACGGACAGACAGACAGAAAGACAGGGCGAATACAGACGATGGTACGGACCAGATGGACAGACGGACGGGACAGAATGAACAGACAGCGGATCATTACAGACAGAGGTACGGACAGGGTGGACAGCCAGACAGACAGACAGATGACCCGACAGATGGACGGGGACAGGATGACGGACGCGACAGACAGACTAGGACAGATGAAACAGACAGCTTGGACGGACAGACAGGAGAACAGTGGGACAGAAAGATGGCCGACAGACAGACAGAGATATGGACAGACAGATGGACGGACAGACAGATGAACAGTGGGACGGACAGACAGATGGACGGACAGACAGACGGCCGGAAAAGACAGGAACAGATGGGACAGACGGACAGATGAACAGACAGCATGAACAGACCATATGACAGACAGACGGAAGTGACAAGAGAAGGACGAGACAGATGAACAGAAAGACGGACGGCCAGACAGATGAACAGAACAGATCGGACGGACCAGGACAGAGAACAGTGGAAGACAGATGGACAGGACAGACAGATGCACAGACAGACGGACGGAGAGACAGACAGACGGACAGACCCCCCAGATAGAGAACAGACAGACGGACAGACAGAATGGTACGGTACGGACAGACAGACAGATGTTAACGAACAGACAGACGGACGGTACCGGACAGACAGACAGACAGA
This sequence comes from Sinocyclocheilus anophthalmus, assembly GCA_018155175.1. Lineage (NCBI taxonomy): Eukaryota > Metazoa > Chordata > Actinopteri > Cypriniformes > Cyprinidae > Sinocyclocheilus > Sinocyclocheilus anophthalmus. The sequence goes on along the minus strand of JADLZN010002262.1, from coordinate 24,907 downwards.
GGAACAAACAGAAAGACAGACGGCGGACGGAAGACAGAACTGAACAGACAGACGGTACGGACAGATCAGGAAAGATGAACGGACGGGACAGAAGAGGAACCGACAGACAGACGAGACAGGCAGACCGACAGACAGCGACGGAGGACAGAGGACAAGAGGAACGAACAAACAGAGGACAGGCGGCGGACAGGGGACAGCAGAACAGACAGTACGGTAAGACAGACAGACAGATGAACGAACAGACAGACAGACGGACGGACGAGCAGAGAATGACGATGAACAGACAGACCAGCAGGACAGACAGACAGACAGACAGATGAACGAACAAACCGAGGAAAGACAGACAGATGAAGACAGACAGTAAGATGTTATTACGAAACAAACAGACGGACGGACAGACAGACAGACAGACAGACAGACAGACAGACGACAGGACAGACAGGACAGACAGACAGACGTTGTACTGAGGAATCTTCGGCTCACAGTCTCCAGGTTGAGGTGTCGGTGATGGCGGGTCCTTTACATCCTGTGAGGTTGTTACAAATTTCAAACAGCTTACTTGCTCATCAAATGTACAAATTTAAATTTTTGATGTAATTTGTATTATAAATACAAACAAATGCAACTCCTGCACATGTGCCTGTGCGCGCGCTCCATAGTACACTGATTATACTGATAAAGGCTGTTCATTAGTTTTCATGTCAAAAACGAAAACTTTGGGCTCAACAAATATGCAGTGTGTTCAATAGGGTTTGCAACAGGGATAGCGCCATATATACATTTCATTGCAATACTGCCCATCTCTGACAGCAGGTGTGTTGTCTTTGTGTGTGAATGTGAACTGCTGAAATATAAACAAATGCTATCGTGTGTGTGTGTTTATTGTGTGTGTGTGTGAGAGAGAGAGAGAGAGAGAGAGAGTGTTGGGTGTGTGGGGTTGAGAGAGACGAGAGTGTGGTGTGTGCTCTGTGAGAGCGAGAGAGAGAGTGTTGTGTGTGTGGTTCTGAGGAGGACCGGTGGAGAGAGCGGTGTGTGTCTGAGGAGAGAGAGAGAGAGAGTGTGTGTGTCTGTGAGGAGAGAGAGAGAGAGAGAGAGTGTGGTGTGTGTGTCTGTGAGAGAGAGAGAGAGAGAGAGTGTGTGTGTCTGTGAGAGAGAGAGAGAGAGAGAGAAGAGAGAGAGAGACAGAGGAGAGAAGAGCGGGTGTGCTCACCTGGTTTAAGGCGCAGTGGACGAGGAGGAGGAGCATGCACAACATCCTGCAGACACAAACACACACCCTGATAATCTCACACAACACTAAACACAATCACAGACAGCATCAGACACACTTACTGCTGCACCGATGAGACCTTTAGGAGCTCGATCAGCAGGACAGCTGTCTGTAACACACACACACACAGTTAGACATATATTCCAGCATTAATGAATATTCAAATGTGCTGAAGACTGCACGTCATTAATGACTCGCGCTCATCACGTGTTTGAGTTGCACTGACTGATCTGTGCCACTAGATGGAGACATGAAGATGATTTCACCTCCAACTGCATTACATGATTTACTTTGATTAGTATTTTTGTCTTGTGTTCCTAGGAATCTAGGAATTCTTGAATCAAGAAACATTAACAGGGGTCATATGATGCGATTCAATTTTTCCTTTCTCTTTGAAGTGTTAAAAGATCTTGGTGCATAAAGAAGATCTTTAAAGTTGCAAAGACTAACGTCTCAAAATCAAAGAGATATTCTTTATAAAAATTAAGAGTCAACCACACCTACCTAAAACGTCGCGTTCTAACACGCCCCCACACGTCTACATCACTATGTGGGAAGATTTGCATAACGCCACCCAAATGTTCACGCAAAAAAGAAGGCGGACTTTTATTCTCGCTGTAGTATTGTTGCTGCTTAAGTTGTGTTTACAACACTGTTCCAGAACACTTCAACCTAAATATCCAGATGTGTGCAGCACATTTTATGGAGGACTGTTTCCTGATCCTGGGAGAGTAACCTTAGACTAAAATGCCGGCAGTTCTGACTCAGACTGTAGTACTCTGTTTAATTTAAAGGGATTTGCCCCCCCCCCCCACTGACGAATTCAAACGTGAGTTTTTGGCAGTGTAGAGTAGGGCTTGTTGTTTGTCATTTCTCAGATCACAAATGCAGGCATGGTTTATTAGGCACGATGCAACGCAACGCGTAAAAAGACAAGTATAAGTCATTATAATCAGTTAATTATGTCCCCACTGGATGCAACACATGCCTGGTTTATAATGGGTTTTAATGTTTTGTCTCGTCGCTCCGGCCGGACAGGGCATAACAGTATGGTGAGGGGCGTAACATTCCGTCACACGCTTGAGATATTCAGCCAATCAAAACGCACTGGATAGCTGGCCAATCCAGCCACAATCGCTTTTCGAACGATGAGGCTTTGTAAAAATCGCACGAATTTCAGAAGGAGGGGCATAGTGGAGAAACAATATGACAGTATGTTGAAAAATAACTTGTGTTTTTTTACCATAACCACATAAACCACATTCATACACCAACTAAAAAACAAATGTTCTTTTAAGCTCATCATTATGACCCCCTTTGTAGAAACAGATACTTGCATTAGATATTTCGTCTTGTGCAAATATCTGTCAATCTCGTTTTCCCTTTGAATTCAGTTTATTTTTCTGACCCCATTGGCAGATATGTGTTCTTGTTTTAAGCATAAACTCCCTTCATTTTGATACATTTATTCAGTACTTAGTATTCATGTTATTTTGCTTCGAAGTAATTGCATTTGATTTAGAATGCTTTGAATTTTTACTGACAAAAAATACTGAGCAAGAAAAATCCTTTGTGCGTCAGTGATCATAACTGATGAACTTTTGAACAATGACGCAGTTATGAACTGAGCTGATTTGAATAATGACTCCTATTGTCTTCTGTAGAAGCTGCTTTACAGCTGAAACTGAATTGGTCATTAATATGTGTCAGGCTGTGCAATCTAATTAAGATGTTTGACATCAACGTAAAATCTGTATAAATCTGTATAAAAAATCTGTATAAAAAATCTGTATAAAATAAAGTTTTGTTGGTTTGTCTCTGCATGTATTTTGATGAGTCGACTCTGACTCTGTCTGTGATTGATCAGCTCACGTACAAACCTTCATCCAGGTGTGTGTGGCGGGATGTGATCACTTCGTATGTTCATGTCATCCTGAGAATCAACACATCTTCAGGGGACACAACACACACACACACCACTACACACAAACACAACCACCACAACACACTCCACTACACTCAACCAACACCTCACCACTCACACACCACACTCACACTCTCACACACACACACGCTCACGCACACGCTCACGCACACGCTCACGCACACGCTCACGCACACGCTCACGCACACGCTCACGCACACGCTCACGCACACGCTCACGCACACGCTCACGCACACGCTCACGCACACGCTCACGCACACGCTCACGCACACGCTCACGCACACGCACACGCACACGCACACGCACTCGCACACGCACTCGCACACGCACACGCACACGCACACGCACTCACTCGCACGCGCACACGCACACGCTCACGCAACAGACACCGCACACGCTCACGCACAAGCACACGCCAACACACTCACACTCACCCTCACACTCACACACACACTCACTCACACACATTACACACACACACACACACATTACACACTCAAACACACACACACACACCTCACACACCACACACACACACTCACACACACACTCACACTCACACTCACCACATCTCACACACACACAACACACACACCACACACACACACACAAAACACACAACACACACACACACACACTCTCACACCACACACACAACACACACACCAACACACACACACAACACACACACACACTCCACTCTCTCTCACACACACACACACACAACACAACACACCACACACACACACAACCACACACACACACACACACACACAGATGAATCCAGATAGAGCTGCTGATGAAAGATAGAGACGGATGTGTTCATCACTCACCATCATTAATGGAGACGCGTCATCACGGACACAAACTCCTGCCAGCACACAACATAAAGCTGCTGTGAACAGAGACTCATCATTTCTAACTCTGATTATTTCTTTGTAACTCTGATTATCACTATTAAAAGTTTAACAAAATTACATGTTTAGGGCCCTATGAATTGTTTTATTTTTTCTCACCTTATTGTTACCAAATTCTGTGTTTTAATATGTTTAATTATTTGAATGCATAAAAACAATTTAATTTATTCACATTTATTCTTACAATAGCCTTATGAGATGTGATACTGGAGCACAAAACCAGTCATAAGGGTACATTTTTTCGAAATTTCGATTTATGCATCATCTGAAAGCTGAATAAATAGCTTTCCATTGATGTATAGTTTGTTAGGATAGGACAATATTAGAAAATCTGGAATCTGAGGGTGCAAAAACATCTAAATATTGAGAAAATCATCTTTAAAGTTGTCCAAATGAAGTTCTTAGCAATGCATATCACTAATCAAACATTAAGTTTTTATATATAAATATACGTTAGGACATTTACAAAATATCTTCATGAAACAAGATCTTTACTTAATATCCTAAAGATTTTGGCATAAAAGAGAAATGTATAATTGTGACCCATACAATGTATTGTTGGCTATTGCTACAAATTTACCTGTGTTGTGTATTAACATTTTTCTGTTTATCAAATGAAGGCAAAACTAAATGAAATTAAACTTTGTTTTTTGGCAGACAAAGGAGATTTACTATTAAAATTAAAACATGGAAGAAATATTGTGTGATTCTCCCTTAAGAAAATAAAGTTTTAATAATTTTAGTAGCAGTAGTATTACGTATATTCTACTGAAGAATAGTAATATATATTTTTAGCACAATGTCTGAGTTAAACCAAACGGGTTGCCATTAAATTTCTGTGTGTATGTGATATGAAGATAGTTTTACTCGAAGGAAACGGTAAAATGCTTATAGATAGAGCAGTTCAGGAGATGTTGATGTGTTTATGTGTTCATTTAGTGAGGCGGCAGACGCTGAAAACACGGCGAGCGTCTCCTGGAAGATGACACTGGGCTTTTCACACTTTCTCTAAAAGCAGATCGATATAATCTACTGATGTAACAATAAACTCTGAAGAAGTGTGTGGACAGAGACTCGACTCGTTCATGACTCTTCCCGTGGGCGCATGCATTCACGAGTGAAAGCCGGACTGGGAATATTCTGACGGGGCCTAAATATAAAGAGTTCTTTCTAACATTAGCTTATTGCAACGGCCCTCCAAATTGAACAATATAGTCCATATTCTCCTGTGAGCTTCGTGTGGTTTCGTCTGACATCGCTGGCTGAGCATGACTGATTTATTCAGCTCTAACAGCTGTGTCATGATCAAAACAGATATGAAGCGCTTGGTTTAGCATCTGTCGTGCGTGAATGATGCTCAGAGGTGCACAAGTCCACGCGGCTAATTTTAGTGTGAAGTTCTTTATGGTTTCCTGTCGCCTCCTGCTGTTTCCTGTTTGTCAGATCCACAGCTGAGGACCAGAGTCACGCTGATCTTACAACAACGAACACTCTGATTTAAGTGCATCCATTCACTTTATATGTCACAAGCAGACTGATTAAAAACCAATGCTCAAAAGTTTCCTTTTCTATATCAGCTGAAATATGTTTGATGTATCAGATCTCTCCACATGCATGTTTAAAAGTTCATTCTTTTGCATTAGTTTGTGTGCATGTGTTCAGTGATTATAACATGTGACCTGATGCGCGTTCACTCGTCTCTGATTGGACCAAATGTGCTGTTCACTAAACCTGAGCTCATTTATACTCCCTTCACATGATCATTAGTGAACCAACAGCCCTACAGATTTGATGCATTATTAAAGTAAACATTTGAATATTGAATCAATCATGAATGTGATGTATTCCCTTATATATCATCTCTCAAAAACATATTGATTAACATTACCTGTCACCTGTGGTAATGTGGTAACACGTTTTCTTGGTTATGTGAACACTAAAGTCAGGGGAATGTTACGTTTTGTTATTTTGCAAACATTTTGGGAGTGTTACTTTTGAATGCTCTCTAACCCATCGCAGACAAACGTCCAGCTAAAATGTTTCAGAAGAAAGTTCCATGAACGATGTGTAAATAATGCTTTTGTGCTAATGTTTAGATAACTTTACATGAGCGTTCTGTTAACGTTAGAACATTTATTCAAATGATTGATATGAATTATTTCTAGCTAAGCAGCTTCAAACTGAGCCTGGTTTAGTTAGTGATTTTGCTCAAAGGCCCAGCAGTGCTATTGCATTCTTATTTCTTACTGTGATCAATACATGTTAATCATCTAATCCTGTCAATCACAGTGTACTGTACTGATATATATTCATCTCCTCGAGTGTTTTAGCTTGAGAGCGTCGTCAGAGCTGGAGTCGAGCCCAATCTGGTCACATGCATCATTCTGGAGCTTTATATGTGAAATAAGTAAGTACAGTACAGTGGATAATAACGGCTATAAATAATGCGATGAGAGTCGTCTAACTTCACAAATATCTCATCGAGGGCTTCAGTGCTGGTTTACAGTGTTACAGAGAGACCAAACAGAACAAAACTGGAACCAGATCCTGTTCTGTGGAACTGAAATCATTTATGATTGACAGCATTTACAGGAGCGTCTCATCAGAGCACTCAGAACTGTTTAAAAACATTATAAATAAAAAAAAATATATATGAATGAATCTGGATTCACAATAAAGATTATTTTTACATCGTTTCGGCGGAAATCCGTGAAATAATGTTTTTAGTTTTACATTTATGCATTTGTCAGATATTATTACGCAACGTGACACAGAATCATAAATGAATGATTTTGGAAGCAAATGATTATGAAGGTTCATTAAATGTTCATATACATGTTAACATTCATATACCTTCATAAAGCAAGTGTTTTTGTCTTAAACTGTTCTCATCTCAACTGCTGTGATTCTGATTCAGCTGCAGAATCAACATGTCAGGATCTGAATCTAATGCTGCACAGCTGATAAATAAACTGATCCGCTCTCAAATATATCTCACACGTTTGAGTAGAATATGATGCTCAGAGTTTGATACAGCAGTCAAAGCTTTCATACAGACTGACAGACAGCAGAGCCTGGAAATCATCTTACCTTCATCTCGTGAAGAACAGGAAAGGTTCACCGAGCTCCAGCGGTGTGTGTGTGTGTGAGAGAGAGAGCGTGTGTGTGTGTGTGTGTGATTGACAGTTATTTTGTGGTGACGCCCCTCAGACAGCTCACAACTCACTTCCTGTATGAGATTAACATCAGCCTCCTCTGATCATTACACACACACACACACACACACACACACACACACACACACCACCAAACACACACACACACACACACACACACCACACACACCCACACTCACCCACACACACACAAACAACACACACACACACACACACACACACTCACACCTCACACACCACTAACCCACACACACACACACTTCACACTCACACACAATCACACCCTCACACACACACACACACAACACCACACACACACACACACAACACACACACAAACACACACACACTCACACACACACACACACACAAACACATCCTCACTCACTCTACACCTCAATCTCTCTCACAAGCACACACACACACATATACACACATACACACACTCTCACAAACACACACACCCACACACACACCAACACACACACAAACACACACACACACACAACACACACCACACACACACACACACACACACACACACACACACACACACACCCAAACAAACCACACAACACACCACACTACACAAACACACACACAGCGGTTTGTTTTTGTGGAATTGTGGGGACATTCCATAGGCGTAATGGTTTTTCTACTGTTTAGACCGTATATTCTATTGCCCTACACAAACCCTACCCCTAAACCTACCCTTTACAGGAGACTTTGTGCTATTTCAGTTTTTCAATACACTCCATTCTGTGTGATTTAAAAGCGTTTTGAAAAGTGGGGACATGGGGTTAATGTAATGAAAAGTCACATTCTCCTTGTAATACCTGTCATACCTATTGTCATTATACACATTTATGTCCTCATTTTTCACAAAAACGCGCGCACCCACACACACACACGCAACACACCACACACGCCCACACACACACACACACTCTCTCTCTTCAATATGAGGAAAACCATCAGGAAGTATCACTTCCTATGATCTGTTCTTGAAAAACACACACACAACTCACACCACACACACACACACACACACACACACACACACAACCACACACACACACAGAGACACAGATTGTTTTTGCTCGTGAAAAGTGGGGATTCTCTCCATAGGCGTAATGTTTTTTTATACTGTACAGACCGTATATTCTATTGCCATACACCAACCATACCCCTAAACTTACCCCTCACAGGAGACTTTCTGCATTTTTAGATTTTCAAAAAAACTCACTCTGTATGATTTATAAACGTTTTGAAAAATGGGGACATGGGGTAATGTCTTCATAAGTCACCTTCTCGTTGTAATACCTATGTCATTATACAAATCTGCACACACCTCCACCTCACACCACACAACCCAACGCTCTTCTCTCTCTCTTTCACACAACACCACACACACACACCACACACACACCACACACACACACACAACCCACTACTTCTCTCTATCTCTCTCTCTCTCTCTCACCCACACACAAACACACACACACCACTCCTTCTCTCTCTATCTCTCTACCCACACACACACACACTCACACAAACACACACTCTCTCTCTCTCTCTCACACACACACACACACCACACACACACACACACTCCTTCTCTCTCTCTCACACACACACACACACACACACACACACACACACACTCCTTCTCTCTCTCTCTCTCTCTCTCTCTCTCAACACCCACAACCACCACACACAACACCCTTCTCGTTCTATATCTCTATCACACACCCACCACACACACACACTTGCTAAAAGTGGGTTCTCATCATTGCTTCTATAATTACCCTGTGTGCGGCGTAATGGCAGTGATGCCGGTTCAGGTTCTGCTGGTGAATGATGTGAAACAAATGAACCTGAACAATCGCACAACCATTAAGATCAGAGTTTAATCTGAGTGAGTTCCTCGGACACTTTCTGTCAGATGATTCAGTAACTCATGCATCATCCTTCAGTGCTGATGGAGGAGAGATGTCTTGAAGACTCACTATGTGTTTGTGTGTGTGTGAGTGTACGTGTGTGTGTGCGTGTGTGTGTGTTGTGTGTGTGTGTGTGTGAGTGGTGTGAACCATGTGGTGGATAGACACGTATGTTTCCTGGCGGACGTTAATATTCACGGAAAACATATCATAACACTCACAACACGCTGCTGTGTGTCACTGTCTCTATTAAATTCAGCATGAACCACAAATTCCTCTGTTTTCTAAATGCATGTTACTGATCATATTATGAACGATTCATCCATGCATATATTTGTACTTTTTGACCTCGTAATGTTAAATGTCAAAACTGAATCCTCCAGTGTAAGGACAGACTGCAAGGACTGTTTTTTTGGGCTGAACACATGGCTACAAAGAATCTGCAGCTTAAAAGGAGTCAATTTCATCGACAACTTCAATATTTTCTGGGGCCAACTGACAACTAGACAACTGTTTAAACTGGATGGCCTCCACACAAACAAACTTGGTGCAAGAGTGCTAAAGGACAACATCTACTTCTCCATCCGTCATCCTTCAGTAGTGTGTGCCAAACTACTCAACCTGAATGGCACACACACACCTGGACAGAGTATGAGTGACGACAGGACTTCATATCAGCTTCCGAGTCATCATGTGGTTGACACATCCCACAAGGACACTGATAACACCACGAAGCCACAACAAGCACTGCTCATGGACACCATCACGGCTGAGCCCTGCCCACAGAGCTCATCACAGACAGACTGTGACGTATCAGAACAGCTCCAAGACTCAGCACCCAAGGACGACTTTCTGGAAAAACAGCCAGGGAAGCCAGGACAACATCACAGCCACCGGAAACACCAGAGCAACAGCCCCGCTCACCAGACACATTATCCCTCTCTCCAACATCTCCACTTCTAAGCTTCTCACAGAAAATGGAGAAACTGGTTTATGCTGGGACCAGACTCTCCCACTCTTTTGCTGCAAGCCCCCAGATATCAACTAAAAAACGGCGGGCCCCACAACCACCAAAGCCTGTGGGCCCAGCTCGTCTTCCTCCTCCTGTGAGAGCTCTCCGGCCGCTGCCACAAAGCCAGGGCCCAAACCCTCCATCTGCTATAGGTGAACCAAAAACAACTGATAGCAACTCTCAGTGATATGTGTTGGGTCCCCACTATAATAGCAGCAACATTCACAAATATTTACAGAATAAGCGGGAACCCAGTGTGCCTGAAGCTTTCTCTATTTCTGTTTTATCACGTGATAGAAAGTCTTAAGGCCTTCCCAGCGACGATGATTTATCTTAATTGCGGCCTGTTATACATCAAACTAATATTGCTGTTGAGACAAAATGCAAGGCAAGGGGGGGCCCCCAACACTTTATGATATATTTAATTTCATCCACAATGGTAATCAAAGTGCTTTACAAAATAAATGAAAAACAAATTTAAAAATAATCTACAACAATAAATAAGAATTTAAAAACTTTGGAAAAATGATTTAAAAATTGATTAAGAGATTTAAATTGGAAATTTAAAAAGTTAAGACTAGAAAAATAATGATACATATAATATAGTGCAATCCAGTTCGAGACATCGCAACAGTTCTAATCAGTAAATGCACAGCTAAACAGATGAGCTTTGAGTCTAGATTTGAATGTGATTAATGTTTTAGCACATCTGATCTCTTATGGAAGCTGATTCCAGCTGCGGGTGGCAAAATAGCTAAAAGCATATTCCCCTTGTTATGTGTGAACCCTTGGTATTTCTAACTGACTAGATCCTAATGATCTTTCTTGGTCTGTTAGGTTTATATTCAGTGAGCATATCTGCTATGTTTTTAGGTCCTAGGCCATTGAGTGATTTATTAACGAGTAAAAGTACTTTAAAATCAAAATATAACTTAAATATAACTTGAAGCCAGTGTAAGGACCTGAGGACTTGTGTAATATGCTCAGATTTTCTGGTTCTAGTCAGAATTATGGCAGCAGCGTTCTGGATGAGCTGCAACTGTCTAATGGTCTTCTTGGGAAGGCCGGTGAGGAGACCATTAAAATAGTCCACCCTGCTGGTGATAAAGACATGAACAAGTTTCTCCAAGTCTTGAATGGAAACAAAACATCTAATTCTTGCAATGTTTTTGAGATGATAGTATGCTGATTTAGTTACAGCTTTGACATGACTACTGAAACTAAGGTCTGTCTCCAGAATCACACCGAGATTCCTGACTTGATTTTTAGTTGTAAGACCCCTAGAGTCAAGGTATGCATTCACCTTGAGAACTCCATCTTTGTTTTCAAAATGCAATGACTTCAGTTTTTTCCTTGTTTAACTGAAGAAATTCGGGCACATCCAACTGTTAATGGCAGTACAGAGTATGAAAAGACAATGCAGAAAGCTGAGCGGATGTGGCGGAAGACTAAACTTGAAATTCACTATGGCATTTATAAAGACAGCCTTTGTGCTTTCAATGTGGATCTAGCCACAGCTAGACAGACCTTCTTCTCAAACCTTATAAACAGTAACTTAAACAACACTCGCACTCTCGTTTATAAATCACTCAATGGCCTAGGACCTAAATATATAGCAGATATGTTCACTGAATATAAACCTAACAGACCACTCAGAACATTAGGATCGAGTCAGTTCGAAATACCCAAGGGTTCACACAAAAACAAGGGGAGTCGCTTTTAGTTATTATGCCACCCGCAGTGGGAATCAGCTTCCAGAGAGATCAGATGTGCTAAAACATTAGTCACATTTAATGCAGACTCAAAACTCATCTGTTTAGCTGTGCATTTACTGAATGAGCACTGTGCTACGTCCGAACTGAAAGCACTTTGAATTACCAATGTGTATGAAATGTGCTATATAAATAAACTTGCCTTGCCTTGCCAATCATTATCAGTGGTGAGAACAGCTGTGCTGATCAATAGTTTTGTGGAATCCGTGATACATTGTATTTATGTACTTGTCACTTTTGATCAATTAATGCATCCTTGATGAAAAGTAAAAAAAAAATTTGTATCCCAATGTTATAAAATAATAAATGTTTTTTGAGCAGCAAAGCAGCATATTATACTGATTCTGAAGATCATGTGACACTGAAGACTGGAGGAATGATGCTGAAAATACACAGAAATAAATTACAGTTTAACAGAGATTCACATAGAAAACAGCTGTTTTAAATTGTAATAGTATTTCACTATTTTACTCTGTTTTGATCAAATAAATGCAGCCCTGTTGAATAAATATATGCTGGTTAGGCATGTTTTGAAGCATGGCTGCTGGCTTTAGCTGGATTAAGCTGGTCCTTAGCTGGTCATGAGCAACTCGCTCCTGCTCAGGACCAGCTTAAACCAGCTGCCATGCTTCAAAACAAACATGCCTAAACCATCATATATGCTGGTTTATTCAACAGTGAGAAGAGTCTTCAGACACATGAATAAATGCAGTGAGTGTTTAATGCTGAATCATGGGATAGCGGCTTTAGGAAGTCTGTCCTGAACGATCCATGATGACAAACATGAGCAGGAAAACCACATCATCCAGAGCTGCTGATGTCTCTGTGACGTTACACGCGGGTTTGTGGCGAGTGTGTTCTGAGTGCATGCAAAAACACACTTACTTTACCACAGCAGTAGAGTCAGCACTACACACACCAATAACATAAACGTAATACCACACACACACAAAAACACAACACACACACACACATTTATCTAACTGGGGTCATGCACCAGACATCATAGTTATATAATCATCAAACTGAAACCACGGTCCAAAAACACAGATAATAGAATGCACAAACTAAACAAATAAATAATAATATAATAAAACACACACACACACCACACACACTCACACTCTCTCTCGCTTCTTCTCACACACACACACACCCCACAACACACACACACACACACATCTCTCTCGCTTTTCTTTTTTTTTTTTTTTTTTTCCTCTCTCACACACACACACACACACACACACACACACACACACACACACACACAGACAGAGAGAGAGAGAGAGAGGTAACTAAACATTTCCGCTGTGAGTTTGAGATTATGGGACAGTGAATCATGTAAAACATGCAGATCTGATTCATCTGACCAAATCAATAGAAAACACACACACACACAACACAAACACATACACACACACACAAACAACCTATGAGGATCAGACTCAAACACTGCAGGCAGATGATTTTAATGAAGAACTCTTGGTTGCACATGGGGACTGCACGAGAAAGGAAAGGAAATAGGAGAAAAACGGTACAAGAACACAAAGAATAAACTGTACAGATCTTCTGATGTTCCTCTGGAAACTTGTTCTGCCAATTAAAACACTGAATAACAGAGTTCACGGCACAGCGAAAACAATGTATTAATGAGCAGAGTTTCACACACACACACACAACCACACACACACACACACCCCCACACACACCACACCACACACACACACAGAGTCAGCACAAGAGGGACAGAAACCCACAGAAACACCGATCATAGCAAAAATAACTTTATTACTGAATGATTCCTTCATATAAAACATTTAATAATCAGAATGCATAGACTAAATCATGAAAATAAGGAGGAACTTTTCTGTAACACAGACTGATATAAAGACAAACACACACACACTCATTCATAAACTTAGCAGCAGGAAAACAGTATTTTGATCATTACCGTCACGCATTAACATATAACATAGATGTATTTCACATGCATATGTCCATATATCTAAATATAAGGTTTCTTAACAGCTCTGAAAACGAACTCCATTCACATCCTGAGTAGTGTCGACCGATATTGGTTTTTTGGCAGCCGATGCCGATATCTTGGAAAGCAGGTTGGCCGATATAAAGCCGATATAATTTGATTTATTTTAATTAATATTCAAGAAATTCGAAATCATTTGAAAATGGATTAAAAAAAAATTGTAAAATAAACATACGTATACTTTAGAAGACAAAGCATTTTTCACAAATAAATAAATATTTAATAAAAATCTAATTATAAAGGAAGTAAACACTGTAACCAACAGGGCACTCGGTGTTCTGGGAAGTTTGTGTGCATTAGAAATCTTAATTTTTTTTAAATAAAGCCAAGGTGACACTCATTTTACATACAGCACGCAGTGAAAATGACATGAATATGGCAAATGCATAAAGCGCAGCATAATCTTAAATCACGAGTTTAAAGTTTGTCGATAGCGCGTCTCAGTGAAGCTGAACTCTCCTCCTGTCCGTGTTCAATTCACACGGACCGACCGTCACGCAGAGAACACGCCATCATGCAGGATACACAAGCACACTTCAACTAGATTCGACTAAGTCACAGAAATTAAATGCTCGTTAGTCATTCAAAGATTTGTTTAAATGATATAATATGAGATGATTCATGGATGCTGCGGCCAAACGAGCAAGTATTTAAGTTGTCTTTATTATAATAATATGAAAGCACGGTTTAATACTTTTTGTTACATTTAATCCTTTGTAACCGTTTCTGTCTGATATTAGACAGAACTGAACGACGACATTTGCTCACATTCTCCCTCTTGTTCGCTACAAAATAAAAGTCCCGCCTCGAACACATCGGCCAACCAGAGAAACTTATCGGCCGATGCCGATATTTGAAAAAAATGCCAAATATCGGCCGATATATCGGTCGACCACTAATCCTGATCTTACTGTGAACGATTCGTCAAAAACTAAACTTCATAATCTCTTAATCATAAGAAAAGCTCACTTCACCTCTGAAAACAGACTCATCACATTACGGGTTGTTTCATGTTACGGCTTTCGAGATGTTCCAGTTAGTTCAGGAGCAATTCTTCTGTGTTTTCAGCTTATTTGACTCGTTCACACGCTTCTCACTTCCAGTCGAAGGTTCTTCCGACCAGCTGGAAGAACTCTCGGTTGGGTTCGTGAAAGAAGCGGTGGAGTTTGCGCAGGATTGCGGGCGCCACGCGCGGATGCTTGCGGCCTTTAGAGCCGTGCAGGCATCGCTCGCGCCGGCGCTCACGCAGACAGAAGAAGCCCTTGGTCTGGTTGAAGTAGAAGTTGGAGGCGTTTATCTGCGGCTCCAGATGAAGGAACTCCTCCACCTTCTTCATCTCCGGAAGAGGGTTTCTAATCAGCGCGTCTCCGTCCACCAGATGAACGCGGCTCCTGGGAAACACGTCGAGCCAGCGCCGCATGTGGACGTGATACAGACTGCGGTTCAAGGCCTTGTAGTCCAGGTTGAGCTCTCCGTCGCGCATCAGCAGAGTCTCGAGCGTCTGCTGCCGCTTGCGTTTCTCCAGACGGTTGTGGAAGACCTGCGTGTAATCGGACAGCAGTCGCTCGGTCGGCTCGCGGACGATCAGCAACAGCCGCGCGTCGGGATTCATCCGTCGGATGCGCTCAGGAACGCGGGCGGAGGTGAAGTACGCCGGGGTTTTCTCCACCGTCAGCTGACCCGATCGAGCGAGCGGCATCTGGGACACGTACCAGTCCGCGCCGCGCCGGTAGTGACTGTCCCAGTCGAAGAAGTGCACCTCGCTCTGAGCCGCGGCGACGTCCGAGTGCAGACTCAGCATCTCGATGAGAGCGCGAGTGCCGGCCTTCCTCACGCCAATGATGATGATGTCGGGCAGGCGGCGCGAGGCGTTGGCGGGGGGGTCAGCGGTGGCGAGCGAAGGGGATTGTGTGACGAACAACAGCAGAGCGACGATAACGGAGGCCATCAACACGACTAACACGCACACGCATGAGCGCTCACACGCCTCTGGAACACAACACAAACACAGGGTCAACTCCATTAAAAACACTCTCGACTTCATGAATTATGTGAAGTCATAAGAAACCAAAATGAAACAAAAAAACTGCAATTGTAGTAATTTAGTTTTTTTTTGGTCAAATCTGACATGAAACTAAAATGTAACATCGAACTGTAATTGGAGGATTTGTCAGATTTCACAAAATGCAGATGAAACCATAATAAAATATAAACGTGATTGCAGGAATTTAGATTTTGATCTCATCATTTACAACCGAAATTAACTAAATAAACCTTGACAGTCAGGACTCAAGGTTAAAACATGTTCATTCAGTGATAAAACACTCCATAATCCTCTTCACTTCACTGTTATTTACATATTTATACACTTTTTGACACATTATTGAGCTGAACTGTATGCGGGTTGTTTGATTCGCTTTAAAAAGATGATATTTACAGAATAATACGACAAATAACAAGGACATGATCATCTGGTGGTGATCAATATTCTCACCTGCCGATCGGATCCATCACGAGAAACTCCTTAGTTAAGAGAAGACCATCTGGAGGATCCTCCGCGAAACACCACAAACACACACACACACACACAACACACAACAAACACACACACAACACACAACACACAACACACAACACACACACACACACACACTCACACTCACACACACACACACACACACACACACACACACACACACACACACACACACACACACACACACACACACACACACTCACACACACACACACACACAACACACACACACACACACACACACAATCACCACCCACACTCTCAACACACACACACTCACCCACGACGAGGAAAGTTTCCTCGCACAAAGCTGCGACCGCAACGCACCGCGCTGACGTACATCCGCGGCCCGCCCAGGTTCGATGGGTTACATCAGCGTGGCCCCGCCCACCGTTTTCTGTAAACACTTGCATGTTCATATTTCATAATTGTTTAAGGATGTACTGTCTGGTTTTGGTCACAAACTGTGTGATGATGATTCTTTTAATTCTTTGAATGCCTTCGTTTGTATCATTGATATTTGTATTCTTTTATGTGTGCACACATTGACTTTGACTTTTATTTATTTTAATATTCTGAGCTGATGCTGGTTATGTTCATACTGCACTCCCAGCTGACGAAAATATGTTCTGAGAAATGCTTTGCGAAGTTCTCATTACACATTATTTCTGAAGTTCAAAACGCTCAGAATGTTAAACCGTTCAAAAATGTGTTTGTTATAAAAACAATGTTACTGTTGATATTCTCCTGAAACTATCTCAGATGAACGTCTAAACTAAAATCTGTCGAAAGTTAGGGTATTAATAATGTTTAATGACACACACGTTTGTCTAGTTATGCAAGTGATCGCTGCAGTGGAGCGGATTTATAATGAAACGCTCTCAATGTTCCTGCAGCTCTTTGGTTTGTTTAGTGCTCATACACCATAAACAGAAGATTCACACACACACACACACACACAAAAAAAAAAACACACACACACACACACACAAACTCTATCACACACACTCTCTCACACACACACACACACACACACTCACTCACTCACACTCCACTCACACACACTCTCACACACTCACACACACACACACACAAACAAACACACTCAATCCAGAGACATTCCATAAACTGTGGACGTTCTGTGTTCAGCTGAAGACTGCGATCTGAAGCTGTCGTGTTTGTATAATGCAGTCTTTATGAGCTCTCGCAGCTGCGGAAACGGACGCTGTAGCTCTGAGACGAATGGCTTTTATTACATCTAATGTTGTGCCAGATCACAGTCGCTAAATCTGACTGGGTCGCAGAAAACATGGGACATCCAGGGCGGCTCATTGTACCGAACACAGTCGCAGGAAGAGCCTGGAACCTGACCAGACTTCCTGAGGACCAGGAAAACCGGCCGTGAACCTGCTGTACGAGAGAAACACACACACACACATTACAGCCGTGACTGACAGCACAGGTCTGAGGTCAGCTGTGCCAGCGCCGGGCGGTTTGGGTGGTGCGGATGGGAGGCACAGACTAAACACACACACACACACACACAACTCTCTAGAGCAAAACATCTGCAGCTCCGACTGCTACAAGCATGAAAACACGCGTGTGATCTGGAGAAATCTGCATGTAACGGAGCCGCAGACATCACTGGAATACCTGAGAAACCTGCAGCGTGTTCAAACACATCAACGACAGACACAGCAAAACACGTGATCATGTGAGGAATGTGTGAGATGACTGGAGTTTGAGAGTTCAGATCTCAGACATTCTTCTGGAAACATCAACAGTAAATACTAAACATGGACATCAAAGCAAGCATGTGTTGGTTTAGTTAGTTCAACCCTGTTACCATCATGCATATCGTCTCCTTTTATTGTAATGAACAATCCTATAGAAAATAAAAATAAATAAAAACAACTCTTTAGTTAAACATGCTAAAGCCTCGTTTTCATCACTTCATCTCATGTTCTGTTCATGTTCATTCAGCTTGAGAAGCGTATTTAAACTCAAGCACATTATTCAGATCCACCTGGATATCACAATTATTATGATTTTGTTTGCTTTTTCAATCAAAATGATTGTTTTTGTGGAACGTTTCAGTATTTTGTAGAAAATGTGCGATGTTATGACACTAGACAATAGTCATGACAGGAATAATCCCAAAAGGCTGATTTGTGTCTTTAAAATGCTGTCTTTACACAACTTAACTTTAAATAAACAAGTTTTATTAAAAATAAGAACAAAGCAGCAAATTACATATAAATTAAATGTATTTTATATTAAGATTTTCATGTAGGTTTAATATTCAAAATACTATAGAAATTGAATCCAATGCAAAAAATGAAACACTCACTGTAATAATGAAATACACCGATCCATATTACAGTTTTTGCCTATTGCTTGAACACTATAGACACATGCTTAGACCAAAGTAACAAAACTTGAAGCTTTTGTTACTACACCTTAAACACAGTGTAACCATACCTTAAACAAAAGCGCTGCTTTGCACTTCAGTTGCAGTTCTGCAACACACTTGCTCCTGCACACTACACACTATTTCATACATAAGACACTTCGTTCATAAATGAAATCTCATGGGTACCATTGGGAAAACACATCTATTCAAAATACAACACACGTTGGTTAATTGAAAAGACGTTGACACACACCTGAAAACACTTACTTACAAAACTGATCACCAATCAGCCAACCACAAATAGGCCTCAGCTGAGCCATTTTGAGAACTTTGCAAGCATGGAGGCAGGGAGAGCAAGAGGTAGAGGAAGAGGAAGAGGAAGAGGAAGAGGAAGAGGCAGAGGAAGAGGAAGAGGAAGACGAAGACAAAGACAAAGAGAGAGGAGTAGGACATGGTCGAAGAGGCTATGCACGGAACAATATTTCAGATGATATTAGAGCAACATGATGAGATCCTGTGGCCAGACCCCAACAGACGGCAGGATCTGTAATCCCACCCACGCACAATTGGCCTGTTTTTCTGTATTTACAGTAGTGTATTTTGTGTTTTATTTTCGATGTTAGGTTTGAGTGCAGAGTTGCAGTTCGACATTGATGTGAATGGTTTTTTCCCCGTGTTGTGTTCTTGTGGCTGTGTGTAAAGTTTTGACACAATGAGCCGAAGTTTTGCAAAAAGCTGTTCAGCAATGGGCAGACAAAAACTGTAAAAAGTACAAATTATTCAGTCAAGGAAGCAGTGCGTGATTTTCTCTTATCTAATGCACAGGGATGTCAAACTTCAATTCCTGGATTGGGTTGTGTGTGTGTTTGGGTAAGTGAGTGGGTGAGTGTGTGGGTGTGCGCGTGTGTGTGCATTGCATCAGAGGGAAAATACAGCTAAAGGCTGTTAGAGGCCAAAACATCCCCAGCTCATGTCTGGAGAACAACATCTACTGACGACTGGAAACGCCTCTGACCTCAACATACAGTATAGAACGATTTTTAATATTTATTTGCTCCTTTTCTATGTAGATTTTTCTTGTACTTTTGTACCAGATCCTGTCAGAAGACTTTTGTTTAGTCTGAGACTCAAAACTGTGTTAACTCAAAGTCTTCTGTCATCCTGAGAGGTTAACAGAGGAATCCAGGGAAGAGCAGAAAGCAGGAGACAAGTGATGATCAAATGGCAGGATTTATTAAATAATATTAGTTGTGTATGTTTCAATGCTCAGATTTCATCAACAAGTGTTATTATATCAAACCAAAAGTAATGGAAAATTTCTGCTTCACAACATCATCCTGTGACGTTAAAAACCTGGAGACATTCTCTGATCTCTTACTCATGAAGAGAAATATACCTACTGTGTTTGTGTTGATCAAACTTAAAGTAGGAGGCCAGAGTTATTCCCAGACCTTTCACAGTTGGTTTGATATTAGAGTGCAGATTTCCAACATTGGCAATGTTTTTTTCTATCCCCACAGAGGGCCCAAACACAATTGCTTCAGGTTTACTCGCATTAAGGTGTAGAAAATGTGAGGACATCCAGGATCTTATGTCATTTAGATAGGCAAGCAAGGTTTCTAAGCCTTTCTTGTCAGTGTGCTTAAAAGGCAGATAAATTTGAGTGTCATCGGCATACAAGTGAAAAGATACTCTATGCCTTCTAAGAATAGAACCTAGAGGTAACATACAGTATATAATGAAAACAGAGTTGTGGCCAAAATGGATCCTTGAGGAACACCACAGGTAAGAGGAGCTATGGATGAGACGGAGCCTCCAATGCCAACTGAAAAGGTCCCGTCAGTAAGAAAAGATTTAAACAAACTGAGGGCACTTCCACGGATGTCAACATAATGTTAATATCAAATGACTTCAGAAATCATTCTAATATGCTGATTTGATGCTCAAAAAAAACCTTTCTTATTATTATCAATGTTGAACACAGTTGTGCTGCACAATATTTTAGTGGAAACCGTTATTTTCGGATGAACAGATGAATAGAAAGTTTAAAAGTACAGCATTTATTTGAAATAGAAATCTTTTGTAACATTATGAATGTCTTTATCATCACCTTTGATCAGTTTAATGTGTCCTTGATGAATAAAAGCATGAATGTATTTTAAACAGCTCATAGTGATAGAAGCAGGATCTGTTCGTCCTGACAGCAGGTGATGTGACTGAAGCAGACATCAGAGCTCAAGGTTTATTTGGTTAGTTTGATCTCTGCTGGTTACTGTCGGGACTACATCATTTAGTGGGTAAAGAGTATCTTCCTGAGCGTATCCATGTGTTCTGATGAAACAACATTTACATCTCTAATATTTCCTGATCTTCCACTAGATGTTTTCTCAGTGTCTGATGGACATTTCTGAGGTTCTCAGAAGCACAGGTCATCATAGTTTGTAAACGTCTCTAGTGGTGAACGCAAACTACAACAAATATCATCTTTGTGTTCCTATTTGCTCCACAATAGCGTTTCTAGGACTTTACAAAATATCATGAGATTGATTGTTCTGGTCAGAAGAGAGAAAGATGTCAAATCTGCAGATGTATCAGAAACATGCAAACAAGTGTTAACTAGGGTTTTTTTTTCAAGGTAACAAAACACAAATTATAGTGTCATAAATGCACAAAACTTTCAGTGTTGTACATGTTATATTCTTTAAAATATCAAAATATGAAAAACATTGCTAGATGCACAGTTTTATTAACTGTGTGTCATTCTCTGAAAATGGTCTTTTATTAACGGGAGGCTCTTGAAGGGTGTAAAGTTTAGTTTAAGTTATGAAGTGTTGTTCAGAACTCATTCTGTAAGTGTCGGATGTCGTGAGGATTTAGTGGTTTAGATACAGACTGAAATCATACTCATATGATCTTTATTCAGTGAATGTGATGAATCACTCATGGATGTGATTAACAGAGGGGTGGGGGGGAACCAGCAGAGGAAGCCACAGTCTCTCATCACACTGACACTTTACCACCGTAACCATAGCAACAGCAGACACACTGTATCAGCCTCCACTGACAGAGAAAAGAGCAAATCACACAAGATCCTCCAGCGCCTGATTTTATGTTGATTTTAGATTTATTTAAAAAAAAATTGTATTTATTTATTTATTTTACAGTGTTAAAACTGAACACAGTTACAAGGTGAATGATTATAAAGGAATCAAACACACTTGGAGGAGAGTTTCTGACATGGTTCTCCTGCATCATTTTATTGATGCATTATTAATTTGGGATTTAATTGATTTCCATTATTTTCAATGGAAAGTCCAAAAACATCCACTAGAAATTTTTTTAGAAAAAAAGCAAGATCAAAATGACAGAAAGATCCTCAAGCATGTTAAACCATTGCTTGGTATTTAATTTAGTATGATTTAATGTGTGTGTGTGTGTTTTTGTGTGTGAGTGTGTGTGTGTGTGCGTTTTTGTGACAAATGAGGACAAATGTGTATACGACAGTAGGAAGGTATATTAGAATCAGAATCAGAATCAGAATAAGAATGAGCTTTATTGCCAGGTATGTTTACACATACGAGGAATTTGTGTTCATGACAGAAGCTCCACAGTGTAAAAGAATGACAGTGACAGAACAAAAAACACAGATAATAAAAATAGAAAAATAGAACAAGTAAATAAGGAATAAAACTATACAAATCGACAATTGTATGTACAGGTATATAACAATAGACAGTTGTATGTACAGGTATATCATGTGCAAATTTGAGGTGTATGCTGAGTATGAGTGTTAGATAAATAAATGCATGAGTGAATAAATAGTGTGTGTTCCAAAGTTATTGTCAAGTGTTCATGAGATGGATGGCCTGAGGGAAGAAACTGTTACTGTGTCTGGCCGTTCTGATGCTCAGAGATCTGTAACGTCGACCAGATGGCAACAGTTCAAAAAGGGAATGTGCTGGATGTGAGGGGTCAAGAGTGATTCTGCCAGCCCTTTTGCTAACTCTGGATAAGTACAGTTCTTGGAGAAAAGGGAGGGTTGAACAAGTGATTCGCTCAGCAGTCCGGACTACACTCTGAAGTCTTCTGAGGTCAGATTTGGTAGCTGAGCTGAACCAGACAGTTATTGAAGTGCAGAGGAAAGATTCAATAATGGCGGCAGTCGAAAGTTCGCAGCTCGTGAAGGTGATTGTACTTCCTCAGCTGGCGAAGGAAGTACAACCTCAGCTGGGCCTTTTTCACAATGGAGTCAATGTGAGTGTCCCAATTCAGGTCCTGAGAGATTGTGGTGCCAAGGAACCTGAATGACTCCACTGCAGTAACAGAACTGTTCATGATGGTGAGTGGGGGGAGTGCAGAGGGGTTTCTCATGAAGTCCACGGTCATCTCCACAGTTTTAGCGTGTTGAGCGCCAGGTTGTTGAGACTGCACCAGACAGCCAGCTGCTCGACCTCCTGTCTGTAAGAAGACTCGTCACCATCCTGAATGAGGCAGATGAGTGTGGTGTCGTCTGCAAACTTCAGGAGCTTGACAAAGGGGTCTTTAGACGTGCAGTCGTTGGTGTAGAGGGAGAAGAGCAGTGGAGAGAGAACAAAACCCTGAGGAGCACCAGTGCTGATCATACGGGTGCTGGATGTGTATTTCCCAGCCTCACTAGCTGCTGCCTGTCTGTCAGGAAGCTGGGGATCCACTGACAGATGGAGGTGGGCACGGAGAGCTGAGTTAGTTTGGGCTGGAGGAGGTTTGGGATGATGGTGTTATAGGCCGAGCTGAAGTCCACGAACAGGTTCCTCACATAAGTCCCTGGTCTGTCTATATGTTGCAAAACATAATGCAGTCCCATGTTGACTGCATCGTCAACAGACATGTTTGCTCTGTAAGCAAACTGAAGAGTATCGAGCAAGGGTCCAGTGATGTCTTTCAGGTGGGCCAGCACCAGTTTTTCAAGAGACTTCATGACCACAGACGTTAGAGACACAGGTCTGTAGTCATTAAGTCCAGTAATTTTGGGTTTCTTTGGGACGGGGATGATGGTGGAGCGTTTGAAGCATGAAGGGACTTCGCACAGCTCCAGTGATCTGTTGAAGATCAGTGTGAAGATGGGGGCCAGCTGGTCAGCACAGGATTTCAGACAGGCAGGTGTAACACAGTCTGGGCCTGGTACTTTTCTCCTTTTCTGCTTCCGGAAGGGAAAAGGACCTTGGAGCCCACTCGTTCTCGATGATTGAATTGACAGGTGTGGGGGGAGGGGGGTTCTTCGCTGGAGGTGAGAATGGTTGTGTGAGGTGGTTCAGGGAGGGTGTGGGGGCTGTTTTTCAAAAACTGCAGTTAGAATGAATTCAGATCGTATGCCAGGTGTGATTCTCCCACAGTGCTGGGGGGTGGGCTTTTTGGTCTTGTAAATGGTGATTTCTTTTAGACTTTTCCACACTTATGCCGAGTCACTGGAAGAGAATTTAATTTTTTTTTTCAGAATAATTCCTCTTTGCCATTTTGATCTCCTTTTCTAGTGTGTATTTGGTCTGTTTATACAAGACTCTGTCCCCATTCCTGTGGGCATCTTCTTTGGCCTGATGGAGCTGTTTGAGTTTTGCAGTGAACCATGTTTTGTCGTTGTTGTAGGTTAAATGAGTCCTGTTAGGAATGCACATGTCTTCACAGAAAAGGATATAAGATGTTACAGTCTCTGTGAGCTCGTCCAGATCGGTGGCAGCAGATTCAAAGACGCTCCAATCAGTGAGGTCAAAACAAGCTTGTAAATCCTGCTCTGCTTCATTAGTCCATCTTTTTACAGTCCTTAAAACAGGTTTAGCTGATATCAGTTTCTGCCTGTAGGTCAGTATAAGATAAACCAAACAGTGATCAGAGAGCCCCAAACTGCT
>JADLZN010002261.1:0-112994 GCA_018155175.1 Sinocyclocheilus anophthalmus | reverse complement strand
CTTTTCCACTGCATGGTATGGCACAGTACGGTTCACTTTTGGGGGGTTTTCAACTGGGTACAGTACCTGGTACCCTTTTTAGTACCACCTCGGTTGAGGATCCAACTGAACCGTACCATTACCAAAACGTGACATGTAAACTCTGCTGATCACTGATTGGCCGGAAGAGAATCGTCACTACCTGCTTCACTGAACTTGCGACACAAACACAAGAGAACTGCTAGATTTAAATCAGCACAGTCAGCGAAGGATCGGAGCGCACTGTTTTTTAACAACCAAAAAATGGCTGTTATGTGGTCTGTTGAGGAAGTACAGACGTACTTCTCGTTGATAGTCCGAGAAGAGCGGAGATTTTTTTGATGGCCAATGCGGAATTTAAAAACTTTCACGGAGTCACGGCAGTAGAGGTGGTGCAACTACAACGACATGAGTATAATCCTGCCCACTCAAAAGCAGTACTTAACTGCAGTGGAAATGCAAACCGAGCTGTGCCGTGTCGTACTGAGCCGTGCCGAGCCGAGTCTTACCACGCAGTGGAAAAGCACCATTAGAGGTCTCTAGAAGGCATCTAGCTCAGCATCCTCATCTTCTCAGAATCTAAAAGAAGCTAGACGAAGGGCCGTCCACTGATATGATTGCCTTTCTATTCTATCGCGGTAACCACCTCTGGGGGATCAAAGAGCCAATGGTGTCTTGAACTTTTGGAGGGAATGTTTACGACTCTTTGTCTCCAAGCATGGTATTTTGCATATGTAACTGGATTGGGTGTTGATGCAAAACTATTAAAGATTCTTATAACACTGATATGTTGCATACGTGTCAACATGTAATATGCACTATCATTTAGATCATCAGAATACGAATTCATAGAGACCAAACATGGTATAAGTGAGGTGATATTAACTAGTGATCTATCATAAGCATGCATAAAACAGTATACAATACACAAGACCATATACAAGAATGTAATAATCATACACAATGACCTGGGAGGATAGGAAGGTCATAGAAAAACTCTATTAATTAATGAAAGAAGTAATTTCCAGTGTGTGTCTGTTTTAGAGATAACTAAGAAGGGGGGGGGGGCAGATTCTCTCTACATACTCTACATACTTTTTAGGTCGTAAAGTTTATCTGGTTTGGCTGAGGTGTCCTGGTTGCCATGGTAACCAGGGGCATGGAGGTCATTCACAGACTTTTAGGCACCAAGTCTGGTGTTGGGTGAGGGGGTTTACTGGATTGTTCACTAAATATTATGAATAAATGTGTGTCTGATTAGTTCAAACGCCACATTGGATTTACAGTAAGGAATGGAAGTTAAAGTGCTTGAAGTTCACACACGTAGCATAGTCACATGTTGAATAATTTGAAACCTTTAGAATAAATGCCACTTTCTTTGATATTTGGTTTTATTATACAATTGAAAATGTGTTTTAGGTTTCAAAAATGTGTCTTAGCAATTTAGAATACATTTATTTCATATTCATAAAGCAGAACAAAGCATGAAGGAAGTGCTAGCTTTAATCAATGGACTCTTTGAAACAACTTCAGTTTCAGTGAAATAAAGACAAGAGCTTTATGGGAAAGTGACTCCTCCCACCACATCCCTCATTACAGTATACCTGAGAGAGTAGCAGCTTATCGCTTCAGAAGCTTGCGGGTTTAAAAAAGGTCACTGTGTCTGAGCATTGCTTAAATGTACCAACAATTTTCTTGCACAGTTCTTAGTTATGGAAATGTATCAAAATACCACTGACGTTCTTCATGTAGAATTACCTTAAAATGTCAAGGACTCAGTTAGGCAGTCTGTGCTCAAGCAAAACCGTCCATTCAGTGTTGTACACTAGCTCTGTCAGTATGGTATTAGGGTTGTGTTTCTAAAGGCCAACTTCAGACAAACCATACTTATTCAATATTATTTCAAGCCTGCCTGCTCTTATTTTCTCAGCTGAGAATTTTTGACATCTCCACAAAGTTCCTTTCCATGCAATGACAAGGGACAACCCAATGACTTTTCTAGCTTATTTAACCCCTGTGTGCACTGTATTACAATTATTCTAAAGCCCTACAAAAGAAAAACAGACCCAAAACACCCAAGAAACCACATAGCAATGCCACTGGCAATCGCCTGCAACACCTAGCATCATAATACCCAGGTCTACGCAGCCAAACACCACTCATATTTTCTTTGGAAAGTGTCAAAATCTAGTTATTTTAGAAGTTTGTACTCTGGAGGTGTAATTGGCTTTGGTGACAGAGCCTTTGAGTTGTAGATTAAATAGAACAGAAAAAAATTACTGGAGCTTGGTGAAGGTTATCATGTTGCAATCATGCGTAGTGTGTCTAAGATAGAGTATCTGACTCCTTTCTGATGTCAAAATTCAAAGAGGTTTTCACCAGATATGAGAGTGTGCATGTTTTTCTCTTTGTGATTTTGTTAGCCATTTGCTAAGCCTCAATTATGGTGCAATGCAGTACAGTGATGTAAATAATAACATTACTCTGTTTAACTCTTTCCCGACTATTGACAGAATTTTCCGTCTTTCTGTGTTTTCACTGTTATACACATCTTCTGAAAGAGTATTGCATTTCTAGATCAAAACACAGTGAAAAAGCAGAAACAAGTGATCGTATATGTAAGCAAATGCATATGTAAAATAACATGATCATCAAACATTAATCCGCATATAAATCAAAACTGCCTAACATTACCGAATGAAATGTCGATCCAGGAAGTGGTAAAGGACTGTGCAAGTTTTGGGGGTGTTGATGGAAGCGATCTACTCTATGTTTTGATCATCGATCTGAAATCAATCCAGATGTAGACTTTGACAAAATGTGATTTTCTCAGCTTTTTGTTCAGAATGTTGCTTTTTATAAATCTTACCCACATTCCAAGTGTTCATTAACCCTTTCAGTGGTGAGTTTAAAATATTATTGCGGTACCCCCAGAGTGAGTTTTTTTTAAGGCGACCATTATTTTAGAACGTTTCCCCTTACTGTTTCCATGGCGACGTGTCATGCTTGTCACGTGATACACCGCGGCCACAATAACACTGTATGACAGATGGATTTTGTTTTTCCTTTTTTATTCAAAATATTCACAAACTTGCTTACCATGTCATGAACAATCTGATATTCCGATTCACAAAGATGTGTAAATGAGTGTGTTTTGTCGTTTAAAAACCTTTCTAAATGATCTTGATCGTGATCTGTGATGTGAGAAGGCCGCCGCCATGTTTGTTCGCGCTGCAGTTCAGAGAGTCCTGTCAGTCGGATTTACAGCACATGAATTCATCAATTTCTCCCGAAATACAAATAATAAGTGGCCGGTGAACTGGGTGAAGAACAGAGTGAACTTTATAGTTACTTACACCATGTGTATCTAATATGAATAAAACACATCGTCAAATTAAATTTGAATGGATTGCTATTGTTGCTTACATAGACATGTGTGTATTTTACAAACTCTAAATGTATTGTTTTACTAGTACTTATGTGTATTTAAATGTCTGAAACCTAAAATAAACATGATGTGGTTAAAAACACTGCATAGTTGTGATAACATGACAAGCACGGTGCACTTCTCTCTCTGGCTCAGCGCCAGCCAAAGCGCGAAACCACAGTTTGAATTTGGCAGTTATGTGACGTCACCGAACGAGTCTACTCCAATGTGACCCTGGACCACAAAACAAGTCTTAAGTGTCAATTTGTTTTCCCGGATGATTTATACATCATCCGAAAGCTGAATAAATAAGCTATCCATGCTGTATTTGGCCGAGATACAAATATTTGAAATCTGGATAGAGGGTGCAAAAATCTAAATATTGAGAAAATCATCATTAAAGTTGTCCAAATGAAGTTCTTAACAAAGCATATTACCAATCATAAATGAAGTTTTGATATATTTACAGTAGAAAATTTACAAAATATATTCATGGAACATGATTTTTACTTAATATTCTAAATATTTTTTGGCATAAAAGAAAAATCAATAATTTGACCCATACAATATGTATTTTTGGAATTGGTGGGCTGGCGGGCCAGCCAAAGCCTCGGTGCTGGACTAAACACTATAGACCAACTTATTTAGTTTAAAATATGTTTCCTGAATGTGTTTAAATTATCCATAGTCTATTCTCTTCATTCATAGCTTTGCTATTGGTTGCACTGCTTCCAAGCAGTGTATGTTTATATTAGAGCTTTTATCCAATAATATTTCAGCAATCGTGTTGCCAGGGTCAAAGAAATCTGCCTTAAGAACTTCAGAATTAACAGTGCAGGCGTCTGTTAGCTTAAAATCAATGGCAATGAAACCATTGCTTTAACCAATCAGATTTCGAGTTGACAACACCAGGGCCATCTAGCTGGCTAACGACAACATCAGCATTTTCTTCTCCTTTGATTGGATGGTCAGCATACTAGCTAGCATGCTGCTAGCATCACTGTAAATCATTTTATCAAAACTTAGTAAAACTTTATTACTGTTACTGTATATCATTTTACATTGATACATATTTTTGGAAGGCACCTCAAATACTGTGTTAAATGTTACACTGATTGTCGAGTCAACAAATAAAGGAGTCATTTTATTTATGATCGATATTGGGGGTTTTTTAATCTGTTTGACCTCCTGCTATTTCAGTTTTCTCAAGTATGTGAAACATATGCTATTTCAAAATAGATAGATAGACAGATGATAGAAAGATGTTGGAAATCAAACAGAAAACCATGCTAGCATCATGCATGAAAAATGTTGCTTAAACAGAATGGCTCGATATCTGTGTCTGCGATAGACAAAGACACTCTCAGACTGAATACACCCCCTGAAGCTGGTGTTTAGTGGGTTGTGACAGGCCCGTTACTTGGAATGCCACTGTGATAAATGCAGATTAGATCCATTACCCAAATCTGTTCTGACCTTGTCACGATCTGTTGGAAGAGAGATGTTGATGCCGCGTCTGTGACTCACACAGCACTCTACACCACGTGCAGCGTTCACACATCCACCATCCGCTCATTTAAAGTATGATCATTTAGTAATTAACTTTGTCATGTGATGAATATTTGTTGAATGCTTGTTGTGATTCTATGAATTTTCTGAGGAATAATTATTACTTATAAAAGTTCTGCTGAATGGGTATGAGTACATTAAAGGATATTTCCAATTCTGCCATGAAAGTTGTGCATTAAAGGGTTAGTTCACCCAAACATTTGTCATTAGTACTCACCCTCATGTGTTCGAAAACCCGGTAAGACATTCGTTCATTTGGCACCAATTTAGATATTTTGAGAAATATGACGAGCTCTCTGACTAGGATGAACGATTGGAAAATAATTAATTGCGATTTTTTTTTTCCAATATGCGATTGCGATTAATCATGCCATCTTTTTAAAGCTCTTTTAGTGCGATGATTCAACACAAGAAAGATTAACATCATTTTGTATAGTATGCCCCATTCACACATTAGATGAGTAACAGAAAAGTGTCTTTTCTGTAGGCCAGGCTCTATTGTTCTGATGAAATTTGGTGATGCTATGACTGTCTTGTAAGACATTTGTATTTAACAACTACAACACGTTATATTGACTGAGTTCTTACAAATTCCAACCATGGTAAAGATGTAATAATTATGACAACATAAAGCACTGACAAATAAGTCTGGTGTAAACATTAATATTAAAGTCAGTAACAAATCGCACAAACTAAAGTAGATTGCAGAAATATAAAAACAAATCTGTTGCTTTACCACACTACTTTAGGTAATTCACAGTCACTGTAATAAACAAATGTAAACATGTGCACTGCACTTTTTAAACACTGTCTGTTAACTTTAGACCATGCAGTGGTTCTCCAACTTTTTTGGTTGCGCCCCCCTCAGACTACCAAATAATTTCACTAAACATTATGAAAAATTAATGTTTTTTTAATTTAAAAAACCTACAGGAAAAAAAAAAAAACACCTGCATCACTTGAAACATTGAAAAATAGCATAGAGAGAATAACTTATTATTATTCTCTCTCTGTTATTTATTTATTTTGTGTGGGTTTCATGCTGTCCGCTAAGGCATAGGACACACACAGGCTTTCCTACTCACCAACGACATTAAACACCGTGTCTACACCGGACGCGAGCGGCAAAATACAGTAGAACCATTATAATCAGTGACGCTGTGTACACTGGATGCGGCGCGACATTAAACTGATGCCTTGTTCTATTTATGACGTACTGACACAAAGTTAAAATTATTTGCACCGGTCGCTTTGTCGCGTCCAGTGTAGAGCTGTTGCGGAGTGACGCGGACAATGTAGGTCTGGATAGAACCGGTGAGTGAGCCGAGAGCAAGATAGGCTGAATATTTTCTGCATTTAGCTTGTGAATGACCAGCACCTGCCTGGGTCTGTGAGACTTCGTCTATGGCTTTTCTCTTCCCTTTCACAAACTGTCCATCCCCAGATCAACCTTTTTCTTCAACGCGGAAATAGCCATGGGTGAGACTCCGGTTCATTAGTCGCTATAGGGAACTAACGAGTTGAGAAATAACAAGGCGTAGTAAACCGGTAAAACCGTTGCAATACCAAACCAGTGGTTCATCATTCAGATCTTGCATTATAATATGATAAGACACACCAACTTTCAATATCAAGCAGCAAAACACACTGTTCAGCTAAAAATAGCTGGACGGAGTGAGCGATGAAACGGAAAGCCATACCCTATATTTTCCAAATGGCAGCTGAGCCCATTTTACGGGGACAAGAAACACGCAGTTTTTGGCTAAGTTACGTCATTGGCTGTTTACGTTTTATTGAATTTATTTTAGTGAGGGCCCGCGCTCGACTTGAAGCAGCGCTGCTTAGATCGATTGGTGTGTGTCATCAAAGCACTGAGAGCTATAAGAGAGCGCAGACGTCTCCTCGTACTTTGATGTCATACACGATCTGATCTTCAAGTCGAACACACCTCTTTACTCTCGCCTGTCACGTGACCATGTAATCACAGCCTCTGCGATTGAAAAATCGAAATTTTTCAAATCGCGATATTATCGCAAATGCAATTAAATCGTTCAGCCCTAATCTCGAACCGCCCAGAGACGCAAGGTCAGAAAAGTACCAAGATGTCGACAAAATAGTCCGGTGGACATCAGTGGTTTAATGTAAAGTTAAGAAGAACGAGATAATTTTGCACAAAGAAACAAACAATAATGACTTTACTCAATCATTTACATCTTACTGTCGTCACTTGTCGCGAGCATGTGACAGAGGAATAAAGTAGAATGTGGAATAAGTCATTATTTTTCTGTTTCTTTGCGCAAAAAAGTTTTGAAGCTTCATAATATATATTGTGTTATATATATATATTATCATATATAGTGTGTGTGGTGTATACAGTATTATATAATCATATATTTTTTTTTATTTATTTTTTTGGGAAAGAAGACATCTTTGTAACATAAATGTCTTTATTATCACTTTTGATCAACTTAATGAATCATTGCTGCAAAAAAAGTATTTTTTTTTATGTTATTCACACAGACTTCTGATATATATATTAGTTTTAATGTTTTTGCTCACACTTTGGTTTAGGAATAAATTCTCACAATTACCTAACTATTAACTACAAACTCAATAAACTCCTAATGCTGTTAAAGTTAAGTATTGGGTAGGCTTAAGGGATCTAAAATATGGTCATGCAGAACAAGGCATTAATATGTACTTTATAAGTACTAATAAACAGCCAATATGCTAGTAATGCATGCTTATAACCAACTAGTTAAGAGTGAGAACTGGTCCCTAAACTAAAGTGATATCATGTTTTTGCATACATTGAGTGTCTCCATTTTCTGCTAAAAAAACAGTTTTTGTTTGTATAGTTTGATTTTATGTGCAACATCCCTCTTCTTGACTGTGGTTATCTCCCATTTGACTTTCTTATATCTGACATGAGGCAACAGCTCTCTTTCATATTCCATGAAGATCCAGATGCCCTCAAATCCTCACTTAACCTAAACCCTCCCCAAGCTTTCCTTTAGCTTCCCTCCTGAATTATCAAACACACATGGAATTTATATAACTTATTTGTTCTAGTGAGCGAGTACCAGCCAAGGAGTAAAGGCT
This sequence comes from Sinocyclocheilus anophthalmus, assembly GCA_018155175.1. NCBI lineage: Eukaryota > Metazoa > Chordata > Actinopteri > Cypriniformes > Cyprinidae > Sinocyclocheilus > Sinocyclocheilus anophthalmus. Next base: position 104,878 of record JADLZN010002261.1, on the reverse strand, counting down.
TTTATTTTTGGCTTAGGCTTGATCTTGTGAATATACATAGCGGACCCTGAGAGGTTAAGTAAATATCTACAGCGGATCTAAAAATATGAATAGTTAATCATAACTAGTTATGGATAATTATTCATATTTCCTGTTGTGAGCTAAATTGGCTACATGGCCCGCAAGACCCAATGAAATGGATAGTTTTTTTTTTTTTTTCCCTCCAGACCCATTGCTATGAATTATTGTGTAGTAATTTATATAATTTGTAATATCAGATCTCATCTATCTAATATAAGAATAATATATCTTAGCAAATTATTTTAGAAAGAAATCATTTTTGTCCGCAAAGATGCCTTAAATTGATCAAAATTCGTGACAGCTGTTCTTTTGAAACTTTATTTTAATTAAGACCATAAAAAGAAATTAAATAAGAACATTAATAATAATAATATATAGGTTTTGGAGCACCAATACATCATATTTACAGAATGAGTTCGTGAAGGATCCTGTGACCACTGGAGATGGCGTAAGATGCTGAATAATTCAAAACAAACACCGTTTGTCTTTCGTTACAGCTGTATTATAAAATCACTAGGGGACGAATTGAATATAAAATGCCTGGTAAAATATAATTTTTACTCATGTTTGTAGGCTATTGACATAAAGGTCATGTTGAGGGGAATATTTTTGGTGAAATTTGTATACATTTCAACAGGCCCAGTAAAAAAAAAAGCGTAATTGCTTGGGCTGGAAGCAGTAATCTCTTGTTTACAGTAAATCCAAAACCCTATGCTAATTGAAACTCGCAAAGTCATAAATTTTTGTACTTTGCTTGGTAATAGATCCATTTAGGCCACCACACTCATAAAAATTAGACTTTTCGGATCTATATCCTTTCCGTTGAATTGCATGTCTAAAGTGCCTGTACTATATGCACTTACGTAATGATACGTGAAGTTACAAAAGATTACTTTGAGGAGTAAGGCGTGTTCTATTATCTTAGCCCTAACAGAAAATAAAACGAGACAGCTGTTACATAGAGATAATATAATATAAATATATATATATATATATATATAATATATAGAATCATATTTTAATAAACATAGAATAATAGTCATCCAGGTCATCATGATTTAGATATAAAGTATGTATGATCAAAAAGATATAAATAAATTAAAGTTGTATGGAAGCTTTGCATTAGAAAGAAATTGTAACATGTTATCGACTGATAATCTTCTCCTTCATTGAGCTGTCAACTGAAGAAAGGCTGCAACCGGATCAAATACAGAGTTGAACAACTCTTGACTGTCCATTCAGTCTGATTTGTGAACTGAATCAAATGGCTCATTGAAAAGAATGAGTTTAAAAGAAAGATTCATTTACTAGTCCACTTCAGTTCACTGACTCTGTGTTCCAGGTACAGTGGTTCTTGACTTCAGAAGACATGAAATATAGCACACGAGTCATATGGACCATTTTTATGATGCTTTTTAGTGTTGTTGGAGTCATTATACAGAAAAGAACTGTTTGAAGAATCTCCAAAACGTTCCTTACGGGTAAACGGTCCCTTCAAGATCTCAATCTTATGACAGAAACTGGTTTGATAGTGCTTATCTTCAGATTTCTCACTCAATGGGTTTTCATCTGTCTTTTTAAATTCAATAGCATACCATATTTACCTATATTGTAGCACAGTGTGCCAAGCAAATGCATCATTAACACTTGTGGGCTTTATGTGGTAGTCAAAACATGCCAAACAGAGTTTAAAATGTTCCTGTCTTTGAAGGAAATGGTGAAGCTTCGCTGTTTCCTTTCCTAACGTGCACAGCACACAAAATATAGGGCTCTTCAATCTGAGGTCAGCAGACCCATGCAAGTGTGGTCTTAATGGAGACCTCCTACATAAAGGACCTCCTCCTCTCCATCTCTTCTTGTGTCATGACCATTACCAAGGACCCACAATGTTTTAGAGGGCCTCTGGTGTAATTAGTCCAGATTCACAATGGGGCCATTTCTGTTGTACCACTCATTCTTGAGCCCCCATGAATGCAGCATTACCACAAACACAGTGGAGGAAGAGCCCTGCTCGCATTATTTTAAAAGAGGAGGAGATAATAATAACCCGAATAGGCCTAGAGTAAAAGCAGATATTTTCCTTTAAAAGGAAAAAAGGCACTGGTGGATTTGTCCTGTATGAGCTGAGCAAACTCTCATCATATGTCTAATTTAATGTTTGTGTCTAATTAATAAGCCATGTGCACATAAAGGTGACATATCATGAAAATCAGACTTTTTCCGGTTTTAAGTGCTATTATCGTTTCCCTGGTGCATCTACCAACCAAGGAAATGTGAAAAAGATTATCCCAGTAACTTTCTTTTGGTAAGCCTTTTCTGCAAGCATCTGAAAAACGAGAGCATCAGATTTCGCTCCTTTTGGCAAAGGGATTGATTATGATATCACCGCCCCTTTATCTGCACGTTCCCACTCACGGCGCCGCCACTCTTGTTTTCGCAAGCGACCAGTTCTAGCGCCATGGCAAAAGTTCAAGCAAAGCATGCTAACTGTTCTACCGTTAGCTGCACAGACGGGCATAGAACACTATTTAGAGTCCCAGTCTCAGAAGAGACAAGAGAGCAGTGGATTTATTTATTTACTGTATATTGGGCTGCTGCCACAAAGATCTAATTTAAACATGCAATTTCTTTCCCAGCTGTTCACCTTCACAGACATAACAGACCGTTTCTCCTTATTGTTTCCATGGCAACATGTCATGTTTGTCCCGTGACACACACCGCAGCCACAATAACACTGTATGATAGATGGATCGCTTTTATTTAGTTTTTCCTTTTTTATTAAAAATGTTCATAAACGTGCTTACCATATCATCATCTATCTGACATTCCGAGTCACAAATATGTGCAAATGAGGGTGTTTTGTTGTTTAAAAACCCTTATAAATGATCTTGATCATGATCAATGACGTGACATGGGCGCCGCCATGTTTGTTCGCACCGCAGTTCAGAGAGATTTACAGCACGTAAAGGTATCAGTTTCTCCCGAAATACATGTAAGTAAGTGGAGAATAATAGAGTGAAAACTTATAGGTTCGACACTATAGATCAGGGGTGGCGAACTCCGGTCCTGGAGAGCCGCAGCCCTGCAGAGTACAGCTCCAACCTTAATTAAAACTCACCTGCCTGTAGCTCCCTAGTAACAGTTCAGACCATGATTAGCGTGTTCAGGTGTGTTTGACTAGGGTTGAAGCAAAACTCTGCAGGGCTGCGGCTCTCCAGGACCGACGTTCGCCACCCCTGCACTATGTGTATGTAATATTAATAAAACATGTCGGCAAGTTATATTTGAATGGATTGTTATTGCTGCTTCCATAAACATCCGTGTGTATTTTACGAACTCTAAATGTATTGTTTTACTAGTACTTATGTGTATTTAAATGTCTGAAACCTAAAGTAAACATTATGTGGTTATGTGACTACATAACGAGTGCAGCGCATCGGAGTCTCACAGTTTGAATTTGGCAGTTATGTGACGTCACTGAACATTCTAAATCCCATATGTGGGACCATACCGCTCAAAAGGTTAAGCGTGGCATTCAACAACATCATCAACTGAAGGATGGAGAGCGGAGAAGTGCCTGGACTTCAGCTTTGTCCATCTATCGCTGTTTTCCATGTTCGTGGAGTACATGTAAACTGTGTGTTTACATTGCTTTTTAAAAATGGTGGGTACTGGAGCAGGGCCATCACTAGTGGGGTGAAAGGTGGTATTCTCAAAAAGGTCGTTATGTCTTAAGTGATGTAAACAGTTGAGAAAGAACATCAGATGGGTTCATTATTGGATCCATGAATTGTCTCTTAAAGTGACCGCGTCTAATTTTCCAGCTGCTGTCAGTGTCCTTAATATTAAAGAGAGAGAGAATCACTGACTGCTCTTGACTGAATTGTGTAGTTTTAACATGAATTAAGTTATATTTAATCTATACATGTGAAGACTATACAATGCTATTTTACATTAGATTATTCGGTTTCTGTACCTGGATACCTACAAACTTGAAAAAACTTGAATCATTTATTTATTTATTTATTTGTATCTTTGTTCTATTTATTTATTTGTGCTATTTACACAATTTCAACCACTGCACCGGGGGCCCTGACCAACCCAGCTACGGCACGAGTAATGCAGCATGATTTGAGATCTGCAGCAGATGTGAAGAAGATTATCAATAATTAATGACTTGCTAAGATACTGTATCTTCATGCATTTTCTCCATGCGTTGCCCATGCATTAAAAGAACAATCTCTGAACAATAAAATATTCCTCTGAGATGTACTAAAGATCCAGTCAACATACACTTACATCATTGGTAGTTCCTACTGTTGAGGTAGACCCTACTCGGAAGTAGAAGCTAATTTAATCCCAAAAGGCATTCCTATAATATAATAAAAAAAATTAAAAACTTGATGTGACGTGACTTGACAGCCAAGTATGGTTACCCATACTTAGCATTTGCTCTTATTTAACCCATCCAAGTACGCACACACACAACAGCGGGTAGTGAATACACACACACACACACCTTACTTCTATACCAATAGTTATGGGAACTATGTAAATGCACCTCTGGTGTAAAAGCTCCTATAGTTTACAAACACTTTAGTTCTTGCAGTTAAATGTATCGTAAACAAGAACTAAAAGCTGTATGATGACAAATGTTACATCATTTTCTAACCAGGCATGATACAACAAACAAGTTTCCGGGCGCAGCCTTGGAGTAGTAATAGAGTACTACTACTCTACTAGAGTACTAGTAGAGTAGTGTCAGCAGCCACATCACCCTGCAGTCAAAGACTTGTTGTCCACTGAAGCTAAGCAGGGTTGAGCCTGGTCAGTGCCTGGATGGGAGACCTCTTGGGAAAACTAGGTTGCTGTTGGAAGAGGTGTCAGTGAGGCCAGCAGGGGGTGCTCACCCTGTGGCCTGAGTGAGTCCTAACGCCCCAGTGTAGTGATGGGAACACTATACTGACAAAAAGCACCATCTTTCGGATGAGACGTTAAACCGAGGTCCTGACTCTCTGTGGTCATTAAAAAAATCCCATGGCACTTCACGTAAAGAGTAGGGGTGTAACCCCGGATTCCTGGCCAAATCGGGCCCCTTGGCCCTATGGACCATATGGCCACTAAACCACCCCCCTTCCATATTGTTTTTTTCTGTGATTGTTCTTATCACTCTTTCTCCTTTCCACCAATAAGCTGGTGTGTGGTGGGCGTTCTGGCGCAATATGGCTACTGTCGCATCATCTAGGTGGATGCTGCACACTGGTGGTAGTTGACGAGATTCCCCCCCTTCTATGTAAAGTGCTTTGAGTGCCCATAAAAGCGCTCTATAAAATGTAAGGAATTGTTATTAATACGTACTCTTAAGGCAGGGGTGCCCAATCCTGTTCCTGGAGAGCGACCTTCCTGCAAAGTTCAGCTCCAACCCTGATCAAATACAACTGAACCAACTAATTAAGATCTTCAGGAGAACCTATTAATTACAGACCGATGTGTTTGATCAGGACTGCAGGTTCAGATCTCCAGGAACAGGATTTGGCACCCCTGCCTTAAGGTAATGCTATGAACAGTTTAGCCACAGATCATGTACAAAGATGTCCCTTCCATGGTACTGATCCAGTGACTAGCTGCTGTACCCCAACAGCTATAAGGTATTTTTGTTTTCTTTCTGAGAATATTTGAATATTACTCCCTATGTCAGTTTTCAGAAATTAGTTTCCTCCTTTTTTTTCTAAGTACCAGTTGTATTGTGTAAAGCAAAACAAGATTCACTTTGTGTTGTATAATGGATGTTTACTCAAACATGAGGTTGAATGCTATTGATGTTTGATAATAGCTTAGTCTAGGATCATGTCCGCTTTGAATTATGATGGTAATTACCCTGATGGCTGTGTTTGTGTTTTGGCTGTAGTGTTGTTGGTTCTGCAAAGCCAATTAATTTGAAGCAATCACGCTTTAGTGTCTCATAGCCTTTGAATATAAATTACAGTCATCCCAATTGCTGTCATTTATTAATAAACCAACGTCCCTTCATTAGCACCGAATTAATGGTGGGTTTTGAAAAAGAGCATCTACTTCAGACCAGGGGAGAAAAAATGAAACACTTTGGCAATTTTTCACTCAAATTATGCCTTTTTTGCCTGGAGCAAAATCATTGAAGTAGTTCTTGATTATTTAAATACACTTGCACCTTTTGCAACTTTTAAACCTCACATACATAGATTATATATTAGGAACTCAAACTAATAAATTGTGGAAAATTAATCCATGACTAACTAACCAAGACAGCTCGTCAAGGTTTTCTTTCACAAATTATTGATCACCGATCACAGATTGGGTTTGTTATAAGCGCTAATGAGAAATGATGGCTGTCAGATGCTCTGTGGGGAGTGCATTACATACCTAATGACCTGGTTTCAACATTGTTTAAAGTGCTCTGAATCCAATTGACTTTGCGCACATCCATTCTTGCTGGAGGACTCCCGGTGTTACAGCATCTGGCCTTATGGTGGTCTTCTTTAGCCACTGTATTCTCGCAAATGCTTAATGTGTGCTAATTAAGTTTTCCCTTGTTAAATAAATCCCATGATTGTGATGAGATTTGTTTGACTTAATGGTGGCATATGGTTTAGTTGTTGAAGTGGAACCTATCAGCCATGGCAATGTAGGAAGTTAATTGATTTGAAGCATTACAAAGACTGTACAGGCAAGAGAATAAAACCTAGAATATTCTTTTGACATAAATCAACTGAGAATTGTATCCTCCTCTAATAAAACTCTTATCAGCCTGTTAATGATAGTAATGAATGGGTGTTCAATCGGTCATCCAGGGCAATCTTTATTTAATTGCCTTACAGCAGAAGGAGACAAAAGCGGCTGTGTGTGGTGACAGGTACTAGGTGTACAGGTAAGAGAAAGCTGGGACTTGTGGAATGACAGCGAATCTACTCATTAGCATAAAGTCTGTAGAAGTCATCCAAACATGTTCACACACAGACGGCAGAGATGGATCTCTTGGGGCCCATTGAATAAACTTATAAACGGAGTTACATAACCGTAGAGAAGGGATGTGTCCTATTTGTTTTACAAATGAAGCTGTCAAGCTCAGTGAATCTGATGGCTTGCAACGGTTGGATTCTAGCTATTGGTGAACTTGAAATCACAAAAATGCAGTGAATGAATGCTGTGTTATTTTATATCTTTGAGATGCTATTGTATTTTTTTTATTAATATTTTGAATTAGTTTTTATTTTTATATTTTCTGTTTTCATTTTAGTTTTATAGTATAGTATACAGTAGTAGAGTATAGTAAAGTTTTAGTTTTAGTTTTATTTCAGTCAATTTAGTAGTATTTAAGCCTTTATAAAAAAAAAAGTCTTAACCCATTGGGCAATTGACGTTGAAATATACATCAAATTGATATCAAAATTGACATAAAAAACCAGGTCAAATATGCAAATCAAACTGACATCATAAATTGATGTTGATTTGATGTAACTTGAACGTCAGACATATTGGCCTACATGCATTAAACCAATTTCAATGTGGGATTACCTTCCTATTTTAACACAATTACCACTGAAAGAAATTGCAGTCCAAACTAAATTTAAAATGATGTTACAGCATCTTGATCCATTCTTGACAAATATTTGACATCAAATTGATATCAAGGTGCTTGCTGGGAACTCATTGGTCATTATGGAGATAGTCTGTGTGGTTTTAGTTTTAGTTATAATAACTCTGGAATGAATCTTTCAGAAATCAGACTAATTCAGTCCAAGCAATTCAACAATTCATTTATTGAATGTTGAACCAACCCTTTCAGGCATATCCAACTCATAATGAGCAGGGTGAACTTACTGACTCATTGAATCAAGAAAGAGATCTCTTTCAAAACTGATATTTTCTGACACGTCCAATTGAATGAATGAATGATTGAAAGATTGATTGATTGATTGATTGATTGATTGAATGAATGATGTCAATCAAAGTCAATAGACTCCAATATTTGGTTCCTATCATTCTTCAAAATATATTTTGTGTTCCACAGAAGAAAGGTTTAGAATGACATGAACATAAAAGGAAATGTACACTTTTCAACAAAAACTGATTTTTTTTCATAATGAGCCAGCTAAACAATCCTCCATATCAGTAAACCAAGAACTATTTATACTGCTTTGAGCCGGAGCCCAATTGGGAACCGGGCTACACTTTTCCATTCAAAAAAATACTGGGCCAGTGCCCGCTCCTGGTTCTGAACCAGCCCTGAAACCTTGCAGGTCTCGAATAAGGGATGACATTCAGTAGGCGGAGCTTCCACTACAGAATGCAATTTGAAAGGCGCTCATTTATAAAGCTCGTTGAAGTTCAGGTAACTAACGCATCAGAGGAAACTAACATTCCCTTTCAGTCTGTCACTCTCAACGTCACGTCGGAGGACCGACGAAGTTGGGATCTCGCTTAGAGGGACCAATCTACTTCGAGTGTAAACTAAATGAGCCAATGCACATTGGCATGCGATTATTGCATCCAGCTGCTGCTGATCACAGCGTGAGTATAAGTAGCCAGCAGGTGCAGCGCATATTCAGCTTTTCGCTTCGGAGCCGAGCGATCACAAAAACTTTCGTTTTTGTTGTTTTTCTGGCTCCTGACTACTCTACTGAGAGAAGAAGACTGAACGAGTTCAGCGAGCTCTTGGAGAGCTCTTCGTGTTGGTGGATGGCGCTTCAGCGGTGGTGGTTTTTCCCGTGTCGAGTGGGTTGCACACCTCAGGCTGCACTACCCCCTGTTTGTGCTGCAGATGATCATCTCCCCTGTGCGCCTCAGCACACGCTAAAAGAGCTTTTTCCCCTAAAAGAGCAATTTTGGGTGCGTCTTTTTAAAGACGACGTTGCGTCTGGCAAACTCGACATTACGTCTTTTTTAAAGACGATGTGGGTCTTGCTATAGGCAACGTACCCCGGGCGTTCGGGATGCGGTCGTTACCTGGCGCTGGGAGATGGTCACGATCACTGCCTCTCGTGCCTAGGCATGAAGCACGCAGAGGTGGCTTTCGTGGATGACTCATGCACCCATTGCGGGGGTATGACCATCTCGGAGATGCGGACCGGACTCCGTTACCTGCAAGGGGGCGGAGTGCCCGTGCCACTGCCCCGATCTAGGGTTCCCGACCCCTCAAGGTTGCACGATTGGTTTCTCGGGGTGGCTTGCGCTGGTTCTCAGCACCCCCCCGGTGCCTTTCTTCCCGGAGGTGCATGAGTAGCCCAACAGGTCGTGGTGGACGGCACCTTTTTGCTGCCGGAAACTGATTTGCTGGATCCTCCTCACCTCACCACCCAAATAACCCAAAATAAACCTCGATGGGGGGAGATAGGGGGTTACAAGGGTACCCCCGGTGGAGCGGTCGGTTGCGATGGAGTTGTGTCCTAATACCGCCTCCAACTGGCGGGGAGAACTGTGCCTCCCCTCCCGGGTCTGTAGGTACTTGACTGGCCAGCGATGCCTATACGACCGGTGGAGAAGCTGCCTCCGCCTTACACGCTACGGCGTAATTGCAAGTGCACCAAGCCAAGGCACTGAGGGTTTTATTACTTGCTTTTTTTTTACGAGGGTGGTGGTTGAACGAACCCAGGTGTTTTAAGTTCAGAGAGAACTCCGCACAGCGGCGGATCTCGCGCCACGAGCGACGAAGGTTTCGGTGCGGTCTCTGGGTCGTGCGATGCCCACTATGGTGGTCCGGGAGCGCCAATTCTGGCTGTGACTGGCTGACATGCGCGAGACGGACAAGACACGATTCTTGAACGCCCCCGTGTCCCAGGCCGGCCTGTCGGCGACACGGTGGAGAACTGGCCCAGCGGTTCTCCGCTGACCAAAGCAGACTGAGGCCATCAGGTACATCCTGCCGGCGTGCAGCTACTGCCGTCACCGAGGGCGGCCCCCCTGCCACCGCCAAAACAAGAGCAGCGCTCCTGCGGCCTCCAGCAAAGCTGTGCCGTGGAGCCGGTCGCAGGGCAGCCGCCACGCCCGTCCAGGCCCCCGCCAAACCTGGTGGCAAGCGAGAGAGCAAGAGGCCCGGAGACGGAGGGACGTGCTCTTCAGGAGATGGTAAGCACACCACTCCCTCCCCCGGAGGAGGGCCGGGCGGAGAATCTTTTCATAATTCTCGACAAATAGCAATTCCTCTATTTCTGGGTCCCCAGAGGGGACGGGGGGTTGTGGACGATCTAGTGCGTATCACACTCACCCTCCTCTCTCGCCAGTGAGCAGCAGTGGGCGGATCGGGAAGACGAACCAACGGACTACCCACGCACCCTCTGCTCGAACGCAGGTCAGTGTTACACAAACCAAACCCCGCCTCAGACCGGCTACGAGATGCCCGGGCCGGGTCCCTCTGTTTTTCCGCGCTGCCCCACTGCGGGTACGCCTGTAGTTCCGTTGATGACACTTGCGCGGTGTCTGGGAGCCTGGCAAGAGCTACCCAGACCGTCTCGATGGCTCCTTCGAACCGTCAAGCTCGGCTATGCAATTCAGTCGCCCGGCATCCCCCCCCCCCCAAGTTCAGTGGCATCCGCTTCACAACAGTGAAGGCGGCCGATGGTCCTGTCTTGCGGGCGGAGGTCGCAGTCCTACTGGCGAAGGATGCGATAGAGCCGGTCCCTCCAGCCGATATGAAGACGGGTTTTACAACTCCTACTTCATTGTACCCAAGAAAGACAGTGGGTTATGAGCAATCTTGGACCTGCGTCTGTGGATGGTCTTGAAACGGGCCCTCATCCGGTTACGATTGATGCAGGAACACGCATATTCTGGGTGCATCCGTACCCGAGATGGTTTGCAAGTGGTCGGACCTGAAGGCGAGTACTTCATGTATGTCGACCCTCCGCCACCCGACCATATGCAATGTCGGTTCGCGTTCGACACCGCCCCCCCATGAAGGACGAGAATATCAGTACGAGGTCCTGCCCTCCGAGCTGTCCCTGTCGCCCCGTGTCTTCACGTAAGTTGCGGAGGTACCCCTTGTTCCCTTGAGAGAACAGAGCATTCGCGTTCCCAAACTACCTCGACGAAGCAGTCTCAGGATCAGTTGTGCAAACACAGGGATATGGTGCTCAGTCACCTCAGCTGGTTGGGGCTTCGGGTCAACTGGGAAACGAGCAAACTCTCCCCGATGCAGAGGATCTTTTTTCTCTGTATGGAGTTGGACTCGGTCAAATAAGAGCAGGATGGCGGTCCCACTGAAACAGTGTCAGAGGCTCCTGGGGCATATGGCATACGCAGCCGCTGTCACGCCGCTCGGGTTGCTACATATGAGACCGCTTCAGCACTGGCTTCATGGCGAGTCCCGAGTCGTGGTTACACCAAGTTAATAAAAGTTACACCGGCCTGCCGACAAACCTTCACCCTGTGGTCAGACCTTGTGTTCCTCCGGGGAGGAGTGCCCCTGGAGCAGGTATCCAGGCATTCTGTGGTTTGCACGGAGGCCTCAACCACCGGCTGGGGGGCCACATACAACGGGCTTGCAGTGTCAGGGGTTGGACGGGGCCCCAACTGCACTGGCTGACTCGAGTTGCTGGCAGTGCACCTTGCCCCGGGGGCCGTCTCAAAGGGCGATTAAGAGGCAAGCACGTACTAGTCCGTATGGACAACACTGCGACTGTTGCGTACATCAACTGACAAGGTGGTCTATGCTCCCGTCGCATGTCGCAACTCGCTGCCATCTCCTCCTCTGGAGTCAGATGCATCTGAGGTCGCTTCGTGCTGTTCCCATTCCTGGGCTGCTCAACCGGGCAGACGACGAGCTGTCCCGAGCTGCGTGCTCCCGGGGAGAATGGCGACTCCATCCCCAGACGGTCTAGCTGGTTTGGGGACGTTTCAGAGCCGCTCGGGTAAACCTGTTTGCCTCTCCAGAAACTCTCACTGCCAGTTGTTCTTCGCCCTGACGAGGGAACACTCGGGCACGGAAGCACTGGCACACAGATGGCCCTGGGGCCTGCACAAATATGTGTTCCCCCCAGTGAGCCTTCTGGCCACAGTTGCTCCACCCCCCCCCAGCCACGTGCCCCCCCCCCCCCCCCCACCCCCCCCCCCCCCCCACCACAACCGCACCCCCCACACACGCCCCCCCCCCCCCCCCCCTCCCAACCCCCCAACAGCGAAGGTAATATTAGCATGGTGAGCGGTCTTCTTCCCTGCGGGAACTGAGAATTCGAGAAGCAGGTACATCGATCGGGGCCAATTGGCCTACTCGGACCTGGTTCCCCGAGCTAGTGTTCCTCGCGACAGCCCCTCCTTGGCCGAATCCTCTGAGGAAGGATTTACTGACTCAGAGAGGGGGCACCCTTTGGCACCCACGTCCATACCTCTGAAAACTTCATGTCCGGTCCCTGGACGGGACGCGGAGGTTCTGGGTGGCCTACCCCAAGGGGTAGTTGACACCATCACTTCAGCGGGAGCGCCTACGCTTGAAGTGGAACCTGTACGTTGAGTGGTGTTCTTCTCGCCGAGAAAACCCCCGAAGATGCCCGATCGGAGTGTGCTGTCCTTTTTGCAGCAAGGGTCGGAGCGAAGGTTGTCTCCCTCCACCTTTAAAGTTTATGTTGTTGCAATCGCTGTTAACCCGACCCCGTAGAAGGCGGTCGTGGGGGAAGCATGACCTGGTCATCAGGTTCATTAGGGGGGCGAGAGGTTAAATCCTCCACGGGCCCCCTCTATACCTTCTTGGGACCTGAGTCTGGTGCTCACCGCACTACAGCAGGGCCCATTTGAGCCATTTTGCAGGCGGTTGAGCTGAAGTTCCATTCGATGAAGACTTTGCTCCTGCTTGCATTGGCCCCCATCAAGAGGGTAGGGGACCTGCACAAATTTTCGGTTGACGATTCGTGCCTAGAGTTCAGGCCGGCTGATTCCCAGGTAACCCTGAGGCCCCGGCCCGGTTACATGCCCAAGGTTCCCGCTACTCCCTTCAGGGATCAGGTGGTGAACCCGAAAAGCGCTCTATGCACTTGGGAGGAGGCCAATGAGTCCCCTCCCTAGTTTTGCGCGGTGACCGTCAGAGGCATTAAGGTGCTGTAGACCGGACGCAAAGCTTCAGGCCTCAGAAAAGGACCTTTGTATAGTAACGGGAGGCCGGGCAGAAGGGGAAGCCATCTCAAGCAGAGGATGCCCAATGGGTAGTGGATTGCATTCACCCGGGCCTTATCAGGAACAGGGATGCACTAGCACGCCTCAGGTTTGCAAGCTCACTCAACCTAGAGGTGTGCATCCTATGGGCGCTGGCTCGTGGCCCTCGCATGACAGTATCGTAGGGCTGCGGGCCCTGGGCGACCCCTAAAACATTCGCCAGCTTCGATAGCCTTCGTGTGGGAGCCGTCCTCCATTGTTCTCATTCAAAGGTAGAAGCACTGAGAGGCCCCGGATTCGGGTCGGCTTGCAAAAACCACTCAAGAGAGTCCATATAGTAGACCCTGTTAAGCTCCTCCATCCCCTCGGCAGCCAAACATGGCGGAGCATCCGCGCCAGGCCTTCACTCATTGAATCCTCGAGAACCGGTAGAAGGCTGGGTTCCATATTTAAGACCTAAGTGGATCTCATATGTGTTAAGTCCACGGTATAGCCTTGAGCCTGTTTTTCCCCGGCAGACTTCTGCCATTCCAAGAGGGTTCAATCACCTCCATTCTTCCATATGCACCTAAGGGATGTCCATATGTGCATTGCTTCCGAAACCTCCTTCGGGAAGGTTCGAGCTTCCGTAACGCCCCTGTTCCAAGTAGAACGGGTACGTTTTCCCAGTGTTATCCAGTCTTACTCTTTGGGTAGTGCCATTGCAGCAGTAGCTGGTCCTCTTGTGAAGAAGCCCTGGCCTACGCCAAAAAATAGGGGCGCAGGTGGCTTCCACAGGACACTGGAAGGGGCAGTAGCTGTGGCCCTTTGGTAGGATCCCAATTTCGTCGGTCCTCCGACGTGACGTCTACGTTCCCTCCTTCAGGAAAAGAGGGTTACATACGTAACCGAGACGCTCTCCTTCCACAAGAGATAAGCGATTTGGTGACGGTGGAAATGGGAGCCGGTTCTGAATGAGTGTCACCCTTGGCCGAACAATGGCTCCAGCTCTGCACCAGCCCAATGGTGAAAAAGCGGTATCAGACCATTCAGTATCACGTTGAGCCAAGAATCAATAACCATGATACTATAAGCGCAAATAAATATATAAATAACATAATGCAAAATGGATTTTTTTACCAGCCCATTGAAACAAACTCCTCGAAATAACCAATTCACAGAAACAAATCCCCATCGCTACAGTAAGCAAAATCTGTTGCTAATCTCCTATCTGTCCTATCTTTTCGTAAAGGTTACAGACCGAGACAGAAAATTGGTGTGTAAAATGGAGTTCATTTCATTTGAATTTGTGCATTATGTGGAAGTGCTGTCAAATCAAAGAAAACTTGATAAGACCGTTCACCCTGAGAAGCCTAAATCTGCAACCCAGCAGGACTCGACTAATGGATGAGAAATCAAAAGTGCAATCAAGCAAAGAAAATCAGAAGAGGCTGCAGTCTTCTCCGTAATCCTGTGGAGATCATTTGAGGAGAGGCAGGTAGGACTGAAAAGTAGCACTCTGCTCACTGTTTACAGATTAGATCTAGCTGTAGAGACCACGCACTGGAGGTAGTTTATACTCACTTTGTCAGAACGAGGCCCGTTAATCTAAATCAAGTCCTCGCTTTGGTTTGGGACTGTAATGAGCTCGGTGTGTTTTTCCTGTTGTATGTTTAAAGATACTCATCCATCTGGAGCACTGCAGTGTAACTGTGCTATCAATAGCTCCACCTCACACTCGCTGTGTTCCACCTTAGCAGAATGACAAAAAGATACTTAACATCGTGATGCAAGATGTGTTCAGCAATTACTGCACTGATTTATTATTATTAATTTTTAAATGTGAGCATTTCAACTTATGACAATAACTTAAATAAAGCCGATATCATAACCAAACGTTAAAAGCTGAAAACCTATTTTGTTTGTGTTTTGTTCACCACTCTTATGCCAGTGGCCCCTACTGATAATTAGATTTTACTTTTCAAACCAATACAAAATGCGCACAGTAAAATTCTAGTAGATTTACAGCAATGATTAGGCCTTATTCATGATCATTTAGACTTCAGGCACTTTTGTGTCCCATGTGTTGATTTCTATTAAAACTAGACAATTACATGAAGGTTGCATTAAAAGTGTCTTTGTTACTTTTTTACCAGGCCTTTATCATTTATTTTAAATTAAATTAAATGTTAGCCATTTTGTTACAGAAAAAAAAGAGTAGTGAAAATGACAATGTGATGAAAATGGTCACAAACCAATCATAGTGGGAGAAAATATATATATTTTTCTTTCTTTCTTTACCCTTGATGCTTGTATGTCCACTATTGGACATTGTTATTGTTATTACAAACTTGACAAGTTCTATATTCATCTTCAATAATTATCATTTATAATGTTGTGGAGAACTTTATTTGAGAAAACAAAGAAATGTTGAAGTGCTTTGATAAAAGTAATGCAATATTATATAAATGAATATATGACCAAAATCTTTTACCATATGTTAGGTAATTTTCAATCACTGTAATGATACGTTTGATATTAGTGGTCTAGTCCGTAAAATTGCTTATAAATGATTTATATTGTGAAAAACCTGACTTGACTTAGCTTTTTGATAATATATCTCATCAAACTATAAAATGGGAAAAATAGAATTAGAAAGAAAATGTCAGACAACAAAATTCACCTGAAAGGACACCATGACAAGATTAAAGGAAAGGGGTCCATACAGCTGGACTTCTCAAATCGAAGTAACCCATTTTCTGGTACAGCAGTTTATATAGATCTTACTTCTTGTGGAATTTAAATAAATTTCTGTTGATCACTGTGTGCAACAGGAGCACAGCAGCATTAGTAATTATAATAAAGCTCTGAGCTGTGGAGGTAATTGACTCTTTAAATGAGGTAGGTAAACCCTAATGTGCAACTGATTTGGTAAAACTGCTTTTATTGATTTTGTTGTTTGTTTTCATAGAGTACAATGCTTTTGCCCCTTGATATGGCCTCTCAGGGGGGAAATTGCAGGTAAACTAAGCTGGAAACATTGCCAAGCTCTTTGCTTCTTCTATCCGTGTCTCTCTCCCTCTGTCTTTCCTTCTACCTGGCACATCAGAACACTTATCAAATGCATGGCCATGGTGTCTCTCGTGAGGATGTGCTGCAAATCACCTCAGACACATTTCACATTTTGAGGAGGTGGGGTGTTGTCCTCAGCTTCAGTGTGGATGTGTAATGGCACGCTTGTGTTCTTCCTCCTTTGCTGTGTGAAATTGTAAGTCCCTCTTTTTTTATAGCAGTTGAATGAAACACCGCTCCATCTATGAGGTTAATGTGATTTTTCTCAAGTAGGCGTTTTGATAATACTGCCATCCTTGTTGGTTTTTAAAATCCTTAATCCTTTAAAATAAATATAAATAGTCACCAGTGAGATAACTGTTGACATACGGTATGAGTACACAGTTATTCAACATAGCTGTTTTAAAGTCTTATTTATATGGTAGGGACAAAATTGTGCAGCTTTAGCAGTTACACATACATACATTTATCCCATGCTTGTGCTAAAGTCGAATAGCAAATATGGCAAAGTTAAAAGAGCTCTCACAATATCAATAAAGAAGAAATTATTTCAATACATTAGAAAGTCTATGGCTACAAGAAGATTGCCAAAGAAAATATTTTTCTAGGAAATAGGACCTAAAAGTTCCTATAGGCCTATTTGTCAAACACACATATATATATTATATATATATATATATATATATACACCGGGGGAAAAAAAGTATTTAGTCAGCACCAATTGTGCAAGTGCTAAACCTAAAAAGATGAGAGAGGCCTGTAATTTTCATCATGGGTATACCTCAACTATGAGAGACAAAAATGAGAAAAAAAAATCCAGAAAGATCACATTGTAGGATTTTTAAAGAATTATTTGCAAATTATGGTGGAAAATAAGTATTTGATCAATAACAAAATTTAATCTCAATACATTGTTATATACCCTTTGTTGGCAATGACAGAGTTCAAACGTTTTCTGTAAGTCTTCACAAGGTTTTCACACACTGTGCTGGTATTTTGGCCCATTCCTCCAATCAGATCTCCTCTAGAGCAGTAATGTTATGGGGCTGTCGCTGGGCAACACGGATATTCAACTCCCTCCAAAGATTTTCTATGGGTTGAGATCTGGAGACTGGCTAGGCCACTCCAGGACCTTGAAATGCTTCTTACGAAGCCAATCTTTCGTTGCCCGGGCGGTGTGTTTGGAATCATTGTCATGCTGAAAGACCCAGCCACGTTTCATCTCAATGCCCTTGCTGATGGAAGGAGGTTTTCTCTCAAAATCTCACGATACATGGCCCCCATCATTCTTTCGTTTACACGGATCAGTGGTCCTGGTCCCTTTGCAGAAAAACAGCCACAAAGCATGATGTTTCCACCCCCATGCTTAACAGTAGGTATGGTGTTCTTTGGATGCCACTCAGCATTCTTTCTCCTCCAAACAAGACAAGTTGAGTTTTTACCAAAAAGTTATATGTTGGTTTCATCTGACCATATGACATTATCCCAATCCTCTTCTGGATCATCCAAAATGCTCTCTAGCAAACTTCAGACGGGCCCGGACATGTACTGGCTTAAGCAGGGGGACCTTATGGCACTTGCCAGGATTTGAGTCACTGGGGCGCAGTGTGTTACTGATGGTAGCCTTTGTTACTTTGGTCCCAGCTCTCTGAAGGTCATTCACTAGGTCCCCCCATGTGGTTCTGGGATTTTTGCTCACAAAACATCCCATTTTGACCCCACGGGGTGAGATCTAGCGTGGAGCCCCAGATCGAGGGAGATTATCAGTGGTATTGTATGTCTTCCATTTTCTAATAATTGCTCCCACAGTTGATGTCTTCACACCAAGCTGCTTACCTATTACAGATTCAGTCTTCCCAGCCTACTGCAGGTCTACAATTTTGTTTCTGGTACCCTTTGACAGCTCTTTGGTCTTGGCCAAGGTGGAGTTTGGAGTGTGACTGTTTGAGGTTGTGGACAGGTGTTTTATACTGATAACGAGTTCAAACAGATGCCATTAATACAGGGAACGAGTGGAGGACAGAGGAGCCTCTAAAGAAGAAGTTACAGGTCTGTGAGAGTCAGAAATCTTGCTGGTTTGTAGGTGACCAAATACTTATTTTACGAGGAATTTACCAATTAATTCTTTTTAAAATCCTACAATGTGATTTTCTGATTTTCTCATTTTGTCTCTCATAGTTGAAGTATACCTATGATGAAAATTACAGGCCTCTCTCATCTTTTTAAGTGGGAGAAATTTCACAATTGGTGGCTGACTAAATACTTTTGCCCCAACTGTATATATATAAATAATATATATATATATATATAAAAGCACACAAAATCATGCCGAGTATAAGAACATTAGGAAAGCATGACCTTATGTCAGGAGATCTTGCCGAATGCCACTCTTGACCAAGAAGCATCAACAGCGTATAAGCATACACGACTGACTTGAATATGCTAAAATTAATTTGGATAGAGTTCTGGAAGAATGGTTGTCGACTGATGTGACTAAACTGGAACTTTATGGACCCATGGATCAGCAGTATGTAAAAAAATGGAGCAAAAGGACAAAATTCTTAAGCAGAAGAACACCATCTATATGGTCAAACATGGAGGTGGACCAGCCTTGTTATGGAGGTGCTTTGCTGTTGCAGGAAGTGGAAATCATAACTGTATGAAGGACATAGATTTGTTTTAAGTATCAGGCCATGTTTCCAAAGATTGTGATGCCTTTGGTGCATAGACTGAAGCTGATTATCATTGGACTTTCCAGCAGGGCACATCCAGATCAACTGCAAGACCTATTATATTCCGCCAAGGACCAAATACATTAACATTGCCATACATATTACCATACTAAACGCTCCAAGAGTTGTCATGACAGAAATCTCATTAAAATATTTGGTGGGATTTGAAGAAATGGGATTTTGCTTTCTCATGGTTTTGGTTTAGAGTTACATACTGTTTGGCATACAGCATAACTGCTTGACAGGAATGTTGTTCAAAGGTTGTTGATCCAGAACACCACGTCTTGTTGTGTGCGTGTTTTGTTGTTATTCCACATGTAAGAAGCATTTAGTGATAAGAGGCAGAGTTGTTTCTCTGAAGATCACATGATGTAGGTCACATGAGCAGACAGATGTCGTGTCCTTGATGGCAGCTCCTTATAACCAAGGCTGCTCCGCAGGTGTGCTCCGCTGATTGCTGCGAGACCCGAGAGAACGCCTGGAGAGATGGGCTGATGTGTTGCTCAGTAGGGGTGGTGGAGAATGGAGGCCAACACCTGTCAGTCAAGCTCTCTTAAAGCCTGTCGAATGATTCCATCCACAGTGCTGAATTTATGTGCACCTCTTTTAACCAAAAGTACAAGTGAATGGATTTTAACGTAACAGAGAAAACCTTTTACTCAAGAGAGAATATCAGGGGAGATTTCCCACACAATCTGCATTTGTGACGCATAAGCTCTAGCCACAGGACACCCAAAACATTGGAACAGACCTTCAGTTGCACATTACTCAGAGGGTACTTTGTTCCTTTTGTTCTGATGGTGGATGAGAATCACCAGTTAGGTTTCCTGCAACTGTTAAATTAAAGCTTTGTTTGAAAACAATTTTACGAGTGGTAACTAACTACTATCCACCAGCAATCTATTTTAGAGAGGCGCCAAATGTGCTGAAATAGCTCTGCGTCCTGAGTACTATATGTAAATTAAGCCATTGTCATTCTTATCAGTGCAAACATGCCGTCTTTCTGTGTAAATTAGGCTTATTATGAATTAGTTGGCCTTATTTACGAAACTGAATGCTTTTTGCCTTGTACAGTTTGGCTGAAAATTTGTCCACGGAAAGCATATGGTATTTTTTAAGAAGAGATGTTTGTTTACATGTTGATTATGGCAGCAGTAATACATCAAAAAAAAAAAAAAAGACGTTTAACTGGCCAGACGGAGCATTTTAAAGAGACAATTCACACAATTTGCATAATTCAAATATTATTTTAACATTCATTTTATTTACTTATTTATCTTCACTGACACTGTTGTCTGTTTGGTGACCAAGGACAAAATTATTCAGTAGGGCATCAATCAATCATTCAATCAATCAATCAAGTTTCACATAATGCATGTCAACATATTAATAAATACAGAAATTGATAGATTATTTCAAAATGTTTAGATTATTATGCAATATCGTTTAGTCATTTGTTCATGTTGGACTTTTATATTTTAGATTGAAGGTCTGGATCAGCATAATTTTATATATGTAAGGCCAGTACAATAAATAGACATACTTCTCTCATATAAAACTACATTTCAGCTGCTCATTAACACTAATATATAATCAGCCAATCACATGGCAGTAACTCAATGCATTTAAGCATGTAGACATAGTCAATATGATCTGCTGAATTTCAAACCGAGCATCAGATTTGGGATGAAAAATGATTTAAGTGACTTTAAGCATGGTCGTTGGTGCCAGATGAGCTGGTCTGAGTATTTCAGAAACTGTTGATCTATGGGATTTTCATGCACAAACATCTCTAGGGTTTACAGAGAATGATCAGAAAAATAGAAAATATCCAGTAAGAGGCAGAACGACAACATTAACTAAAAAAAAAAAACCTTGTTATAACTGAGGTATGCAGAAGAGCATCTCTGAAACTTGAATCAGATGGGCTACAGCAACAGAAGACCACACCGGGTGCCACACCTGTCAGCTAGGAACAATAAACTAAGGCTACAATTTGTACAGGCTCAACAAAATTGGACAACAGAAGACTGAAAAAAGGGTGCCTGGTCTGATGAGTCTCAATTTCTGCTGTGACATCCGAAATGGTGGAAACAGAATCTGACGTAAACAACATGAAAGCATTGATTCATCCTGCCTTGTATCACCAGTTCAGGCTGCTGGTGGTGATGTAATGGTGTGGGGGACTTTTTTCTTGGCACACTTTGGGCCCCTTAGTACCAACTGAACCTTGTTTAAAATGCCACAGTCTATAGTATTGTTGCTGACCACGTCCATCCCTTTATGATCACAGTGTATGATCTTGGCTACTTCCAGCAGGATAACGCACCATGTCACAAACCTGACAATGAGTTCACTACAACTTCTGATTATTTCATGTTTATATTATCATAATTTTAAACATTCAGTAATCATATCGCAAGGTGGATTTCCATCTTTGAAGACTGAAAGTCTGGGTGTGGGATAAGGGTAAAAATAAAATGAATTCTTTCTGATTTCCCTCCCACATCATTTCATTTGTTTCAAACGGTTTTACTTGATTAAAACCACGACAGTCCATTGATTTTACTGCTGTGAATTCCAGTCTAACACGAAACTGTGAAACACTTTAATATGCTCTAAAAACGATAAAAGATAAAAAAGTTAAAAGATATTAACTGCCTGAGGATGAAAAGCTCACATGAACAATGCAAAAGTAGCAAGAGATTGCCTGGCAAGTATTTCATTCTGGATTAAAAGAGTGATCTGGGTAGATTGATATCATTTAAAATATGTTCTGCTTGCTGCAGAGAACTGGCAGCTGCAGTTTTAGATTCTCTGAAAGGGAACGGATGAGAAAGAGTCGGAAGGATTATTATGTCAGACACCCACAATGCGGTGCCAACTCAAGTGTTTAAGAGTCACATGGGTCATGATGAAATGAAAGTGCTCTGAAATTTCCTTGAACCCTGGAATGTATCCGCTTTATCTGCGACCGAAAGGACCAGGACCTCTCTTCGTCTTTAGCAGTTTGGCTACACCCCCAGGGTGCTCTTTGACTGTTACATCACTCATTTGTTGGCTTTTATAAACACAATTCCCATCTTCTATCCTCTTATCTGCAATATAGTTTAAAATACTGCAGATGTTTGGAACTAGTTCAGATACATTGAAGGATTTAGGAAAGGACACAAACCGCATTTACAAAGCCTGTAGCCTAACATTTCCAGCAGTGCATGCAATAAAAATACAGGTTAGACAGATTGCCCTCTGTTTTTGTCCCTATGGTATTGAAACTTCAAAGCCAATATAGATTCCCTTCATTAATTTTCCCAGAAGATACTGTAAATAAACAGATATCATAGCCTTCTGTGAGGAATGATATAATGATATATGCAGTTCCCACACACTGGAAGCTTTTTTTCTTTTTTCTTGTATACTATTTTAAAACTCCAGTCTGTTGATTCAGCCTCAAACGATATCAAGTGTGATTCTCAATGTTCAGGATCAGAATAGTATCCATCTTAATAAATTTTGCCTAGATAAACCCTCCTCCTCAGATGTAATTAACAACTTCACCTGGTTGTGACTAAAGAACATCCCCAGTGACAAGCAAGAACTTGGTGTCTTCTTCAATACTGACCTCTGAAGGAAGCAACGACAGCATCTTGGAGCAATCAGACAGATTGTCTCTTAGCAACAGAGTAATAAATGAGAATAGTAGAATAAATGTTGCCGTCAAGGTCGGCACTTTCTGTAGGTGTGCCAAATGAGGTTATTAAGTGTATAAAATCAATTCTAAATATTATGCTTAGATTCAAATGAAATCTAATTAAATCCCCAGTGTTACAGTCGGTAACCCGTAGATAAGATCTTCACACAAAGTAATGACTCACATTTCAGATCACACAAAATGCATGTTATTTTTATATTTATTTATATATGTTAATTTCGGTATTATGTCACTAATAATATAATTTAAATAAATGCGGTTTCAATATAGGGACTTCAAAAAAGATGCTGGGAAAACCAATAATTATAAGTAAGATCATTTGTTTGTAATGCAGACTTGTGTTCCGTGTTGTTGTTTTCATCCAATGTGTTCTTGTTTTCCCTCTTGTATCTTTTGCCTTAATGTGTTCCTTTCCTGTTTCCGGTTCCCATTAGGTATGATCCGGTGTTTCTCGTATCCCGTGTCTGTCGTGTATTTAAAGCGGTTGCCTTTGTTGGTATTGAATGTCATATTCACCCCTTGCTAGTTGTGTTTTCCTGTTTCTTGGACATGCATTAAAGATTTAAGTTACATTTGAATCTGCGTATCCTCATGCCTCGTCCGTCGCTCTAACAGTAGAGGAACGCGTGACAGAATCCAGGCCAAGGACCAGTAAGCAGCGCCCCCTTCTCCACGTATTTGTTTTCGTTTTTTTGAAAAGCTTTGGGTTTTTTTCCTGGTCTTTCTCCCAAGGCATGGAAGTCAAACGTCAATCCAGCCCGACGGCCGTTACGAAGTTAAGCCCACCGGCGTTTCCTAAGTCAAGGCCGCGGTCGTTCCGAAATGTCAAGCCTGGCGGCCGCGGTTCCTCAATCACGACGGTCGCTCCAGTGTCAAGTCGCCAACCAGACTTTCACCCGAACTTAGAGGGGAATATAAGGAGGAGAAAGCGGTTGGTGCATAGTACCTAGGGTTCAGCTCAGTGTTGGCTTCCAGCCCCAGAGCTTGCTAGTGTCGGCTCCAGCCCCAGGCTCGCTTCAAGTGTCGACTCCAGCCACCGAGTCCGCTCCAGTTGCCAGCTCCTCGAAAAGCACCTTGCTGTGCCTTGCTCCTCCAAAGAAACTCCAGTGCCAGCTCCTAGTAAGCTCTTCACAGTCCCGAATCCAGCCCAAAGGGGGCTCCTGTTCCCGAGTTTAGCCCACGGAAGGCTCCTGTTCCAGAGTTTAGCCCACGGAGGGCTCCAGTTCCCAAGTTTAGCCCAGAGAAGGCTCCAGTCCCCGAGTTCAGCCCAGAGAAGGCTCCAATCCCCGAGTGTAGCACAGAAAGGGCTCCAGTTCCTATGTCTAGCCCAAGGAGAGCTCAAGTTCCCACGTCCAGCCCAAGGAGGGCCACAGTTCCCGAGTTAGGCATACGGAGGGCCTCGAAAACAGGATTCTCACCCAATATTTTTGTATGGGCCGGTGAATGGGCCAATACGTAGTGGTGGCTGCAATGAGGCGAGGCCAAGGCTACGGAGGCCGTCCGGCCATGGCGTCCTGAGTTCCCTGTTAAGCCATGGCTCCCCGAACTCTCTGCTCCGCCCTGGTCTCCTGAGTTCCTTGCTCCGACATGGCCTCCGGAACTGCCTGCACCACCATGGCCTCCTGAGTTCCCTACTCTGCCATGGCCTCCTAGTCTGATTGATCTGCCATGGCTCACTAGTCTGCCGGAATCAGCCATGGGTCGGAACGGGTACGCCTGGAGGCCTGCCGCCGAGTAGCCTGTCCTGAGGTGACTAAGAGGGACCCCCACTCCCCCCCATTGGATGTTGTGTGGCGCACGGACGAGCCTTCGGGCAAGGGGGAGTAATGTCAGACTTGTGTTCCAGTTTTGTTGTTTTCCATCCCATGTGTTCCTTGTTTTCCCTCTTGTATCATTATGGCCTTATTTGGTCATTCCTGTTTCCTGTTCCCATTATGTTCATTGATCCCAGGTGTTTCTCGTCATCCCCTCGTCATGTCATGTATTTAAAGCGTTTCCATTTCTAAGTTTCTTTGTCTAGTATTGAATGGTCATGTTCACCCCTTGCTACGTGTGTTTTCCTCTTTCCTTGGACATTATTAAAAACTTTAAGTTTGCATTTGAATCTGCGTCTCCTCATTCCTCACTCCGTGCTCCTCACAGTAGCAAACCGTGACAGTAATATTGTCTCAGTATATATTATTGCATTGCAGAAATAATAAGGAATTTGGCTTGTTCAAAGTTTTATTTGTTTCGTTTTATTATATTCGTATAACAATTTATATTATTACTATTATTGGGCTTCTAAAACTTTTATTTTAAATTGATTAAGGGTGATTTAGGGATGAAATATGGCCCAAAAATGTTCTAGGTAAGCTTTAATTTTATGTTTTTATTTAGCTATGCTAAGATATAGGCTTATGCATTTAGCATTAATTTTTAATATTGTATTATATATTTTAATTATTTCAATTATTTTATTTTATTTTTAATTATAACTAAGCTAGTTTTGGACCCACCGGTTGTGAAACACTGCCATACAATATTTCAAAGTATGACATTGTTAACATGGTCTTTATAATAAAATTACATGTTAATGCCAGTGTTCCGATGCATAAATATCCATAATACAATATATTGATCATAATTAAATGACAGAAAACAAGCTTTACTATACACACACGATGTTTGATAGCATCGCTGCTAAGCATTAGGCAATTATGAGTGCATTTGCCACGATTACCTTTGCCCCAAAACAACATGTTTATTAATGGATAAGCATGCATGTAAACTTAACCATATTAGATGGATACATTTTGCAATTTGAGCTGACTCATGTTACATGGCAGGATGGGAACAAAAGTGCTGTCTTTGATCATTTAGATGAGCTGTTTGCCTGAAGAAACACATCCTTCCTGAGTGCTGGAGAAGTGGACTCTCAGTTTCTGTTTATGTCATAGAGAACAGTACCTCCTGCAAGCCTGGACCTAGCCTGACCAAAGTCCCCTCAGTCTTCACCAAAGCAAAAACAAGCCAATCTCACCAGGAACAGACATGTTTAGATAGAGTGTCAGAGCAGAGCAGGGACAGGCTGATTTGCCTTTCATACTACATGTCAACTTCCAAAATAACGATAGTCCGCGAGAAGTGGGCGAATGAGTCAACAGAAACGCAATCGGCTTGAATATCAGGATCAGTTTGAGGATATGTGCTGTCACTCTGTTGTGAAATTGTAGCCCTCCCATACAACAATCTCCTCCTGCTGACCCATTTGCTCAGAGACTGCTCTACAACGCAACACAAACTCAATTGAATGCAGGGTAATAAGACACAAAACATTCCAAGAATCATTATTAATATCCACAAAACAAATTAGCTGTCTCTCACGGCTGAAAATGTGAGAATCCGGTGTGGTAAAACGCTCCAGACATCCTCCAAGGAGGGAACATTGTACACAGATTGGTGATTAGATGATGTGCAAACCAAATTACGACCTAATTGTGTTAACCGGTAAATTCTCAGTGGTTGTTTTCTTGTGAAAATGCTAAAAATAAACTAAGAACTGCATAATAATAAGTATTTTAAAGGGACAGTTTATGCAAAAAAAAAAATAAAATTAATAATTAATCTGCCATCAATTTCTCACCCTCAAATTAGTCCAAACCTCTATGACAAGTTGGTTATATATACATATATATCCATATAGATATTATATATAATAATGTTTTGTTTGTTTATCCATACCAGTGACAGTCGGATTCAGTTATGTTTAAATGTTCATTGCATGGGCCAAAACAATCATCGATAAATCTTATCTATCTATCTACATATATAACAGATATATATATATATATATATTATATATATATATTATATATTTTTTTTTTTTTTTTTTTTTTTTCAGTACATGAACATCTTGGTTTGTTGATTGACAACTAGACATCCTGTGTTTCATAGCTATTCCAACTGTCTTTGGTGACGGGGCCAGTGCTTCTATTAGAAGTTGTAGATCATGCTGTGTATTCGGCACTAAGGAACTAAGTTGAACTTTATTCACTTAATTTGTTGCATGAGAAATTGCCAGCGCTCGAAAATGTTACGACGTCTGTTGCTTTGTTGCCGCAAAGTCTGAAGACTTTACCTGAGGCTTTAACCCTGAAGAATCATCTGTCTGATTCACGCATCCTCTTAGACTTTTACATCACAGTGGAAAGTAATCAAAAATGTGTCTAGGATGCCTGCAACTCCTTGTGGTGAAATATATAATATATAATATATTTGGAATGTTTCTTGCAGTAATCAATCAAAATTAATAATTAGAAACAATATAGATTTTTTTTTAACAGCTATATAATACATACACCATTCAATATAGATTTAAGGTCAGTAGAGTAATTTTTTTTGTTTGTTTGTTTGTTTAGTTAGTTAGTTAGTGGTAGTAGTAGAAGACATTTTAACTTCTACAAAGATTTCTGAGAGACAAACAAGTACCATGGTTTCCACAAAACAAAATAGTAAGCAGCAGCACACTTTATTCAACTTAAGAACACAAAGTGTTTCTGAGCAGCACAACAGTATATTGAAGGATTTCTTGAAAGCCACACTTGTGAAACTGACACGGCATAGACGCCTCTTGATGCTAGAAAGCAGCTTTGCATCACAGGAATGAAGTACATGTTAAAATATACACAAATAGAAAATAATTATTTTAAATAGCTTTAATATTTTACAGCATTTATGATGCTTACAGCCAGAAAAAGTCAATGCAAACAAAAATATTGTCGGCCGCACACTGAATTACATCCAGACTGGAGAAAGCCTATAGCAACAGCCTTTATTATATAAACTGCATAGTGCAAAAAGTGTACAGTGCAAGTGAATTAAAAACGTGTCTGTCTAGTCTAAAAAGTTGATTTTGAGCCCGGGTTGCAGGCTAGAAGCTAAAAGCAATAGGAGCAATAGGGCAGGAAGGGGTTAAAATGTACACCTGCTCACATTGCCTTGTTTTGCATTAAACATATGCATTCTCCATATGCTGCTGATCTGTGGCAGAAACATCAAAGAGTTCTGGAATTAAAGCCAGAGGTAATATTACTTCATGCAACTGGTGTGCAATAACAAAAACAGATTGACTGCCATGCAGTTTTTTATATGGCGCTCTCACACGCTCTCACCATCCTGAGATTTATTTGCTGCTTTGGTGCGCACAGTTACGTACATATGTTTAGCTATTATTAACTTCCATTGCCTAGCAGATCTGATAAAGGTGTATTGTTTACAGCACAATTTGTTGACTTCTGTAAGTGGTCTTTGTGATCTTTGATCACAATGAGTTGTTTAAAGAAGACCTGTTCTAGGAGAGATGTTGAAGGATCAGGTATTAAGTACAGAGAGCAGATTTAGGTTTAGCTTTAGCTTAGTTTTATCTTAATCTCATATAGCCAGCTCTTTGACTAAACAGCAAAAGTTCTCATCTTACATTGCAGTTCATTAGTCAAGATCCGCCTTAAAGAGGAAGAGCAGTCTGACTGACATACTATAACGTGGCCAGGCACAGCTTGTTTTGATTTTACTTGCAGTTTAGGGGTGAGAATATACAAGATTACTTAACAAATCATAAACAGATAAACAACTAAATACATACATAAATACGTACATACATGTAACAACTGTATTATAAGGACCTATTCTCATTATTAACTAGAATTCATATTACTAGCATATTGGCTATTTATTTTAAAGCACATCATAATGCCTTATTCTGAATGACCACGTTTTAGATCCCTTAATCCAATCCCATACATAAGCAACATAAGCAACTACAACAACTACCTTACTCACTATCAATTAGCAGAAAATTATGAGTTTATTGAGCCAAGCAAACAAACAAACAAATAGACAAGACAAATAGTATGGAGAACATAAAAAAAGAACATACAATTAGTACAATACACAAAATAATTACATAGAATTTCATGGTCCAGTCATAACTCCAAAACAAAAAAACACTAATATACAGTTTTGTTCGATGATATCATGTTTACTTGCGACTAAGTGCATCAAAACAAACAAACAAACATTGTTAATAATATTTAATTAATATTTAAAATAACGATTAAAATAATATACTAACATAACAATGAAAATCATTTTTAGTGAAACATAAAACGACATTTAAATCAATTTATTTATGCATAAAATGTAAATTTATAATAATGCATTTTAAATGCAAATTGCACTTTTCAAAAACAATGTTTAACATATTTATTGACAAATAAAATATACATTAAAAACTGTTTATTTCATTAATGTGTGAAATGTTATTGTAACTACATAATAATACATTTTAAATACAGCTTTTTTCTTAATCATTTGTAAACTGTTTATTTTTCCTCTTTTCATCACCAAATGCATTTGTCAATTGTGCATAAGTTGAAACATTTTTAAATGTTTATTTATTTTTCAGCGTGCTTTGATTTGTTTTGTATTATTATTTTGTTTGTTTATATATATATACAAATACTTGTTAAACGTTGTCAAAAAGAAAAAATTGCCCAGTTTCGTGTGCAAAATCCATCAGACAGCCAGTGATCATACTGTGGGTGTTCTTTGGCATGAGTTGCCGTTAATTAGCTAAGCTCACTGGATCATTATTTGCAAAGCATTATTGCTACAACACCTGCAGTGATCCCCATACGGCACATATAAAACATCGAGATATGAAATTCAATCAGTGCCTCTAAAGTCCTGACCTAAACTGTTATACATAATTGACAGGCCACAGAAACATGTGTCAGTGTTCACAGCTTACAATCCTACTAAAGTTTTAATGTCTTCAGAAAGGCCGTCTTATATGTGCTTCTTCTGGTCAGAGGAGCCTCTTTTACGAAGCCCCGTTAAAGCAGTCACACAGATGGTGGGATGCACAAGTACATCTGTCCATCTCCTCGTATTGTTGTTCTGAAGGGTGATACCAGCGCTGGTCAGTAATTGGATCTGGGGAAATGCCTGGAACTTCAGTCATTTCACCCTCAAGCGCTGGCTCAGTGCAGAGAGCCACTGCAGAACAGCAATGCCTGCTTCTCCTCTCCTAATTGCCGGCTGAGTGGAAGCAGTCCTGCGGTAGCATGTGGACTGCAGGCAAGATGGAGGCTGGTGAAGTAATTAGGAGCAGTTGGGCCTCCACAGACCTACAGACTGAGCATCAGGCTGAGAACTGCTGTGACAGAGGATGCGTTAGAGGAGGTATTTGTGTGTTTTTTTTTTTTTTTCATGGTATTGCTAGGCAAGTCAGTTGAGAGATGGAAGAGGGGCCGGGACCTTGTGCTCTGTGGCGCGTGACCCATGTTTGAGGTTGAGCGCGCAGGGGCCAAGCACAGGCTAGTTCTGACAGCATCATTAGTCAAGGAGAGGATACTGATTATGCATTGTTTTCACTCTCTCTCTATCTCTCTCTCTCTCTCTCTCTAACACACAGTCTCTCTATAAAAGATAAAGCTCAAAATGCTCACGCTTATGCTGTTGACAGGCGGAAAGACATGTCTTCATTAAATTAAACTAGAAAACCTTGCTTTAAATGAGCGTAGGGATGTGATGTAATGTTATATTCCTCCAATTCTGTTCCAACAAAGACTCATCTACATCTTGGTTGGTCTGAGTGTAAATCAATTTTCAGCATATTTTATTTTTGTGTGAACTGTTACTTTAAGCCTTTGCTTTACGGAAGCAATGTAAAAAAATGTAATTAAAAAAAAGAAGAGAAAATTTAATATTTTTTTGGTGAACTGGAGCTGAATCTGTATGACTTTGTACAATTTTATTTGTATGAAAATGTCATATTTCCTTATATTAACTGTGTCTATTCATTGCATAATATGTTGTCGACTGGTGGAAAGACCTCAAATTAAACTAGAAGACTAGAAGACTCTTCTGTATTACAACCAATGTAATACAAATTATTTTTCATTTCTTAACCAACATAAACTACTTTACATAACCAACCCAACTGTTTTGGTGAACTGGTGAGGAATTTGTTTGACTTAGTATGATTTGACTTATATGAAAATGTAAGATTTTTAGAAAAAAAATTGAGAATATATAATCCTAAACTTAACGCTCAGAAAACATTGAATAAAAATGTACAGCTGAGATTGAACTGATTCAAAAATTGCCAAATTGTCAGTTACCAACATTTACCGATTGCCATGATATTGTGTTGTCATAACTGATACATGACAGAATCATATGAAAGTGTCTGAGATTCTAAGATTATTGTTTTACAAAGTAAAATACTTTGAATAATATTCTAAAGAAGCTATTTTAGAAGAACGAAAAAAAAAGAAAAAAAACATAAAGACATAACTGCAATGTTATTTATAGTGGATGCATCCAATTCCACTCCAGAAGTTGATTTTATTTTAAGCCATAAAAAAAAAATCTAAACACAATTAATAATACTAAAAAACTAATATTACATTGCCTAACGTTAAATAAACAATAATTTGTTTAATTATATATATTTTTAATTTTTCTCTTTTAAATGACCACCAATATGTAGTGTGAAGTTTTTGTTTGTTTGTTTGTTTGTTTTTTATGCATCCATTCATTATTAACCAGTTATTAGCATCATGCGCTTTCAAATACAATAAAATGTGTTTGCTACCCTGAAGAAACTTTGAGCAGTATAGGGTTAAGAAATCCCTCATAACACACACATAATTTATAGGATTCCAAATGTTTTATAATGAAGTTTACTCACTACCATGGGTTAAAACAAATCTATAAACATTGCTATTCTGAGAGAAGTTCTCAGAGCAAAAAAATAAATAAAAAATAGGCATCCTCTACGTGGTTCGCCATGCCACAAGAACATTTTATAAATGACCGTCAGGACACAGTCTGACCATTCAAAAAAAAAAAAAAAGTTTTCCTTTCAATATTAATCAATTTATTTATGTAGATTTTGACTTTAAAGTGAATAAATAAGTGTGCTACACTGAGGCAACTTGGTGCAGTGGAGGGTTAAGCAAACTTTAAATAAGCTTAAATGTTAAAACAAAAGAAATAACAATCAAAAGCTTCTTTTTTTTTTTGCAACAAATGCAGCATTTTTCAAACTGATGATTGATTGTCCAGAAACTTTACTGCTTCCCACCTATAAGATGTTTGAAAGGGGTAATATAGCCTGAATATACGCTTATTTTCTAATGCAATTTATTGATTACATTATGCCTTGGTTTATGTTAATGTTCAGAATTGCACCACTCCATCTCAATCATTTACAAACAGCCTAGCAACCCATTCGAACCTCCTCCAATGCTATTACAATTTTCCCAATTGTTAAGACACATTTCCTGGAAAATGTGACACATTTCTTAGAACTATTACCATTCAGTTAAAACCACAAACTCAGTTGCACAATATTATTATAGCTGTATACTATACTAAAGCTAGTAGAATGAATGCTATGGTTTAAACTATTGATAAACACTTTACTGCAGATGCTGTACTGTATGTCAGATGTGTCATGTGTTTGTATGGACTATACATAAGCGTGTGCACCACTAACTAAAAATACTGATTCTTTTAGTGAGGCCCTGTCAGAACTTGCCAGGAATGAAGTACCAGATTGAGGAGGAATTGGCAGGCAGGCTGGCATGAGGGGGGTACTAGCCTCTTTCATGGAACAGCGGCTGCCTCTTTTGACACATGCTGCCCCCAATAATGAGAAATCATCACTAGAGTCACATTGGACTCAATCTTTCTCTCTATCTGGTTTTACCTCCTCCTCCTCCTTACTGCATGCCCTGAGTGACAGCCTCATTACGGTTTAATGGGATGGGTTCAGTTTAATCTGAGGGAGAATGTTATAGGACCATGTATTTAAAAATCCCAAACCACAACCAGGACAGCGGAGGAGGCCACAGCTGTGTTTCAGCAAAGTGGGTCAAAAGATTAAAACAAATAAGTAAAGGGTTGGAGGGCTGGATTCCTGAACTAACTTTTCTCAATGCTCACTTATTGCATCATCAAGACATTTAAAAGGGTAGTTGATCCAAAATTGAGCATTTTGTAATAATTTACTCACCCACATGTCGGTCCTTATTCCGTGCAATAATAATGAATGGGGAATAAACTTTCAAGCTTAATAAATTAAATTAATAAATAAAAAGTCATAAATGTAATCCATATGACTTGTGTGCTCTATTCCTCAGCAATAAGTGTTTTGAAGAGGCTTATGCTGTTGTTAAATAACAGAGAGCTGTTAAAGGGATATTTCTCCCCAAAATGAAAATTCTGTCATCATTTTCACACATATATGAATATCTTTTTTTCTGTTGGACATAAAAGATATTCTCAAAAATGTGTGAGAAAACAAACAAAACAAAGAAGACGAAACCTTGCAAAGAAATCATACACTATGGTGGAGCCGTCGGTTGGAAGAACCAGGATGGAGCTTTGGCCGGCATCAGGGAGCCAATCAACGGAGGTGGAACCATGGTGAGTGGAGGAACCGGCGGAGAAGAGAGGCCAACAGACCGAGGCTGCGTTCCAGTCCATTTTTTATGCCCTTCACTCTAACTTCCCTCCGTCTCATTTACTCGGATGTACATCATTGATTATGTTGCATGAGTGACCACTACTGGCAGAACCCTTGGAATGGCTGAATCGGAACGTCCTAAGCCCTTGATCACTTAGAATACGCTATGAAGTTGATTTATCGTTTACTTTTTTCCCCTTACGAATTAGCTTGGTGCATTCTATATGTATATAGGTATGCTTTGGCTGTTATAAATGTAAAAATAAAATCCTTTATATATTATAGAGTTGTTTGGGGTGGGGATAAATTAAACGCGATCTGCGATGACATCATAGTCGTGTTGCATTGTGGTCTATGGAGCGGCCTGAAGTGTGCATATGAAGCTGACTCGCTCCCTCGGTCAAAATCGATGGGTCGAGGGTCTGTCCATATAAACTTCCCTCGTCCACTTCACGAAGTGGAATGCACTGCAGAATGGCAGCAGGAATTCCCCTTAGGGGAAGTGCTTAGGGACGTTTGCGAGTGCCTGTCTAAAAGTAAAGTGGAACGCAGCCCAAGGCGACATCGCAGGCCTGGAAGCCCAAGGTGGAGCGGCAGGCTCATGTGACCGAGGACGACAATAGAGTGAGTGAGGACGACGGGAAAACCAGAGAAAGGGAGGAGCCTGGTGGAACTGAAAGTGTGGAGTGTAGAGGCGCAGCCAGAGACCCGGAAGTACGTGATGGAAGCCGACCGAGGTTTGTTTGGATGGATGAGGGAGCCCAGAGGAGTCAGAGGGCAAATGGGCCTCAGTGGAGACGAGGGAATGCAGAGCCTGATCCAGGGAACTGAACGAAACCAGCAGAGGAGATGAGACCAGGAAATCTGACAGGAACATCGTATGAGGAAGGTCTCTGGACAGGACCGGAGCATCTTAAAATCTGGATGGGCCTGGCAAAGAAGACAAGGGTTCAAGGGCGCGAACTGGATCTACGGACCATAGATCTATTAAACAGAGGTTCGCTCCTGGCTCCGAGATGGACTGAGCAGCTTGCCTCAGCCCCATGATGGTCCAGATAGTAGACTCCAGCCCACGATCCTTCTCTCCCTCACCGGTGGTGAATGAGGAGTCTCCTTGCTGCAGCATCCACCACCAATATTCCAGCAGCTCTCTGTTTGGGCAGGTGATGAGCCACGTAAAGCTGGTAAGTCCAGATTTAAACTGTCGATTAGGTCAGTCATTTCTGTCAGGGCTTGGTGCAGTAGATATCTCATGAAGGCACGGAATATCCAAAGAACGGTCAGAAAAATGCAAACATTGTAACACATACAATGACTGACATCAAACTGAAACAAACAAGAAGTATTTATACAAAAGGAAAAAAGTGAACTGATTAACAATGTGACAGGTGACTACAATGACTAGTTAACCATACTGAAAAACTAGGACAAGACAGACAAACTAAGAGCGAAGGAAATGGATGAAAACAAACAAAGTCCATAATCATGACAGTAGTCTGATTCCCAAACAAATTATTCTTATAAGTTGTTTCTTTTTAGAAAATCAAAAACCTACAGTGTGACCAGAGCAGTCCGATTCTTGAACAAATGACTGTAACGAGCCTGATTTTTTAGTGAATCAATGCAAGGCAAGTATATTTTTATAGCACATTTCAAACACAATGGTAATGCAAAATTCTCATAAAAAGTTTTTTTTTTTTAAATCACAAAATAATAAAGTGATGCATAAAAAAAAAAAAAATAGTAATAAAAACAAAGAATGAAAAGGATTAAAGCATAATATAAAATGGAATAAAGCAGTTATAAAAATATTAATAATAATAAAGAAAGGGCACATAGATAAGATACAAACTTGTTTTGAGTGGATTTGAATGTGGCTACTGCTGAAGCACATAGGCTAAATTGTATACTGGAAGCTGGTTCCAGATTATGGCATAATAACTAAAATCGAATCTAACTTATTTTGAGTCGACCCTGGTCCTAATGATCTGAGTGATCCAGTTTATGTTCATATCTGCAGTGTTTTAAGGTCCTAGGCAAGTGAGTGATTTATAAACGAGTAATAGTACTTTAAAATCAATTCTACATGAAACTGGAAGCCATTGTAAAGACTTAAGGACTGGTGTGATATGTTCAGATTTTCCGGTTCTGCTTAGAATCCTGACAGCAGCATTCTGTATGAGCTGCAGCTATCTCACGGTCATTTTGGGAAGTCCAGTGAGGAATCCATTACAACATTAGTCCACCCTGCTGGTGATAAAAGCACAGACAAGTTTCTCTAAGTCTTGACTGGAAACAAAACATCGAATTCCTCCACATTTTTGAGATGTCAATATGCTGATTTAGTTATTGCTTTGACATGGCTACTGAAACTGAAGTCTGACTTTAGAATTAAATCGAGATTCTTGATTTTTTTTTTACCCCTAGAGTCAAGGTATGCATTCATCTTGAGGATTTCAACTTCAGTTTTGTCTTTGTTTTCATTAATTCATTAATTTAATTAATGCATCGGGGCTGTAATTGATAGTGCTAAGTAGATCTGGGTGTCATCTGCATAGCTTTGAAAGGCAATTTGGTTATCTCTCATTATTCGATAAGTATACAGGCTGAACAAGAATTGAGCCTTGTTGGACTCTGCATGTCATGGATGTCCACTTAGACTTAAGGTCATCTGTGTTCTCATAGTAACCATTTGAGGACAATTCCAGAAAGCCTGACCTATTTTTTAATAATCTTGCCTATGAAAGAAAGATTTTATATTTTTCTATAGTTTCTCAATGTGATGTTATCCAGATTGCCCTTTTTCAGGGGGACTTAACAACTGTGGTTTTCATGAACTTTGAAAAAAAGTCCAAGAAAGTAGTGAGGAATTTGCTTTTTTAAGAGTTTAACACTTTTAAAGAAAAAATGTAAGGAGTGTGTCGAAGAATCAGGTTGATGGTCTACAGTTTATTCCAAGATTTTACCATCAGTTGCCTCAAAGTCAGACATAACTCATTTCTGAAGTTGTGATTGAGTATGTCTGACCTCAGCGCACCAGGAAGGCATGCTGAATGTCTTTCTGATAATATTAATCTTCTCAGAAAAAGGAAGCACATTCACTGCATTTGCTTTCGGAGAGCAGTTGACTGGGAATGTGACTTGGGGGGTTTGTCAGTATGTCTGCTGTAGGAAAAAGAATGTGGGTGTTGTTTAAGTTGCTGCTTATAATGTTTGAAAAGGTCTAGCAGTGCCTAGTTCCACATTGAAAACATGATGGCTGTCTTTATAGATGTTATAATGGTTTCGTCTTCGCCCTATGCACTTAGCTTTTCTCCTTTTTCTTTTCATACTTAGAACTGCTGTTGTGTTTCTCTAAGTGCTTTAGGTCTGCCAGTCTTCTTCCTGACTTTCACAGAAGCAATGTCATCAGTAACATTCTTAACTTTTGAGTTAAATGAATAAAAGAGAAAAGCAACAGAGTCTGGAAATATGTTTGGTGTTAAATACATAGTCCTCATAAATCTCATAGTGTTCTCATGTATGCATCTGTATTATATTGACTTCAGAAGACATATAATATAGCATAGACATCATATGGACCATTTTTGTAATGCTTTTGAAGTTATTTTTCGAGCTTGGCATCCCCAGTTCTAATTCACCTGCATTACTTTATTGAAAGGACTGGAATGTTCTTCAGAAGTTCACCTTTTGTGTTTGAAGAAGCAAAGTCATACAGGTTTGGAACGGCATGAAGGTGAGTAAATTATAAATTACATAAATTAATTGCTTCTTTTTTTAATTCAATTGATAAATAATTGTTGAGTTCCTTCATGCTCAAGTAATGCCTCAAGCATTTTGGCTACTCAGATGTTTTCCTCCTCTGGAGGGAAACGTGTAGCTTTGAGAGACCCTTTGTGTACTTGACTGACTTTACTTGCTCTGTCTCCCATATGGATTTTTGTTTTACAGTGTGATTGAATCATCAATGGTATGTTCACAGAAAATTGAAATACGGCATGCAACATACAAATGATCAATGGAGCGTATAGTCACTAGGGGTCAGGGGTCAGGTGACAGCCATGGCCACATCCCGGGAACTGAGGAGAATTCATACCCATCTCGGCATTCAAAACGTATACATTGCAACTGAAAATCCCAGGTGGTGCAACATCAATGTGGAGTCAATCATGTATCCTTTGTGAAGGCCACAGAGTGTCAGTGTATAAGTAAAGTAAATCCTTCAGAACTGCTTTCACAGCATGAACTGAACATGTATGGGTAACTTCATTAATTCAAGGTCTGTGCTGATTGATTTCAAGCCATAAAATGGGGTTTTCATTGACAACAGGGGAGAAAATATGTGAAATGTGTCAGCATTTGCTGTTTTCGTACAACTATGCTCAAGTATCAATACTGTAAGAGATCGAGAATGAAAAACAATCTCAATCTAAAAAAATAAAATAAAAATCTCTTACTTTCTGGACTGTCAGTTGTGTGAAATAGTTTCAACAAAATCCCCATGCATGGGGTCTTCACCCTTTCTGCTGCACCAGTGACCTAAAGCAAATCTACTCTACCTAAAATCAGTTCACTGAGGACATAGTACAGAATATAGTCCAACTGCAAAGCTGCAAATAAGAGTCAAGCTGAACAGTCTATGTCTCTATATGAAATAACTGAATGAAGCAGTCATATGTTCCCTCCATTTCCTTGTTGCTGAGCAAATCATTTTTCGGTTGGACAGATATTTTAGTCATCTGAAAAAGTCATATAAGCGAGAGAGCTTAATATCTGTCATTTAAAAAAAATAAAAAAATAAATAGTCCTCTGGATTTAAGAAATGTGCTAGAGGTTTAATTAATACACATAATTATATTTCAAATGTGTGCTATCAGTTTTAATTAGGAGAATGTGTCTTTAGCATTGGGTTGTAGAAATTATCCAAAATAAGTGGTCCAGTATCACCGCTTGAGTGTGGTAGGATAATCTGTGTCACAGCAAGGAAAAAGTACAATAATTGGAGAATGATTAAAATTTGATTTCAATTTCCAATAAATGTCCAATAAGTTTAATAAATTGATTAAAATTTGATTTCAATTTCTAACTGTCCATAAGTTTAATAAAATTATATATATATATATTAATTAAAGTAGGACTGCATTCATGTATTAAATTGATCAAAAATGTGTTACAAATTGTACCAAACAATGTAATTCATATTAACAGCTATTGTGAATCCAGAAAATCAATGTATCAACTCCCTATAACTATTAAGCAGCACAATTGTTTTAATCTTGATAATAATAAATGTTTCTTGAGTATCAAATCAGCATGTTAGAATGATTTCTGAAGGATCATGTGACACTGGAGACTGGAGTAATGATGCTGAAAATTACATAATTTTTTTATTAAATTTTTAAGGGGAAAAAGTATTGTTAAAAAATATTATACATTTCACAGTATTTCTGTTTTTATATAATAAATTCAGCATTGGTGAGCATAAAACACTTTTTTTTCAAAAAATAGAATTACATTTTAAAAATAAATTAAAATAGAAATATACAATATTACTCTTTTTACTGTATCTATGGTCAAATAAATGCAGTTTTGGTGAGGATTAGAGACATATTTCAAAAACAAATAGTATAATGTAAATAGTATAATTTTATGTATGTATAATTCAAAATAATGTTAAAACGATACATTAATTAATAATTTAACATTAATTAACAAAAATATATACTTCATATAACATTGGTCATACATATTCACCATAGCCCATCCACAGTAACTGTGCCCTACAGAACAACACAGACGTATTGTTGCCATATAGCTTTGAAACTGATATGGAAACAGATGATGAGTAACCATAGAACTGGAAATGAGATTAAACACTTGTGTGGGGGGTCTCTGTGGAATAGGGTCAAGATCCAAAGACAGGATTTAAGAACAGAGGCCAGCGGGGCTGGACCTCGCTGTAAATTCAATCAGATCGATCTTTACTCAGCTGTCCTTCAGAAAAGGACAAGCCGCTTCATCTGCAAGCCTGACATAAGAAGACTCCAATAAGATAACACGTCTGAAGCTATGAAGACACATTTTCATTTTTATACAATGACAACAAAGAAATGCTGAGCATTTTTGAGACAGATTTTCAGTGTGGTGCTCACCTGTGCAAAACTCGACTGGTGGGTGGGTCATTGTAATGCAGTTTCCATTTAGCATTACTAAATGGTTGCTAGGGGGTTTTGGGTGGTTGCTAGGTGCTTAATTACTGGCCCAAGTCAAAAGAGATGTCAAATCTCTATGATATTATGGTCCCTAGACAGTAAGCACCACTAAAGATTGTTTTGAATGTGCAGCAGAGTCTGTGTTTACACTCTGCAGGAAGTTATCCTACAAATGGTTTGCTTGCAGTTGTCTCTGCATATTAAACTCGAATAGAAGAAAGTATTTTAAGATCAGAAATAAGTATTTCACTTTTTTAAAAAGCTGTCACAGGTTTCTTCTGCTTACTGATCCTTACAGGCTGACTGTCTTGAGTTAAAAAGCA
Source organism: Sinocyclocheilus anophthalmus (assembly GCA_018155175.1). Lineage (NCBI taxonomy): Eukaryota > Metazoa > Chordata > Actinopteri > Cypriniformes > Cyprinidae > Sinocyclocheilus > Sinocyclocheilus anophthalmus. The sequence continues at coordinate 65,153 of JADLZN010002261.1, read as the reverse complement.
AGGTCTTTCGGTTTGTGTAGAAGAGATGAGTCAGTGCCGGTCTGTTATTGCCTTTGAGGTTAGCAATAGCCTAAACTCCTTGCAATATTCCCCACAAGTTTCAGCTACCATATTGCACCTTTATTCTACTAATATCTTTAAATCATTTTATTTTCGTCTGCCTGTTAGCCGTGTTTGAATCCCACCTGACTTGATGTTGAATAATCTCCTGAATGTAGCAATCTAGTCTAGACACATTATATGTAAGGTTATTGAATATATGTGAATATATGAATATTTTAAAGAAAAATATGCATTTGAAAATAATAAACATCCAGCACTCTACAGAATGAACACTGTTGATTGTCTACATGTTTTATTGCTTGATCTGCAAAACTAAAATATAAATACACGAAATAGATGATACATAATTGGTTTTGGCAATTACATACATTTTATTGTACAACTTAACTCTGTAACATTTCATTTTAAGGACCTCTTCTCAGTATTAACTAGTAGCTTATTAGCATATTACTACCATATTGGCTGTTTATTAGTACTTATTAGGCACATATTAATGCCTTATTCTGAATGAGCAAATTAGGAGTTTATTGAGGGAAAACTGTCTGAACCAACCTGTTCTTAAAACTATATTAATTCATATAATGTGATTTGTACGGAAGCATATGATTTTTAGAAGAAAAACATTAATATATGAGGGGAAACGTTAAGCAGATTGTAATTCACCAAAATTTACAGATTGCCATGAGAGTGTGTTGAAAGCTAAAAATAATTAAATTTAAATAATTCCTGGAGATTAACACACTAGCTCCAAATGTTTCTTCATTTAAATCTTGTTCAGATTTTGATTCTAATTTACATAATGTGGTGAATATTCACGTCTGAAAACCACTAACACTTTGACTTTGACGTTACATTCAAGACTACATTCATACAAGTGAAATAACATGAATTTGGTCTCTGTGGTGTTTAGATTAGAGTTACGGTTTGGATTAGGAGTGTTAGGAGTATTATAATGTAATTACTCATATTATTAAAGTGCATTTAATGTCACATGCATGTAATGAAATTAACGCAATTTCACAGGCAAGAAAAGGTATATTGTTTATTATCAATATTGTAGCGATGTATGAAGCACAGCTAACCTAATCTCATGAGAAAACATAACTATTTTACAAACAATTTTCATAGGAATTTGTACTATGTCATGTGTGCAAAAACATGATTTTTAGGAGGAGGAAAAAAGTAAGCATGAAGGTTCACCTAACATTATCATTAGAGAGTTATAAGCAGATTGCACAAAAAGTTACAGATGAGATCATATAAATTCAATAGCAGCCAATTTGCCCAAAACATAAAAAAGTTATAATATAGTCAAATTGTTAATAACATTGTTACGGGGCGAATGAGACGTGAGACGTGCGGATCCATATGCAAGGCTTTATTCAAAGGCGTGGTCATAAAACAGGCAAGGTTCAGACAATGGCAAACAGGTATATAGAGGGCAAGACACAAGAATATTCCTAGGGCTAGCGTGGGTCTTCGATCGGCGAACAGAATCCAGAGGGCTTGACAAGAGGGGTAATCCAATAAACACAGGCAGAAGGTCAGGAAACGGACAACAAGGCAACACGAAGTGGCTAGACTAATACTAGAACTGGGAACTAGGAAGGGCTCCGCAATGCAGCTATCGCTAGAAGAGTGATATGCGCTAAACATCACTCGGCAGCTTGACGGGGATCAGAGTGAGTGTTATATAGGGAAGGTGTGATTGATGACAGCTGTGTGCAATCAGTGCTGTGCGCAATCAACTGTGTGTGTGTAATCAGTGCAATGGATGATGGGAACTGTAGTCCGGGTGAAGTGCAACTGTGGTGTGGTGCAAGTCCATAGTAGTGGAAGGGGGACCTCTGGTGGCAAGCAGACGGAAGTTCATAGACCGGATTCGTGACAAACATACAGTGGTAATCATTATAGTTATCTATATACAGTGCTGGTAGATTACTTACAAATTGTAGTCTGTGAACGATTACAAATTACATGATGGAAATTAAAGTATGTAACAATCTAATGGACTACACATATTAGTTAATGTATTCTGACTACTTTTTGATTACTTTTAGATTAGTTTTGAGCTAAAATGTATTCCATTCTTTGTTATCAATCATCATGAAGTACATTAAACATTGCAATATGCCAGGGTTTTCCAAACTGGAGTTCACGGAAGAACTACAGTGGGGTTGTGAGTTGACAAAAAGCTGGAAGACTTTATGTATAAATGTATACATGCATAAAATGTATATGTATAAAAGCGGTAGAATTTTAGAATGGAAAATGTAAGAGAGAAAAAAAGAAGAAGATGAATTAGGGTGAATCGAATTATAAATAATTTACTGCCATTGTGTGAAAAATATGTAAGCATGCAATCTATAAAAAAATAACTGTTATCTGATTATGAGCATTTCAAAATGCACTATAATGTAATTACAGGTACAAAAATGAAAGTCTAATTACTTAATTTTTGGAATCTGATCATGTAATCCAGATCATGTAATCAGTTACTCCCCAGCACTGTCTATATACAGTAGTTAAAGTTCTTAGTGTGAATGGGCCTTAAATATGGTCTGCACCTCAAGGAATCAAGACTTTGCAGATGTGGCTACAGTACTAGCTTCAGCCACTGGGGGTGATTTGGATTTTTATGTATTTTTTTTTTTTTAAATGAGCTCAATCTGACATTTATAATATTCATTAATTTCACATTATTCTCAATAACATGAGATGTAAGACATTATTCCATATAAAAGATAGAAACATTTTACTGTCCATTAAAAAAAACAACTGCACTGAAATCATGTTCCCTCATTGCCATTAGTAACATGTAGAATTTATTGTGGTTTAATGAGTAAATACAGACATTAGTTTCAGTGCTAGCTGTGCTGCTGCTTTTATATAGCAGCTTTTAGGGAGAATATATTGATGGATAGACCTGTTTTAGTTATTGTATATGCAGTTGTATAAGACACAGAACCTGGCAGCCTCCAAATGAGGGTCAGTTTCCCACTGAGACTTATCATAGACTCATTCTTTATTTCTGACATGAAGAAGGATATGTGGAAGAGGTCGACAGGAGGTGTATTATCTTGCGCATTAAGCAGACTGCAAAAACGAGAGGGTGCATCACAAACAAAAGGGGCATCACTGTCCTGGTTTGGAGTCTGGCACTGGATGTTCTTTCACGGGAATATTTAGATTGAGGTTGCACTAGCCACATATTAGACACATATCAAAAACACATATTTCTTTGAATCTTCAAACTGTTGTTGTGACATCTTATGTGGCAATGCAAACGGTCATTATTTTGGCCTGTGGTGAGGCATTTCTTCTGGAACTGTATTTCACATCCACTGCGGCTGTTTTAGCACTTAAATTTTACGCATTTCCATCCTCACATGATATAAGATCTTGTTCTTGCTGGTAGTAATTTATAAGCATATAGGCATAAGCCGAGGGTGAACTGACTGTAGGGTAAAGCTATAAAGTATTAGCAGAGAGGGAATGCGTCCAGATAATTCATTTTCATCAAGGACATCTCAGTGCACACTAGCTTTGAGAGATATTTGCATATTGATTTGTGTGGATGCAATTTAATAATTTTACATTGTTGGATGAGCTCTAATTATAATTCAATAAAAAAAATTTAATCCACTCTATTTGTGTTTATTCAATAGAAGAGAGAAACAATAGAGCATAAAGTAGCTTGGAGCCCCTGATTTCTCACTAGTAATGTTTAAGTTAGTAAAGGTTGGATTTGGAAAGGAGAAGCTGATCCTAGATCAGCAGTTATTGACTGCGTTATCCTAGAAAAACAGAAGCTGAATCAGAAGCAGCACAGTGAACTGATGATGTGCAGAGTAAGTTATAGTAATTATTATGTTGAATTTCAATTAATTGCAATTGGGAGTTTCTTCAAATGTGGCAACTTGTATGTCCCAGAGGTTGAATTATATTAAAAATATCAGATTTCAGCTTTTGTTATGTTTGTTGTGTGAAGATAACATAAAATATTTGTACTGATTTTATTGATTTACCTTTATGTCAGGTCTAGACTTTCAGTCTCACTTGAGTATTTTATAGGCTTCATTTCTAATCAATCTGTAATTTTGCCAAATGATGCAAAATTTTGAAATTATTTGTGTATAATTAATATAAGTGTGTGTGCGTGTGAGTACAATACCATGTAAATGTTTGGGGTCGGTAAGGTTTTTTAATGTTTTTGAAAGAACTCTATGCTCACCAAGGCTATGATATGTTTCAATTCATAATTCATAATTTTATTGAATATTTATGTCCGCCCTGACACTGCCCTGACAACAGTGTTTGATCATTATTAGACATCCCTTGAGCATGTTTCACTATATGCATGGGAGGAGAGTGTGATAAGCTGGGGAAAGCTTAGTCTTCTCCTGGCCACAGACATGCTGTGAATATAGATGGGAGTACTACAGGGAATTTTACATGGAATAGGATCATTCCTACTTTTTGATGCCTTTTGGGCTTTGAAACCTTTAAAAAAAAACTAGATTTTCATGTATCACTACATTTCTGCATAAAGATTGCATATTAAAGTTTCCAAAAGTCATATAGGTCAAACTCATATAGGCCCTTTTATGTATAAACATTGTAAACAACTGACTGATACACATTACTGAAAATGTGCATTTTTATATGAATAATCTACAATTATATTGGTATTCCATACATACAGTACACTCCCATTCAAAAGCTTGGGGTGATTGTTGTTGTTGAAAGAAATTAATACTTTCATTCAGAAAAAAAAAAGTATAGTAAACTTATTAGAAATTAGAAATGTTAAGAAATGTTTCTTCAGCACCAAATCAGCATATTATAATTATTTCTGAAGGATTGTAATACTATTTCAAAATATTACTCTTTTTTTTACCATATGGTAAAAATTACTATGATAATTATGATGTTGAATTTCAATTAATTGTAATTGGGAGTTTCTTCAAATGTGCCAACTTTTATGTCACAGAGGTTGAATTATATTACTTGAGTATTTTATAGGCTTCATTTCTAATCAATCTGTAATTTTGTGTATAATTAATATCAGTGTGTGTGCGTGTGAGTACAATACCGCGAAACATGCTCAAGGAATGTCTAATAATGATCAAACACTGTTGTCAGGGCAGTGTCAGGGCGGACACCCAAATCCACTAAAATTTTAAAATAATGCTGTTTTTGTGTCACGTATTGTAGTTTTAAGAGTTTTTTTAAGGTGAGAATGTACTTGTTTAGACTTCAAATATACGGTCTGTTAATAAAGATAATGTAATTTGAAAATTTGCTTCAACGTTTTAAGAGACGTGAGCTCGAGGGCGTCAGTGGCCGTTCAACGCTCATGAACCCGCCAAGAGCAGCCTCACGTCGGCCAGATCTTCTGGAATTTGCCACTGGCTCTGATGTCTCTATAGTGGTTAAACATGAGATATAATTTGTTTTGGGTAAATCTGACGGGCAGTCTTTGGTCTCATGAATGGGTGATGAATCCAGAGCAAATAGTTTTGGCTGATGGCAAAATTTCACCATGTTATATTTTATGTAACTTTAATGCTGTATATTAGAGCAGTGGTTTTCAAACTTTTTACAGCGGCGTACCCCCTGGGGCATTTAACATTCTTCTGCGTACCCCCTCTCTTCCACTTAGACCACAGTCACACCTTTTCTATTAAAGGACAATATTTGCCCCCTTAAATTGATTTACAGGTGCATTTTTTACCTTTATAGAGGCAAATATTTTCTATCCTTATTAAATGTATCTTATGTCATGTTTTATGTCATATTCTTAACATTCCATTAAGTGTATTATTAGTATAATAAATAAATCAATAAATGATGGCAAATCGAAGTGATATTTGTAGATTTAAAAATAAAACCACCAACAGGTGGCGGCAAGTCCCTTCTTAATGAGTCAGGCGTCACGTCATTCATTCAATAACGAAGCAAAATGCTGTAGTTATGAATGGGTTATTAATCACTGACTCTCCAAATCGTTCAAAGCCGCAGATTCGTTCACTAATGAAACACCGCTGTATGTTGCTTGGAGACGCACACCATATGATATGGATTTTGTTGGAACTATTATTTCATTGCGAATAGAACAAACATGACAATATTCTGTTTAAAATGTAGGCTACATTTAAAATGTTCACTTAACATTACCTTTTTTATGTTGAACTGTTGTAAAAAAAAATAATGGCGCATTTGCCATCATTTGTATATTCAGGGAAATTTTCAATTTTGCTCGTATCTTAAAAATGAAACAATAACATGAACAAAGTGTGTCTGTATCGAAGAGTTTAAATCGATCTCAGTCTGTGTCAATATTTGCTCTTCATGCTATTAAGTGAAGATCTACTTTAAAGATACATTGAAAAGCAGCGCGATTTGCTAAAGCAGCATATTCAGCAGGCATCCCATCACGTGCATGCAGTCAGTTTTGCCCGCAAAAGATGAGGTAAGCTGATTGGATATCATGTATTTGACCGTTTACGGCACTCCCATTTTCCTGTTTTTACATTAGAAGCAGCATTTTGCTTGTCAGAAATACATGTTCGGTTTTAATGTTACTTTAAGTTGGGGTAGAATTAAATGAATGCCAAAACTCAGAATTTTGTTCGCGTACCCCCCTCCAACATCTCACGTACCCCCGTCTGAGAACCACTGTATTAGAGCATGGCTTTTATGATGGCTGTTGTTGTTGTTTATTATTCAATAAATAATAGTTTATATACATAGTAGTTTTTAGTATTCGGAAACAGTGTGTGTGTTCGTGGTGATTTTTGTGACATTGTTCCGCCATTAGTTGGTGACAAGTGACTGTTTTACGAGTCAGCAGTAAATACTTTTATATTGAAAGAGACTGAAACAAAAGTTATTTTTACTTTTAATAACAGCTAGTAAGAAGCAGTTAACAAATGCACTGAGCAGTGCTGTCATCAGAAATCACCCTTAACAGATGAAAGGACAGTACGACAAAGATATCGCTTTCCTCAGCGGACATTCAAACTAATGTTTTAGTGTGAATATGAGATTGAGCTGAAAAATTAACGTTGAATCAGATGCAGGCAATCACACTAGCTCAGTCCATCTCTCTCACACAATACTCTACTCTACATAATACAGTGAGCTTTTAATTAAGTAATACAATAAGCTTTTAATGACAAGAAACTCAATGTTCCTTCGTTACTAGTTCTGAAGTGACGTTTTCTAATTAGTAACGGATTAAACTGTCAAACTGAGATTTGATTATGTTGCGGAAGGAAGTAGGTTCGCACAAAAGAGGGTTTTTAAAGACACTCCGTTGTTGTTTCTTATATATTTACACACTCGTGCCATCAAACTGTTGTATAAACGCAATATCACACTAGTACTCGAGCGATACCGGCTCTATATCAGCACGGCTGTGATTAGGCCGCTGATATAGAGCCGTTATCGCTCTTTGTACGGAGTAATATTGCATTTTATATATATATATATTAATCTATATAGATATATATATAGACTATATATATATATATATATGACGGTATACTTTCTGTTCATTTTTTAACTAAGAGTGTGAAACACTGATTTCAGACATTCAGACACATGCTTTTCTGCCTGATTTTGCAAACACTTAAAGTAATCATGCTGATCCACCATATTTAACGCAAGGGAGATCATCTCATCACGAAGTCTCGATGCTCTAATGCATGTATGGCTTTCTTGCAGCTCTTTCAATAGTAACAATCACCAGCTTCACCACACTGTATTCCATAACCACACATCAAGAGTCTGTAATCAAATCAACCTGGGCCATGGGAATGATTAATTCACCAGCAATCAATTGCTGATTTGTAAAAACCTCATTCAAAATGGCATACATTTAAATATTTTGTTGCTCATAAATACACTTGGGCCATTTGAGCTGCCTCTTTACTTACTCGAGATAACAATGGGGAAGTTTTTATATCATGCTACTGTGCAACCATAATCTCACTATTGAGCTTTTCATTCTCGATGGTGATCAGCTGCACAACTTTTTCACATGGTATATACGTTAACAACCCACAGCCCAGTTTAGCTAGATGAAAAATGCTCTGAGATAGCTTTGTGAAATGGGTATTAAGTCATTTGCACTTATATTTATCTAAAAAGAAAGGAAAATAAAATACAAAGGCTTGTACTAGTAAAGTAATGCTTGTACTAACTTAGTATAACTACACTGAAATAAAATGCTGGTGAAACCATTTTAATTAAGAAATTGGTAATTAATTTCACAAATAATTGCAAGTACGTTAAGTACACATTGAATTAAACTTTATATTTTGAAGTAGAATGGCTGAAATAGTATTTTCTTGTAACATGTACAATAATCTTGTAATTACAACTTTGCAATTGTAATAACCCAGTGAGGTTTTTGTTTGCACAAGGAGTCTGAAAACACCCAGTGCTCCACACAGAGATCTGATCTGGAATGACATGAAGAAGCAAAACAAACTGAGACAGACTAAATCCAGAAGAACTGTGGCAACGTCTCCAAGACATTTCAAGAATATCTAATATATGTGTGTGTGTGTGTGTGTGTGTGTGTGTGGTGTGTGTGTATATATATATACGGGTCCAAATCGCGTAAAAAATGTTTATGCTTCATTTGCATAGCCTTCCTTATATGGTATAAGCCCATATATGGGTTCATTTGAAAGATTGGAGTGTCTTCTTTACAAAGAATAAATCTTGGTTTTAGGATTCATAAAGCAGTAAAATTAAGCTTAGAAATGTATTCATCCCACACACGATTTTCCGCCTAACCATTGCAAACTTTTTTTACGAAGAATGTTTATTTGACATATTTTTCACAATAAAGTCAAGTCACATATCACAAGAAAGCTCTCATTCTCAATATTTTATTGTGTGACAATCATAGATCGAATTATCTTCAATTGAATTGCGATGTAAAAAAAAAAAAAAAGGATTTTTTTATTGTGTAGTCAGACGCAAACAGCCACAAATATCTATATACCCTATATTATCTTTTAGATTAGGATCTCTTCTTTCAAACAAGACCATTTTCACGTTTCTACATGCTTCCACCGGTGAGATATTCGCGTTCTGTCCAGGTAAAGGAATCCAGCGCATCAGGAAATAATGCGCTTTCCATCTCATTCCAGCGCGCATGGAGCCTTCTGATGTTATAAATATCTGCGGTCAGTTCTGGGCTGCAATTGGGTCCCACAAGGAATTAACCCCCCAAAGGCACTCAGATCGGCCATTACAGACTCTGTGAACTCTGACACCGCTGCGTCACCAGGGTGGGCAAGAGAGAGGGGGGTCTCCATCTGGTTGGCCAGCCAGTGGTCTCTGGCTGATGTAGTTCGAGGACGTGAGAATTGGAGGCTTTTCTCCGCCACGGAAGAGTTGTAGCGAACGCGACTCGGATCATATTAGTCTATGATTATCATATTACAAGTTATATATGATGAAGAACGGTCAGCGGCACCGTGGAGAGGACTGGGCGCGCGTCTGGGGAGACTTCAGGAGCGATTCTCCATGAGTTTGAGAGTGTTTCCCTTTGTTATGAAACGTGTTAGCTATACTAGCACTCTGATACACTGTTTGCTGACAGAAAAGTACAGTACATTATGCATTTCAGTAAGTATACAGTAAATATACAGTAAATATACATGGATTATTACAGTGCTGTGTAGATGAGCTAACATATGCTTGTTTGACGCTGTGAATGTAGAATGTAGCTGCATGCTAGCGAATTAGCCCAGCTCTGGACCACGGAGGCAAGCACAGCTGGATGCAGGATGATACAGAGATGCGGTGCTCAACTGATGCTGATGTGAGAGATGCTGTGATCACTATCCCAATACAGAATGCATATAAATGGAATGATATAAAGCTGGAGGATATGGATTCTATTTTAGGTTGTTATAGACCATATATATATTATAATGTAGACAGTCTTGAGCATCCTGAAAGAATTAATTAAAGAGTGTAGAAATCACAATATGAGAAATTTGGTCAAATTCGCTTGTGCCATTTTGTATATTATTACTTAGAAAAACATAAAAATGAAACATAATTCAATCAATAATCAATTAAAGTGCTTATGGCACAGAGTACAATAGGATTGTGGGGTTAATGTGTTTTATAAAGCTTGTTTTTGCAAGGGAAACTCACCATGACACATTTCGATGCAGAATTGTACATTTTCAATCGCTTCACAAATAATGTTCTAACTGCTGTTTAGAAACTGTTATTTGAAAGATTCCTTTTTCTGGTACTTTTTTGGGATGTAGTGGCATCAAACAAAGTCAATTGCAGAGAGTTGAGCCTAACAGAACCTGAATTACAGAATTTAAAAAAATATATATTGATTTATGTTTTTTTGTGTTTATTGTAATATTTAAAAAATATATAATGTTATTTATGAAGAATTCCACTCATATTTTGTAGTTCAAAGGTTTTTATTTACAATGAAACCATTTTTTTTAATTTCCTCCATTGTATGTGTGTAGGGCAAACATTTGAATTTGAGTATGAAAAATGTAGGTGAAAATACCAAAAACGCCCCAGAGAATAAGTGGTTAAAGAGGCAAACAGACATAGGAAGTGCTCATAATACCAAGTTTTAGGCAATGTTCAAATAAGTACAAGCTAGAAAGGGAAGGAATACAAAAAGAGAAAGACAAAGTTTTTTTTTTTAGGATGAAGTAAAGCAACGAAAGAGATGAGTTTTCAGCTGTCACTTGAAAATTGTAGGATTCAGCCTTTCAGATCGGGGTGGGAAGATCATTCCCCAAAGCCAGCACGGGTCCAAAGAATGTTCTGGAAAGTGATTTTGAGCCTCTCTGTGAAGGTACCACGAGGCGTCGCTTACTAGCTGATCTCAGACTTCTGGAGGGGGTGCAGATTTGTAGTAGTGAGTGGAAGTAGTCTGTGGCTGTTCAATATGAAAGCATTAATGTCTTGAATTTGTTCTTTTGAATTTGAGTCTTAAAAATATATCACAGATTCCACAAAAATATTAAGCAGCAAATTCAAGCAGATGTCCACATTGATTCTTGAGCAATTAATCAGCATATTAAAATTATCTGTGGTCGATTTAGTGTCTGAAAATTGAGCCATCACAGGAATTAATTATATTTTACATATATTAAAATAGAATTTGTTGATCAAATAAATGCTGCCTTAGTGAGCATAAAATAATTATTTCAAAAACAATACAACATTTTTATTTGCCATTTGAGCTGTAGGAAGTATGCAAAACTGGAATCCCTGAATAAATTCAAGTACACCACACATTACCAACTACTGATTAGTTTCCCAGACAACAAAATCCAAAATCCGTTATTAGGTTTTAACTGCTGCACTAACATAGACATAAGTTAGGTGTACAGAGATACATGACCTGAGTGCACTGTTGCAGAATGAGGTTCCAGGCGTTCTTCATTGTAAGAATAGCAATCTGTCTTATATAACCACCAGTAATTGCCATGATCCCTTCAGGGTTTTATAGGTTCACTAATAAAAGAGAGAAGAAATTAAATCGGAGATGCTAATAAGCCCTCCATTTTGTAGGTTTACAATTCATGAAATGTGCTCTCTGAACCACCGAGTATGCCTGATAAGCTTATTTGGGGTTACATTAGTGGTTGTATCTTTGCACTGCATATCTCAATTTGTTAATCCTAATATCCTTAAAAGCAGCCATATTGCACGTTCAACACATTGATCTTTTTTCTCAGATGGCATTCCCCTATTTCCTGTGTTTGTCATATAGAGTCATATTCAGGTGGAACATCTTTCTTGGTTTATTTGGACATAAAATATGTCAATCAAATGCATTATTATATTGCATTTATTATATGTGTTCACACGTGTGTGTGTGTGTGTGTGTGTGTGTTAGTGTATGTATGTGTGTGTGGGTGCGTGTTAATTTATTTTTGGAAAAAAAAAAATAATTTTATTCAGCAAGGATTAATTAAATTGGTCAAACGTGACAGTAAATACATTTATAATTGTATTAAATATTTATATTTCATATAAATGATGTTCATTTGAATTTTTTTCATCAAAGAATCCTAAGGGGTTAAAAGAACTGTTTCACAGTTTCCACAAACATATTAAGCAGCACAACTATATGCAACATTGATGATAATAATAAGAAATATTTATTTAGCACTAAATCAGCATATATAAATGATTTCTGAAGGATCATGTGACACTGAAGACTGGAGTAATAAATACATAAATAAGTTAGGGAAAAATGGCACATCAAAATGTATTAAAAAAGGAAAACAATTAGTGTAAACTGTAATAATATTTCTCAGTGTTACTCTTTTATCTGTATTTTATAGCAGTATGATATGAAACAGAAACAGACGAAAGAGCAAACCAAAAGAAAAACAGCAGCTGTTAGTATAGAAACTTCACTCATCCAGACAGATAGATGGCAGTATGAAGTCCAGCACACTGGGGTGAGAACGAGCCAGTGAGATAAAAAAAAAAAAAAAAAAATTAGTGAGAGTACCATATTCATAACAATTATTTGCAATGCGTTCCTAGCTGTAGTTTATGTTAGGAATCTACTGTGTTTACCAACCATTTCACAATTTATATATGCCTGCATGTGGCAAAATCACTTCAAGCCTCACATGGCAAATAGCTATAAAACTCACCTCGGTGAGCTTCAATGAGTCTACTTATGCTGCTTACTCCACCTGGGAGGCCACCATTTTGCATTGGCTTCATTCTCTCCTGCTTTCATGCTGCACTGATTTCACAAAGTGGCGACAATGATTGAGACCAGCCGAAACCTCTTATCCTGCTGCAGAGTTCATGTTGCGCTTGATATTACTTGGTGACCTAAGGAAATTTCCCCCACAAATGTGCAAGAGAAATGTCTGACTTAATACGGTACATGAATGAGAAAATCTCTTTCTGCTGTTTTCAGGAGTCATGGGAGTTTGGCCTGAGGACACCCTCTAGATTATTTTGTCCTTTGGCATAATGGTCCTCTTGCATTGTAATCACTTTCCGGCACAGTAATTGAATGTGATTAGGAATTGGTATCTATTATGAGTAAAAATAGCAGGTATTGCTGAAAGGCAGGGCCTATCCATCTGTCTTAACATTAGAGAAAACCTCATAGGCAGTTTGTGGTTTTCATGCCGGAGACATTATTATGAGAATAAATTAACCTTTATGTAACCCTTCCCCTTCTGTTTATTTGTTAAGCCTACAAGCATGATAAAATGAGTGGATCGTGTGTTTTGGAGAGGGTTATTTGATATGGAAAATGTGTCATCAACTCAACAAAATGACTTTTCATAATGTGAACAAAATGCAAATGCAGAATTCTGCTAATGTACAGTTCAGGGTTGCCTGGGAGGCCCAATGCTATATTTCATATCAGAATATTTTGTTATTGTTTGTTTTTAACAGATGTCTTGAGTGAAATCACATTTATTGCAAATTGTTAGCATATACAAATCAGCTACTTATTAGTGTACTACTATAGCACCATATATATTTACATATAAAGGTATCTATCTATCTATCTATCTATCTATCTATCTATCTATCTATCATCTCGGTCGTCTGTCTGTCTGTCTGTCTATTCATCTATATATCTACTGTAAATTAAATAGAAACTAGTTTATTAACAAGTGTTTTATTTTCTGTATTTCTTGAAAAAGAAGGTGACAGAACATAATTATGGCACACTTGTATCCTGTATAATGTTAAACTTTACATTTATGCATTTAGCAGACACTTGTATCCAAAGCACCTTATTAAAAGAGAAACAAAAGCAATTTGTCAAAGAGTCAACAATATGCATATTGTACAATGCCCGGTTTATTTGACAACTGTTGATTAAGAATTGTGTTTTTGTTTTTGAGTGTGTAAGTGCATTGGCTTAAGAGTTTTGGGGTTGTCAAACGTTTGTGGAAGAGGTATGTCTTCAGTTGTTTCTTAAAAGTCGTGATGGTCGCAGCGTTTCAGAGGTTGGTAGATTACTCCACCATAGAGGAACAGAGAGGGTGAAGATTTTGAAAAGTGACTTTTTTTTGTGATGGAACAACAAGGTGTCGCTCAGTATAACCTTTGTTCATGATAAACTGACCTCAAGTGTTATATTGCTTATAAACAGTAGTTAAGAGAAAGTTACAGCAGAGACTTTTGCAAATAAATAAATGAATAAATAAAAAAAAATACAAAATGCATGATAATAAAACAGAAACTAATGGGTTAGCATAAAGACAGACTAGTTCACCCAAAAATGAAAATTTGTACTCAACCCTCAGTCCATCCAACATGTAGATTAGTTTGTTTTCTTATTGGAACAGATTTGGAGAATTTTAGCATTACTCACCAATGGAGCATCTGCAGTGAATGGGTGCCGTCATAATGAGTCCAAATAGCTGATAAAAAACATCACAATAATACACAAGTAATCTACACGACTCCAGTCCATGAATGAATGTCTTGAGAAGTAGTAAACTGTGTTTGTAAGAAACAAATCAATCATCAAAGCATGTGGTTTATTAAAAATACTGGCCAAAATACAATATAATTAATAATAACACTTCCTCCAATGAACTGTCTGTTACTTGTGGATTATAGTGATGTTTTAATCAGCTGTTTGGACTCTCATTCTGACGGCACCCATTCACTGCAGAGGATTCATTGGTGAGCAAATGAAGTAATGCTCAATTTGTCCAAATCTGTTATGATGAAGAAACAGACCTGTCTACATCTTAGATGGCCAGAGGGTGAGTACACATTTTTCAAATTTAAATCTCTAATTTACTGTTTTGTTTTGTTTTTATTACAATCGCTAGGACCCATTTCTCAATACTTTGGTCACTTGAATTTTTTTCACACTCAGACACAATGAACAACATAATATGACCAGTAGTGATGCTGGTGGAACAGATATTACATACGCTTTAAAGTATTTAAGTGTGAGGGAATGTTTCAGTTCCTTAGCTATTGGAAGCCCAGGTGAACAGAATGACATGGTTACATATGACAAGCTGTTATTTCAAAAATGATTGTCAGCAAATCACTGCATGGCCGCACCAAACTGTAGTATGAAATTCAATCAGAGAAGCCCATCAGTAACAGCAGTTATCCGTGGAGGGGGCTGTATTGACCCATTGTCGCTGAAGGACTGAAACATGACGTGATGTAGAGGTCTTAACATGTGTCTGTGCTGAGCACGTATTATTGATAGCCTTCTCTCATTTAATCCAGCACACATTGACAATCTCTTTGCTTAGCATCGGTGTGGGGGTCTCATTTATAATAGTCTTGTGCTTGGAAAGTAAACACGCTCGGTGACAACGCAGCAGACTGAACGGCAGGACCGTGTCTCGGTGATGGATGAGAATGGATCAGTCACTTCCTCTTCTCTCCTCACCTCTCCATCTCTACTGCCAAAGAACAGGAAATGTGGTAGAGACCAGATTTAGTTCATTGCCTGGATGCTCTATCAAATATAACAGACATGGAGAGTGGGAAAGACGTGTACTCCATTTCATACAATTTAATCTGGAGTCAGAAAGCTGTTAGAAACACAAGACTGTAATAATCTGTTTGTTTTTGTTTTCCTGCAGGAGGTTTACCGAAAAGGCTGTTAAAGTGTAATTTATCCATACTTTATTTGATTTATTTGTATATGGAACTGCCATAAATCTTAGGGAGAATAATTTATATCATCACAGTAGAAAAAGCAATGAAAGCTATCTTGTTTATGAGTATTTGTTAGTATTTAAAAGTGATCTCAGTAATTTTACCTCATTCAATGTTTTACCTCCAAAGAAATGAATAGTACTTTTGAAAATATGGTTAAATTGATCCCACATTAAATAGACTCCAGCATAATGAAAGCTGTTTTATTTTACATGAATCAGGTCACCTCATGGGGGCCACCATATTGAGCTCACATGACCAAGCAAGTACCATTAATTTTTTTCTTACTAATCCTTACTAATGTCATACACTTTTGCTCACAGACTAAATGAATGAATACATAAATGAATAACATAAAGCTTTTAGATAATGGTACATCCACACTAGCTGTCAGCGTAAGTCCAATGCAACAGCTATATCAACAGCACAATATGAAGAGTTTGGTTCCAAAACGCACATATAAAATCAGTATTGTACATTTTTTATTTCACGCAAAATGCGATATCCGCCAAGTTATTCTGTCATGTTTTCTCCCTTTCTTTCCAAACTGTGACAAACGCAGTCTCTCTTCTCTGCAGAATGTGATATATCTGCTCAACCAATCACAGAGCATCATTCCACGCACTCTAGACAGTAATGGCAGTGCTTTGAATACACCCGACATCCTAGTTTTCCTCATCTATTTTGTACTTTGTGATCAACAAAGCAAATTAGGGCTGTGCAATTAATCGCATGCAATTGTCATGCGCATTCTCGTCAGTAAAGCCGGTTCCGTGATTAATAGTAAATCTCCATCACGTGCTTTCAGATGGAGCGACATTTAATATACAGAGCCGTAGATCACTGACAAGCTACGCAAAATCGCTTCATAATCGCAGATGAGTCGCATTCGATTATGAACGCAATATTGCGTAGCTTGTCAGTAAAGCACTAGTCAACTAAATGAATGTAGCATGGCAAAGATGAATGCACTTTTGGAAGTTGAATGAAAGGGAAATGTCATTTTGGCATTTCTGTGGTCTAATGTGATATTGTTGTTCATGTATGTTCATGATGAAATTTTATTTTATTGCTGTAATTAATTCATAACATTAACAAGATGACTCGTTGAATTCATTTTGGGAGCGATGACTGATTTAATGTATTTTTAGTCCAGTGCCTGTATATAAGATTAGTTCAGTTCAGGGGCTGTCATATGTGGATCAACTTACTATGTTGTGTATTTTCAACATTTTCAATATGAAAAATAACTTTCATCTAGATTCAATGGATTTATTGCATTTTGGAAAAAAAAAACATGTCATGGATTTATTGCATTTTGGGGGGGAAATAATACAATTTTATAATAAATCTTTGGAAATCTAAATCTGGATTAGAATTTTTAATGTTGTTATTATAACCTAAATATGTTATGTGAAAGTTTGAAACAGAAAATAGTGCTTTCATCTTGCCACTTTCTTTTTTTTTTTTTTAAGAAAACTCATTTTTACTCAAATTAATCTATAGCGTTTTGGAGCCAAATTCTTTATATAGTCTTTTACACTTTTAAAACTTTTCCAACATAGAGACATCAGATCATTAAGAACTTTGACCAAAACACATTTGTAAACGAATACATTTAGATGTTTGCAGCATATAACGAGCATCATGTGAATGGCTTTTCTGAAATGGTAAACTTGCTCACTAGCTCACCTGGTACAGCATTGCATTGTGATGTGCAGTGCTTGGGTATGAGTTCATAAGAGCTCAAGGACTTGAAGAAGCAAGATAAAATGACATGGTTGCTTCAGCAAATGCTAACATATTACCGGTACAATTTTGGTTTAGTATGTTAATTTCAAAAGCGATTAACCTTTTTGCACCACTCACTGTACTTTTATTTCCTAACTGCCACAATGCGTACAACCAGCAATGTAATAAAAGCCTGATTCACATTCAGGCTTATATCATTGGATATAACTACATTTTTAGTGGCTTTTAGCGCCACTCACTGGACATCTTTACTTTGAAAGTGTCTCAAAATGTGCAAGAAGAAACATAATAATAGTATTATTCTGAAATGTCACCATATATATGCACATTATTCCAATGAGCCTGAGTTGGGAAAAAGTACTTCTAACTAAATGCACTCTTGGCTAAAACCCATACAAACCCATTTTTTTTTAGACTCTAGCTCATCCACTACTCTCTGCACGGCATGATAAACAAAAATATTTAGCTTGGAGACCACTCAAACCCAGTGTTTCTGGCTTCACAATAAACACAATATACAGTGTTTCTTGAAAGTTTGTGAACCATTTAGAATTTTCTATATTTCTGCATAAACATAGCCCAAAACATCATTAGATTTTCATGCAAATCCTGAAAGTTGACAAAGAGAACCCAATCAAACAAATGAGATGAAAATACGTTGTAATTTATTTATTCAAGAAAATGATCTAATATTAAAAATCTGTGAGTGGCAAAAGTATGAGAATCTCTAGGATTAGCTGTTAATTTGAAGGTGTCAGTGTGTGCACTATTTTATTTAATCAACAGGGATCTATCAAAGTCTGATCATGTTTGTGGAAGTGAATCATGGCACGAACAAATGAGATCTCTGAGGACCTCAGGAAAAGAGTTGGTGTTGCTCATCAGGCTTGAAAAGGTTACAAAACCATCTCTAAAGATTTGCACTGCATTACAGCATAAACCTTATTCTGTCTTTGAAACATGGTAGTGGTAGTATCATGGTTTGGGCCTGTTTTGCTGCATCTGGGCCAGGGTGGCTTGCCATCATTGATGGAACAATCAATTCTGAATTATACTAGAAAATTCTAAAGGAAAATGTCCGAAAATCATGTGCATCATCAAAATGCAGCAAGACAATGACCCAAGCACCTGAGTCATTTTACCAAATAATGGTTAAAGAAGAACAAAGCAAATGTTTCGTAATTGTCAAGTCAAAGTCCGGACCTTAATCCAATTGAAATGCTGTGGAAGGACCAGAGCTGAAGTTTATTATGTACCTGAATAATGGGCAAAAAATACAAGGCATTGTGCAGCACTGATTGCCGTTAAAAGAAACATTTACTTGCAGTTATTGCTCCAAAAGGGAGTCACACCTGATACTGAAAGCAAAGATTCACATACTTGCCACTCACAGATATGTAAGACTGGATAATTTTTCTCAATTAATAAATGACAAAGTATATATTTACGTATGTCTCCTTTGTTTGATTGGATTCTCTTTGTCTACTTTCAGGATTTGAAATCTGATGATATTGTGGATTCATTGAGGCAGAAATGTAGAAAATTCTAAAGGGTTCACAAACTTTCAAGCTGCACAGTACAGTTCAATTAGAAATAGAAATCTCTTCAGCTCGTCCCCTTGGTTGTCAACACTTGAGATTCAATTCTATGACTTGCATGGTCCCTTGTTGACAGTGTGAGAAGAGAGCACAAATTGAATATTATGATAAAAGGCATCCCTTTGTTACCACAGCACGCTTCGCCATCCATAGTCTGTTGAATAGTGCGCTTGTTGATGAGCAGCTAGAATTGGCCATGCTAATTGGGTCCCACTCTGCTGAGCAAAGTATATTCTGTTAGAATTGAATTAAAGTTATTTATATAATGCCTAAGCCTCTCCTTCCAATATAGTAATTGCACTATGGCCATTATCTGAATTCCAATTACAAAAGCTAGGTACAGTAGAAACCTTTTTAAGAGTAAAAGGAAAACTCTCTCTGAAAACACAGGAAATGGAAACTTGATGCAAAGCGTTATGCCTTAAACACAAATTATTCTAATGTACATCCAGCTTCTTTTGAAATACAAATTCACAAACTTTCTGGCAAATTCCCTTGAACTTTATGTAAAAAGCAGGAGCTGAAGAAGAAAACATACTTTATTCAGGCTAGTTTAAATAAAAAGTACAGTGTGTTAAAAAGATTTCCCATAAAACTCCACTAGATTCTGTAAAATAAACATTTTGATGAAACAGCTTATACAGAGCATTTCTCATGAATGTATTTATGTATTTATTTATTCCTTATTAATTTATTATATCATTAATTATTGGTCCAACACGTAAAATCTATATAAAACTGGTCTTGGCATACACGCTTAATTTTATACTTATCATGTTTCCGATTTGGCCGGAAATTTTGGAAGGGAACTTGCCTATACATCTTTCTTGAACAAAAGACCAGAAAGATCCCCAAGTTCAACTTTAAAGTTTCGGCTACTCAGCAGGCTCAGTTGGAAACAAAACATACTCTGCAAAATATTTTAGATGTTTTTTGCACATTTTGTGACACTTTTAAAGTGAAATGTCCAGTGAATGGCACTAAAAGCACATTTTGTTTAAATCGAACAATAAATCTGGCAACATTTTATAACGTTATGTGGATTGTGGCACGCATCCATATAACGAATTGACCTCTAAGGTAAAAGTGTTTTAAGGTCAGAACATATTACAGTGGAAAGAATGTGCAAAAATGTGTCTTTATTAATAGATAAACATCCACTGTAATCATAATGTATGTGAAAAGGAATAAAGTGTTGATGTTTTACTGCTACTAGTGTTCATTTCAGCTGGAAATTGCAGTGGATTTTGTAGGTATGTTTTTGGAAAAGTTTTGCTAAAATATAAATAGAGACATGTTTTCCCAAAGAGCTTAGGTTGATTTTATGTTTCCATCACAAATAGAGATGACAGAGTGCACAACATGACATAGTATACCTTTAAAGAAACTGCACAATATGATTTAATGAAGAAGGAAAATATTCCAGCTCAGTATTGTTAGTTATTTCTGGAACAGGCTTTTATATTAAACAATTGCAACCCTAATGTAATCCCTAAAGTCAAAGATAAGGTGAATTAGGCAACCCTAAAATATGACTGGTTGACAGCAGTATTGGTTCAATAACATAAAGTATGTTGATTCTGAAAATGTAGCAAAATCCTGCTAAGCTGATAGCAACACAATAATTTGGCATGCATTGCTGGGCCAATGCAATGTCCTGCAATTTTGTTCCTATACCATATATTTAAGATGTTACCATTTAGCAGTAACCATTATCACTGCTACTTTATATTGAATCTCACCAGTGTGATATCTTTATTCTCGGAAAAGTTTCATCAAAATTGCTTCGTATCCTCCTCTGGCCAGAATCCTTTCATTTAATTAACAGTGGGCAGATGCAAAAGGCCTGACAGTCTGTGATAGAAAGGGTAGGGGGTCATTTGCCATGACCCCAATAATTTGTCATGGAGATGGATTCACTCTGTGCAGAGTCATAAAATATTAATCACAGGTACCTGGCCACCTCATTAATTCAGTATAAGTGCTCAAGCACAGGACGGAGCGACAGGATATGACACGTGGTCATTAGCTGGTTATTCTTGCAGGTAATTGAAAGTGTAGAGACTGGACATTCAGATTGGCTTTGTTTGCCTAAAATAAAGTTTGGCCAAGCCAAGCAATTCCATAGGCATTTTAATTATCTCAGAGCTTTATAAGGGTAAAATGACCTTCATTCCTTTTTCATAAGGATTTGACTCCAGCAAAAACAAGCTTTAATATCACATGCAAATATAATTTCACACAAGTGCAGAATTGACGTACTGACGGCCCAGAGTATGAGGCATTTTGAGGTTACACATCATGTAATGTGTGAGATGCAAAACACAAAATCAGAGTTTCCTGCATGCAGTGATTTGCTGACATTTACGTTGTGAAATTGCACCCATTACCCAGGCATTAGCATCTTCACCAGGGTAAGAAACTCCATAGGGCTTTCCCACTGCTTGTCGTGGCATTTGGAACACTGCAGGTAATTTGCATTCAAAGCCTTTGTCGTGACGGTGGCGTAACACACAGGTGCTTAACAGCTTCTCCGTGATTATGCTCTCAAACAAACAGATGATCAGGTATGCTGGAATGAGAGAAGGTGGGGCAGCTTGAGCGAGGAGGACAAATGGAACATGGGCTCATTGGAAAAACATGCTTCTGCCTACATTTTTGCAAAACTCCAAAAAAATGTAGCTACATATACTGCAGTTTCCAGCTGAAATGAACACAAGAGGCAGTAAAACAGCTCATTAGTATTCCTTTTCACACAAATTATGATTACAGAAGCATATTATTGATTAATAAAGACTTATTTTCATGTGGTTCCTTGCATAATACTATGTTCTGACCTCAAAACACTTTTACCATAATGGATGGTTTGTGAACTAACACATTTTGACGTTTCCATCACATAAACAGCTCTGTGTATGGCTTTTCTGAAATAGTAAACGTGCTCAGTAGCTCACCTGGAACTTTGCACTTGCAAAGTGAAACATCGGGTACAAGTCCTGTGAAATGCAAGTCATGATGAAAGAGCTCAAAACTTGTAGAAGCAAGCTAAAATGGCACGGTTGCTTTAAAAAAAAATATGTTTTTTTAACACTGTCGGTTAGGTTTATGGCAGGTTTTAGTGTAAGTGGTGCATTATTTTCAAATGCGTTACACCAGTAACCTTTTAGTAACAGCCATCTGACATTTCATTACCAAAATGCTGCAATATGTATAACATCCAGTGTAATAAAACAACGTCAGATTCACATTCAACTCTTTCAGGTTAAATTGAACCCTCTTTTTTGTGTCACTCACTGGACTGTCGCCACAGGCACATTTTTCAGTAAGCCTAGGTTGGACATGTGTTTTGGGATCGAAGATTATGTCACCTGCCAAGTTACTGAGGGCACTGGGAAGTGAAAGTCAACAGATACTACTGTACAAATGTCAACAGTAACCTTTTAAAACTCAAATATCTTTCATAACGCCAAATAGATATTCACTGCAACATCTAAAAAGGTGTGTTGGAGGGAACAGGCATATAGTACAGCCTTGAGGCAGGTTGAGTGCCTCTGCAGTAAGGTCAAAAGAGGGAGACTGGGAGGGACAATATCTCAATGATTTTTGATTTTCATGACACAAGGTTTGTGTTTCCCATAACTCTACTCAAAAGGTTCAAGAAGACCCATGCAAACATTTGACCTCAAATGAGTCAAGCCAAGAACCAACGGCATATGACACCAACTGTGAAGGGGTGAGTGGGAGTTCCTTGGTTCTCTTGTTACCACTCTATCAACATGACTGTTGCAGATAGAACCAAGCACTGAAAAATCAAAGGATGGAAGGGAGCATATTCAAAAGGGTTCAACCTCAATCTGTGCAAAAGGTGTCACTCGCTGGTTTCCTTTTTTGGCCTACTTACTGTCTCACTGAAGAGTCCTTATCCTTGGGGATATTTGGAGGTGGTGTTTGTCCACCAAGCAACCGCAGAGGAGCTTCAAATGGTAATTGGACCTGTCAGTCTATTGCAGGCAGCAGCACAGATATATTAAAAAGACTTCACCCCTTCATCATTTGGACATAGAATATTCTCCCACACTCAATCCTGGACACCACAAGAACACTTCAGGAATATAAACAGCTGTCACCACAATATCCTCTTAATACAGGGCAATGCCTTTCTTTTGACTGAAAGTATGTCTTTGTAATTATGTAAAAAGTGAGATAGCAGGCATGAGTGGGCTATGGAAAATAATTTTTACTCTGAGCCACCTTGTATGTTCTCCTCTGCTTAAATATGATTAAAGGGGAGGGAATGGACCGTATATAGAAAATTGAAGACCACTCCAGGAAGGTGTCCCACTTTGTCCCTGACAGACTGATGTGGCCAAAACCCCATCTAACTTTGTTTGGGTCTATACAGCTGATCAGCCTGCCAGCAAAAAGTAAGGCACCTTTCAGAAATATTAAAAAATTAATGGGAGAAATAGTAACACCCAATACAGGCAGAGCTTAAGATAGATGCTAGTGGTAAGAAAACCATAGTGTTAACAACCAACAAACAAACAAACAAATAAAATAAATAAATAAAATTATAATATATATATAGATATAATATATATATATAATAGATATATATATATATATATTATATATATATATTATTATAGATTTAATAAAAAAAAACAAAAAATATCAAGAAATGTTTAATTTCAAATTATATAGCTCTTTATGTATTGTTATACGTAGCATAATTTAAAAGACATTAATGGTAATAAAAATATATTTCAGATGATATACATCATCAAAGCAATTTTGTAGGCTTTTTAATCAGGCACTGAAAATAACACCTATTAAAGGTCGTCCTGTCAATAGGTGCGTTTGACTTGAAGCACGGCTACAGACGGCAGTCAACGAGAGTAGCCGCTTGCAATCGGGGCAGAGATGAATACGGAGCCGTCAAGCGGGACACTTTCTGCTCCCGTTAGTGACGCTCGCGCGGTGTTTGCATACTAATAGATGCATCACAGATGAAGTGAATTAAATGCAATTATTTGTCAAATATACAGACATTTCAGAAACATTTTCATGAGCAACAGAAACACTTTTCATATACTTCTTAATACATCGCCATCTGTTCAAGAATAAAGTTCAACATAAATATATACTATTTAAATACTAATAAAGTGGGGGAATGTATGCTTTCATCAGTGTTTTATGATAAACGTGGCTCAATATAACATTGCGACTACAGTAAAAAAGCTTTTACTGTACTAATAACACAGATTTGTGGCTATTATTGTAATTGAAAAGGTTAGAACAAACCCGAAACACACGTGATAGTTGTCATGCGGTAAATCTGGCCAATCGTGAAATGGCTGTGTCGTCATCAACGCTCCTGCAGTCGCTCTGGAGAAACTGCGCCGGCTGAGTCAGCTGGCTGCTCTCGAAACGCTCTTGCGGTGCTTTGATGCCACACGTGACAGTGACGTGGCGTCGGCGCCGTCTCAAGTCGGACAAAATTACTAACCGGCATGCACTGCTTCAAGTCAGATTGCGATCGATCTGCGCAGTGCTGCATGAAGTCGAACGCACCTATTGGAATACTGTAGACTGTATGCGTTGTTTACAACAGCGGCTATAGAATATAAGTCCTGCCTTTCACAATCAAAAGTCCCATTAAACGTCTTGATAAACTTAACTCTTGGTCGAACAGACTAAAATTTACAGTGCTTTAACATAATTTGTTGAGGCTACTTTTGAGAGACCCAATCACCACCACCACCAAAAAAAAACATTTTACAATGTATTTACTTTAATATGTATTCAATAGGTTGTAATTGCTTATATGTCTTCATATATTTTGGCCATTTGTATTTTTTATTTATTTATTTATTTCCAGGCTTGATGCATGTACTGTACAGTATATAGTCTAATGTATATTAAATACATTTTACAATTACACTAGTTTAAGATTAGTAGTGTATTTGCTTGCTCTTGAAGTACATTTTGGCATTTGAAGGTGTAAATATATTTTTGCAGTGTGGGATTGGTGGAATACAGTATGTCATTGAAACAAAATTTCAGCAAACAGTTTTGCAGATTCCGGTCTTTCCTCATTCAAATAGACAAGAGCTGTATAATAAATTGTTACCCAGAGGCATTAACAAGATGGTCACCAATGACTGATGGCCTTATAGGTCCATAGGTTTGAGTGTCATGCAGTATGATATACAGTACATACTGTATATGTTTGATTGTATTCAGAAAGTCATTCTTTGCCTCAAGAGATCTGAGCTGAACAGCAAATGAAAGTCTACTTGCCAAATCTCACAAGGACTTATACATCCAAGAGTCCCTTATCTGCCAAGTTATTTAGCACCAGCTGTCACAATCATGTCCTGTAATTGTGGGCCGTTATTACACTCAGGCCTCAGGGTCAACCGTGTTTCTGTTCCTCAATGACATTATTTCTCATCTACAGGATTTTGCAATGTCATGAAGGTTTACACAAAATTCAAATTCTTCTTATTGCCTTCCAGTCCCATTTAGCATAATCATCTCTCAAGTGTTATCTAGACGGTATCACTCTCGTTTTATTGGATGCAGCTCTGTGGAATGATGCAGATTGTTGGTTGGATTCGTGGGTAACAGGGAAATTCCTAGGCCTCAATCTCCAGCGATCCCCTTATGGCATTTAAATCAATCTATCCCTCCATCCGCCTCTCCTTCTCTCTGTTTTTATCAGTATTTATAGAATCCCCTCCTACTGAACAGCTGACCTGAAATCATGTTATTAATTAAGGAAGCTATGTTATTAAGGACAGCTATGGTTTCCCTTCATTGGCCACAAGTTGGAGAAATCACAGTTTTTGTTGGAATTGAGGGAAATACTGAGTTTAAGTGGTTGTGCAATTTAATTTGACGTATAAATGGTTAGACATGCGTCTCTTGTTAATGTAAAGAACTGAAGCTCAATAGCATTTTTTAAAGCATTATTAAACCAGAGTAGACAAGCTACACATGAAAAGTCCTGCCTTTCTAAATCTAAAGATGCAGACATCTTTTTTGATAAAATGTTTGTTGGACCAGACTAAACCAGCGTAATATGGACCAAAGAGGATATATTTGAGATACCATGTGGGAAAAACAACAACACAACACACCCACACATTCTTAAGTGTAAATATAATTTTCTTTATTAATAATTTAGCATGAGTGTTTTACCGTAAAAAAAACAACAACAAATGACCTTTTTTTTTTTTTTTTACTTAACACATATTATTGGTCTCACAAACAAATAAATAAATGGGTTTGTCGTCATTATTTTCCATCAAAACATTTACCTTGGTAATAAAGTAGTATGCATATTTTACAGTTTAAATAAAACCAAATTGACCTTGTTTACCTTCTTAAGGCATGCCCTTGGTCTCTAAATACATAAATAAATGGGTTTGTCTTTTTGTCTAATTTTTATTCAAAATGTAATCATTTTTAAGAATTATTTTAGGAAACTTACGTTCAAATCTGGTGCCACTCTGGTATGTAACAAACTAGGTAGATTTTTTTTTTTTTTTATTATTATAGTTGGAAATATGTCACAAGAATATTAAACATTTTAACATACAACAAGCATTGGTTATTTTCACTGGTCAGTTTCTACAGATTTCCAAAGTGCTTTTTAAACTGAAAATCTTTCTGTAAACAGTGGTTTCTGTCGCTAATTAACAATGTGATACTTTTGAGTAAAGCCATCTCTCTCATTTTTACGAGCTGGCATTCAGATACTCATTCCAAAGCTGTTATTTGTGCAAGCAGATGCAATTTGTCTTTCCAGGGGAGCACATTGTTAATTCCCTTCTGAAGGTCTGTATATGGTTTCCATTTGTTGATAATTGAGCTCTGCTTGTGACAACAATATTGAGCGCAAAACTGCATTTTTACAAAATGCTTACTTTCTTTGTAAATGTCACATTACAAAAGGATGGACCCAAAAACTATTCCAGATTACATGTCTTTCAAAAAAAAAAAAAAAAAGTTATTCTTCCATCTTGTTGATGGAGTGCCACCCAGATCTCTCATACAGACCCTTCAATTAAGCAGTTTTTTTTTTGTATTCACCCTTGCTATCTGTTCTTTGCTCATGCATACTGATTTGCCTTATGGAGAATCTAAGAATAGATTAATAACTGTCAAGCAACTCCGTCACATTCTAATTGCATTCATGACAGTGTTCCTTGTGCACCATTCAAGGAAGATATTATCATGCCTATTTTCATCTATCCTAATCATACGCATAGACCACGTAAAAGGTCAGATTTTTAAATTGATGGATACCATCTGCCATGAAAAATCTCAATATGCTGACACCCACATGGAGACAGAATACAGAACAATTAGCAGAAAAAAAAGAAAATCTAAATACGTCGATCAGTGGTTTTAGAGTCACATTCAACTATTAAAGCATACTTTAGACTTTTTTTAAGTGTGCAGATTCAAATTTCCATGCAAATTCTGCATCTTCATGTTTCTTCTTCATGTTGTACGCGTGTTATGATATATATATATATATATATTAATATATATATATATATATATATATATATATAATATATATATGTGTGTGTGTGTGTATATATATATATTTATATATACTGTATATATATATACAGGGGGTACGGAAAGTATTCAGACCCCTTAAATTTTTCACTCTGTGTTATATTGCAGCCATTTGCTAAAATAATTTAAGTAATTTTTTTCCTCATTAATGTACACACAGCACCCATATTTACAGAAAAACACAGAATTGTTAACATTTTTGCAGATATATTAAAAAGGGAAAAACTGAAAATCAAATGGTCCTAATATTCAGACCCTTTGCTGTGACACTCAAATATTTAACTCAGGTTCTGTCCATTTCTTCTGATCATCCTTTAGATGGTTCTACACCTTCATTTGAGTCCAGCTGTGTTTGATTATCTGATTGGACTTGATAGGGAAGCCACACCCTGTCATAATAAGAACTTACAGCTCACATGTGCATGTCAGAGCAAATGAGAATCATGAGGTCAAAGGAACTGCTGAAGAGCTCAGAGACAGAATTGTGGCAAGCACAGATCTGGCCAAGGTTACAAAAAAATTTTCTGCGGCACTTACGGTTCCTAAGAGCACTGTGGCCTCCATAATCCTTAAATGGAAGACGTGTGGGACGACCAGAACCCTTCCTAGAGATGGCCATCTGGCCAAACTGAGCTATAGGAGGAGAAGAGCCTTGGTGAGAGAGGAAAAGAAGAACACAAAGATCACTGTGGCTGAGCTCCAGAAATGCAGTCGGGAGATGGGAGAAAGTTGTAGAAATTCAACCATCACTGCAGCCCTCCACCAGTTGGGGCTTTATGGCAGCGTGGCCCGACAGAAGCCTCTCCTCAGTACAAGACACATGAAAGCCCGCATGGAGTTTGCTAAAAAACAACTGAAGGACTCCAAGATGGTGTGAAATAAGATTCTCTGGTCTGATGAGCACAAGATATAACTTTTTGGTCTTAATTCTAAGCGGTATGTGTGGACAACCAGGCACTGCTCATCACCTGTCCAATATAGTTCCAACAGTGAAGCATGGTGGTGTCAGCATGATGCTGTGGGGGTGTTTTTCAGGTGCAGGGACAGGGCGACTGGTTGCAATTGAGGGAAAGATTAATGCGGCCAAGTACAGGGATATCCTTGATGAAAACCTTCTCCAGAGTGCTCAGTACCTCAGACTGGGCCGAAGGGTTACCTTCCAACAAGACAATGACCCTAAGCACACAGCTAAAATAACGAAGGAGTGGCTTCACAACAACTCTGTGACTGTTCTTGAATGGCCCAGCCAGAGCCCTGACTTAAACCCAATTGAGCATCTCTGGAGAGACTAAAAATGGCTGTCCACCAACGTTTACCATCCAACCTGACAGAAATGGAGAGGATCTGCAAGGAGGAATGGCAGAGGATCCCCAAATCCAGGTGTGAAAATCTTTTTGCATCTTTCCCAAAAAGACTCATGGATGTATTAGATCAAAAGTGTGCTTCTACTAAATTCTGAGCAAAGGGTCTGAATACTTAGGTATTTGATATTGATATTTCAGTTTTTCTTTTTTAATAAATCTGCAAAAATGTCAACAATTCTGTGTTTTTCTGTCAATATGGGGTGCTGTGTGTACATTGAGGAAAAATTAACTTAAATGATTTTAGCAAATGGCTGCAATATAACAAAGAGTGAAAATTTTAAGGGGGTCTGAATACTTTCCGTACCACTGTATATATATATATATTATTATATATATTCTTTAATTATGATGTATTTATTTATTTATTATTATGATGTATTTATTATTCATTTCATTTAGTTTAAGGAAGCATTTCGGTTTTTTGTTTTTAAGTTTTTAGCAAATCATTTATGTTAGTTGTATTTAGTCTAGTGCATATCTTCTTTTTATGTGTTAATTTAGTTAATGGGGGGGAAATGGGTGGAACCAAAATGGAAAAAATGGGAAAAAGAAAGAAAAGTTATAACAAAAAGTTTTAAATAGCCAATCAAATCAATCAATCAATCAATCAATCCATAAAATGACCAACCAATAAAATGTAGTGTAAAAATAATCTGACGTACTCACAAAAATGTAATGTGGTGTACCCATCAAGCTAACAATTATATAATATTGTTCTGAAAGAAAGAAAGAATAAATAAATAAATAAATATTTACAATGGTTGCACCACATGACAAATTAAAATAATTTTAATTAGACATTAAAAACATGCTCATAGAAGATTTAAATGTATTTTTGATTAAAAATGAGCATCAGACCATAGATCTCACTAACAAAATGATGCCATTGTTGTGCCACCTAGCTCCAATTGAGATGGCACATAAGTTTAATGTGGCTGTTACAGAACAGTTTGTGCTAGCATGTGCACACATTCATGACTTTTCACAGGTGCCTTGTAGTAGTCTTCAGTAAAGAGTGTCAGAAGCACTAATGTAAAGCAACAGATGTAGACAGCCTCAGAGAACTACTGTAAACTGCATATTATGACACTGGAGAGCCCCCAAGATCCTCCTAATTAGAGCTGAGAATGTATTAGTCAGCAGGAGATGGCATACATGTCGTCGGATTTCTGCCTTTTCTTAAGAAGAACTGAAAAGTCAGACCTTGCACTTGCCTTTATCGCATCTGATAAGCTTGTTATGGGCCATGACAGATATCCAGTCTTTTCTATTTCAGTTCGAGGTGGTTGCAACCAAAGTACTACAATTAGCTGTGATGCTTTTTGGAAGATGCTAAGCATTGCACTTTTACCAGCATGACACATTTTTATACAATAGGGATGCAACAAAAATTTAAGGACACTATTAAAATAGTTACATTTTTGAAGGAACTGTCATCACAGTGTTGGCAATGTTTGCTAACTTCCACTAGATTAAGCCATCGTCGCTTCAACCACACACACACACCCCTTTCAAAAACACCCTTCCAAAAATACAGCAGCAAACCCAAACATGCTAAATGATTGACAGGTAGAGAGTGTTTCTGATTAGATACAATTTCAGGTGTGCTGCACTCCTGACTTATTTTTATTTGTGCAGTTTTCACAGCGGTGGCTTGTGGGACACTTTTATGTGTGGTATTCCATAAAAATGTTCATTTTGTAAATTCTAATACAAACGAACATGAAACAATAACAAGTTACCAAAGTGGTAGCTAGTTTGTTTGAATCTCATTCATGGTTTTTTGTACAATCTGGTTTTACCCGACTGATGGTTCGGGAGAAGGGACAATTTCTGTAAGTGATCCTGCTAAAAACTCAATCCTGCGTGAAAGTCGCAAGCAAAATGGCTTCATCTCATTCATCTTGAGAAACCTGGGATAAATTGTCAGCATGGTCCAATTAGTCCCTGCTGGTAAATGCATTACACCATTCTGCATATATATTAATTGACAGACATTCTAAAGTGAGATTTTGTATGACTAGATATAATTATATATTATCTATATTATATAGATAAATATTTACATTTTGATTATAATTTTTTTTTTTTTTTGTGCAATCTATGTTCCAATCTGCTGAATGCCTTGATGTGCCTCAAATTACTACTTTTGCAATATGCGTTTTGTGACCTAATTTTGACCTAAAAATCCCCAGGGCAGTGTATGAAAGTTATACATATTTTTATCAAAATGGTGCAAGGTTTCTGTGCTGAAAAATACTGACATTACTGATAATGCTTGTGCTTTTTGGTAATAAAAGTCATTCTAAAATAATTAGTTTTAAGATTTGATGCTTTGCAGTAAAAATACCACAGAGAATGGTTTAAGTGACAGAATTGTTTGAATATCTGAATACACATTTTTCAATATACTGTACTTTATTAAAATACTGTTCTGTCAAGTCACAAAAACCTTGGAAATAAGAAAAACACCTCCTTCAGCGCACACAAGGTCATAACAACAATGAATCACGATTCAGTTTTTTTCTATCTGCAGTCCTTACCCTTTTTTCCCCTCATTTCTGCACACTGACAGAACTCTTGTTCCTGTAGATGTAAATAGTATAAAATGCATCATGTGACAACAAGATAATGCAATATCGAGGCCAACCGCAAGAATGTATCTTACTTTTCATCTCCCTGTCTGGCTGTAATATAATATTTCCAGATTGTTCTCTCCCCAAGAGCAACCAGCTTACCATTGATCTGAGCGGCTGATACAGTCTCTGCTGCGTGTGTCATTCTAATGAACAGAAACTGAATCCGGCTGGCGTCCTCTCTCTCTCTCTCTCTCTATCTTTCTCTTTCACTTTTGCACATCTTCTGTCTTTCTCGCTGTCTTTTTTCTGTCATACTCAGACTCGCACTCACAAACACTTGGATGCATGCACACAGTCACCAAATATGGCTTGAGATCACAATCTACTTTCTTAATCTGTAACGTTGCGACAATTAATGAATTCATTTGTTTGTTTGTTTATGTTTTGCTGTTATCTGCATATAAATACTTTTCTTAATTATTGAATTTTTACAGAAATGTAAAGATCATCTAAAGAGATCTTTCACTTGACTGAACAAACAAGCCAACCCCAAGGATATTCAACCTCAGACACCGCACACCCCCCCAAGTTATGGGTTGGGTGTTTTTTTTTTTTAAAAATTTGTCCTTGTGAACTTCAGAAGACAATCTCTCTTAAAATAAAATGTTATACTAGTTTATTTAATACATGTACTAACCATGGCCAACAGTGGACGTAAGTGCATCACAAGAGTATTCTAAAAAAAAAACATTTCAGCATAATTCCAAAGCCTTGATGCCTAAATACTAAAAAAAAAATTCAATACACTGTGTGTGTTTTAATGTGGCCTTCTAAATACATAAATAAACAAAAAATAAACAAATACATGCATAAATACAGTTCTGTTCGTTTTAATAAAAATCGAATCCTAGGACATGAAACTGCCCAAATATTGCTCCTTCTTTGCAGTTCACTTGACCTTATGGGGCAGTCTGTTCAGTAAACAACCTCAAAAGTGTTTCACTTATAGCTTTGTGCCATGATCTTTCTATAATAATTGAGAATGAAATGATCAATGATCAGGAAAATACAAATACAAATTAAATGCAAAATAGATAACATTAATCTCCAGCCAAATAGTTTACGTGGTTTCATACACTGGCATCAAAAATTTTGTTTGACATACAGTATTTGTACCCTTTTCTCATATAGTCCTCTCCGACCAGGCAGCTGTTCATAAATGTTGTTTTTTTTTTTTTTTTTTTTTTTTTTTCGACATATGATGAGGGTGAAATATTAAAATATGAATTTAATTAAATTCAATTATTCCAAGTAAAAGTTTGTTTCCCACAGAGCTATCCCTGGCAAAGCAATGCACCTCAGCGTTAGTCTAAAGTGCAAATTAACACCACCCTACAGCTTCACACCAGCTTTTCCACTGAGAAGAGCTAGACGTCCCATTGGGAGGTGAGGCAACATCCCAAGACAATGTCACATCCCTGTTCTGGCCCATCTGCCAGGGACAGCCTTGTCTGTTCATCACCAATGCCAAAAGTGAGGACTCCACTTCAGCATGGCTCCTCCACAGATGGCACACTATAAGCACCAAACCACATCAGAAGCTTTCTCTTCCATGTGCTCAGAGCTATGTCGTGTCAGTCTATGGCGTATCTGGTCCAGATGCCCATATACCTCAGGATTTGAAGAGTGGTGGCAGGTTACTTACTGACTGAGAGTAATGAAGACAGATGACAACAGTAGGAGAGATCTGCTTGGCTGTACGCTGCTGACATTGAACAGATTGCGAGAGAATGCAATCGTCTGTGGTCAATTAGTGGTACACGAAGTGTCAAACAGACTAGGTAATGGTCTAATAATATTATTCATGAAAGTACTTAAAGGAATGTTACAGGGCGAATACAAGATAAAATAATGTTAATTATCACAGAAATGTTTTAGAAAAATTGTGTTTACCAATGTGCACACTTACAAAAGGGCCTAAAATAAAACTATTAAAGTATAATAATAATAATAATAATAATAATAATAATGTTCAATGTACAGTGTAATAACAACAATGTACATTGAACATTATGAGCTGATGATGATGATGATGATGATGGATTATGATGGTATTATACTTTTCAAAAGAGTGTTTATTTTTAAACAAAGGGTGGGGAATATATGCACATATATAAAACAAATACAAGATCCAGGCAAAAAAAAAATCATTAAGGTTTTACAAATAGCCAAACAATAACTATCTTTGTTCTTGTTTTGCTGTTTGTAAAACCTTGTGGTTTTGTTTGTTTTGCTCTGATTCTCATTTGTATAGCCACAAGACTTACACCACCTAAGACATCAATCTGTCTGTCGATATATCTATCTATCTATCTATCTATCTATCTATCATCTATCTATCTATCATCTATCTATGTTGAACATAAAATAGGATATTTTGAAGAATGTGGGTAACCAAACAGTTGAGCCATTTACGTCCATACATAGGTGAGTATTACATACTGCAATACACACCTATACATGAGGCTCAGCTGCTCTCTTTTAAGAAATAGGCAGGGGGAGCTTATTTTGGGTTTTCTTTAGAAGGTGCTGAAAAAGGTGTCTGTTTTTATTGATTGATTGATTGATTGCCAGCTGTTTGGGTGTGCTGTGCTGCATGACAAACCTCAGTACTGCAGAAGAAGTTCAGGATCAAGGACAGCCAGTTGTATTCTGGGTATACTGACTTGGTATTAATGGAACATTTGTTTAGGCGCCTAACTGAGTTCATACCTGTGTGTACGCTGCAGGGGCTTAACAATACTTTGTTTCAAGGAAAAAAAGTACTAATTTATTGCAAAAGTGAGATTCAGTGCATTGTAATGGAGCCAACTCATACATATTGATCTATTAGTATAATCCGAAAGTATTTTTTCTTTTATTGGATTAAAATGAGATCATTTAAAATCATACTTGTAAATGATGAGATGTAAGTGCAGATAAATGTGATTAATTTGTGTTTTATTCATTTATTTTAACACAATTTTTTTTTTAATTTAAATTTTTTTTTTTTTTTAAGGAAAATAACTTGTCAAAGTGCACGAAAACTGTATAAACTTCAAAACTTCTCCAAATTAATGCAGATAAGAGATTCAGACTTTGAGAGAGCACGAATGTAGCACTCAAAACCTAGTGTGCTTTGCCGTGAAAACTGACTCAATTTTGCATTGCAAATTCGAAACAAGTAAAATCACTTGTTTGATTCTCTGTATTTTAACCGAAAACCTTGACAGAATGAATCGCAGCTGTGATTGACTGTCAGGGACAAATTGCTTTATCCCAACGCAGACACCATTTATTCTCAGTTGTCAGTCACATTGAAAAGTAACAACAACAGACAATAGGAGAACAAATATTTTAAACATTGTAAAGAATCAAATTACTACTTTAATAATTCAGATAAAGGCTAGAAAAAAATTAGGTCTTTTAAGATGCATTTCTGATGTCAAGGCTGTTCTAAAAGGTCGGTAGAAACACTGTGATGCTTCTAAGACATCTTAAATTTGAATGAGCTCAGTGAAAAAAGTTTATGGCAGACGTAGTGAAAGATAGGTCAATTATGAATAATTAGCATTCAGTATGATATATATAAAATATCTAAACACTACAATAACTGTGATGTCACTACCGGCACAACCACAGTATAAAAGGGCACCAGGAGAACACGTCATCCTCTTCTTCGT
The DNA here is from genome assembly GCA_018155175.1 of Sinocyclocheilus anophthalmus. Taxonomy (NCBI): domain Eukaryota; kingdom Metazoa; phylum Chordata; class Actinopteri; order Cypriniformes; family Cyprinidae; genus Sinocyclocheilus; species Sinocyclocheilus anophthalmus. The sequence continues at coordinate 29,769 of JADLZN010002261.1, read as the reverse complement.
CTTCACTGTCATTTGTTATGTTAGCAGCTAAGCACGACGTGCATGTTCTCTCATCAGAGGCTTTGCTCTGATACCCGTGGTTTCACACAACTTGTTTGTTGTGTGTGTGAGTGAGAAGCCAGCATGTTCAGCTCTCAATGGAGTTGAATGTGCTCATTGCACTGAATGTTCTTATTTCTTTGTGGATAAGCATGAATTGAACATGTTCGACTCATGAGGTGGCGGTGTAGGGTATCAGACCGAATCAGACAATTTAAGATTTGATAAAGAACAGTTGAAACACGAGGAGCCGAATTCCACAGAGAGGCCCAAGACACAGGATGCTCGTAAATCAGATCCTGGCGCCACAAGCCTGAACCAACTAGCAGCTTTGAGTAGCTCACAGCATTTAAACAAAAGAACACTTATTGACAATTCCAAGGAGATTGTCAATTTGGGGGCAAGTTATCAAGAATAATTGTCAAAAGAGATGCAAATTACACAGCTATGTAACATGGACACCAATGACGATCACGACTTTGGATTGACTTCCACTCGACAACAAAGAACAGACTGGAGATTCATTACAGACATTTACCTCTGGTCTGCACAGAACATGTATCAGCAAAGAAGGAACCGAAAAACTGCCTTACCTTTCTAATGCATCTAAATGACACTAAAAGGACTTGTGAGCAACTAATCATTTCTATGCATAACTCCATATCATGCATGTAACCCACATGTGACTTACCAGGTCTTAATCATTTATTGTGTATGTCTTTTTAATAACTATTGAATAGCTTAAGGGTTCATATTCATGTTTAGTATGTGTGTGTTTGAATCTTCTTGCTTGAAACGTTTCTTCCAATCAATTCTTTGTCAAATGTATCATAATCATGTCCAAAAGTATACTCTGCAAGAGCGGTAAAAACTCGGACCATGTGCCTGATGAGATGACACGTTGATTTATGTATGGGGAGGAGAAATATACAACACCCCAGCAAAGACGATATCTAATTGGTCAAAGCACCATTTGGGATGTGTCCAAAAGCCCAGTTTAAATACTCAGGACACCATCAAATCGACCTCTTCCGCTTCTTTTTTTTTGCCTTTTCTAGTCGTGCTTTTCAGTCATCACCTTTTGCGCTCTTTGAGCGTGCTCTGGCTTACACGCCAGCTCCTCCAAAACCATGAGGAGAAACGCCACCTAGTCTCGTCAAACTTTACTTCTATTTCTTTACTTTAGTTTATTTTATTTTCCGTTGAGAGTTTCGTGTTCCGAGTTAAGTTTTGCCTAACGCTGTGTCTCCGAAAGAGTGCCATCTAAAACTTCAACTTCAAACCACAACTCCGCGTCGTCAGCCAACGCCCAACCACTGGCTTCCCAAGACTGAACTTCCAGCCAATCAGCAACCGCGGGAAACCCCCTGTTCTGCAAGGACGACAGCAAAGGGAACCCCGTACAGGCAACGCAACGCAAGTACCTCCAGATCCTAGCTGAACTGGTGCATTTAATATAAATTAACCTCATTGAGGAACTCAATGCGAGGGTTAATTAAGTGATTGATGGTTGTTCAGATCTATGCAATTGCACATATTGCTGTAAACTTGGGATTTCACATTTTCATTCTCTTAAACTAATTATTTCCTCACTTTCTGTCTTTCTGCAACTTGTGTGAATGCGTGTGTTTATGTGTTAGATTAGTTTATATGTCTTAGATTTATCCAATAAAGCCTTATTTATATTGAAAAGAGAAGTTTCTTGTGTTTTGTGCTTACAAGTTAATGTCTTAAACTGCCGATCTTGTTACTGTGCTAATAAATAGTGTTTTCACTATATTTTGGATATTAATATCCATTGCAGAATTGATGTTATACGGCTCGTTCAATGAATCGCTGGCCGTCTCAGTGATCAGCCGTAAAACAGTGATTCTGTCCAAATTCCCTTTAAAATCTTAAATGATTCCCTTTGAGCTAAATTATTATCACTGTTTCCCTTACAGCGGATTGTGCTCATCGTGATGTATATATCTCAGGAATACTGAGTGAGTGCTTCACTATTTAACCAAGACTGTGCCTGATTCCCTAACTTTGGTATTATACAATGGTGCAGTAACATTATATTGTCCCTTCCACCCCATAGGACTGCCTACTTATGGTCTGGGTCTAGGTGACCCCAAGTGTGGTTATCTTTCAACCATGTCTCCAGAAGACTGTGCGCTGGAGATACGGCGGGTGAGTAAGATTCATTTCATTACCAAGGATATTGTAATCAATAGTGTTCTTGCATATCTTGTATGTATGCTAACCCTATCTGCCTCTTGTGATGCACCTGGGGCCTTCATTCTGTACCACTGACTCTCAATACTGGGTATTAGGGCCCCCCCATGGGCCTGCCCTGTCGAAAGTCAGGAGATGAGGGCCTTACTTGGGACCTCTCTTCCTTCACTCTGGTGACCTCTTGGGTTTTGTGGTCTATTAGACCTCCCTAATTTGGTTCTCCTTAGCCCAAGGTGTAGGCCTTGTGTGGCCTCCTTGGTCCTCTTGCGCCGGGCTCAGCTGATGCTCCTCTCCTATAAGTAGGTGTAGTTGAGCATTCCGCTACCCACGGGGGCAGGAGCCTGACAGTATCTCCCTCGTGCTCATGAGGGCTGCTCGTGGGTACGTCTCTAAGACAGACATCTGGTTCCTTTGATAGCGGAGTTGCGCTGCAACCTCAAGTTGTTAGGCCCTTCGGGTCTCCTTGAGGTGGTAGCTTCCAGGTTGAGCACGGTGGTACTCCTCTCACTCTCGAGTTAAATTGCGTACCTGGCTCCCTGATGACCTTGCCGGATATATTGGCTTTGAGAAACCACCCTGGCCAGGCCACTCATGAGGTGAGCTAATTCATATTTTGCCCTGAGGGGCTCCTTGAGATTTAAGCTCCCTGTACATGCTGCACATGTACTGAGCTTGAGTTCTCCTCTCGTTGAGTTGCCGAGTAACTCCGCTTTTGAAATTCCACTCTGCAGTTATGACAGTTTGTTAGGCCCACAATGTGCCTCCCTGTTATATTGCCCTTATGGTTGAACTGGTGAACTCGCCTCTCTTTGAGAGCCTTCCGTGTGGTATGAGTATTATGGTACTCCCACTGCATAAAAAGAGTAATTTCTGGGATAAATCTAACACTGGAAATTCAGTGATTTTTGGCATATTTATTGCCATTTGTATAACAACAGTTTTACAACAAATACCATGCTTAATCCTAGTTAGTGTACCATTGTTTAATGTGGGTGCCATGGTTTAACAATACCCATGTTTTTTTTTTTTTTTTGGTTATGTACCATGGTTAATTGTCGAATATTGCAGGTTAGAAATTGTGCTGTTGTGTCTTTCGGGGTGTTTATCGGTTAAAAATTAATTAGCCAGTCCTTTTAAATCTGTAGGTTAGTTTAACCTTTCCACATGTGAGTTTAAGGCCCTGTATACACTAGTGTGTTTTCGTTATAAAACGGCATTTTTAAATGAAAACGATCCTTGTTTACACTTGCGTTTCCACTGCGTTTCAGAAACAGTCACCGTCCACACTACACAACTGAAAACCATACAATAATGAGCATGATGTTATTGTAATTGTTTACATGGTCATCAAAGATACGCAGAGCGGATGTTGGCAGCCACGCCATCATTTTCAAAAGTCTCCGTTTTGGTCCATTTACACTGAAACGCAACCCTGGAGTTTTCAAACTAAAACGGGGTCTGCAGCGTTTTCGAAAATCTCAGTTTTCGAGGGTCGAAAACGCCGGAGTAGTGTAAATGACAGGTGTAACCGTAGCAAAAGTTATGCATTTTAAAACAATAACGCTCTAAATTTTTTTAATCATTTTCAAAGTTTTTAAATTCCTTGATTGTTGTTGTGATTATTTTTTAAAGCACTTTGAATTACCATTGTGTATGAAATGTGCTATACAAATAAACTTGCCTTGCCATGCCAAACGTAGCCTGAAATAACAAGCTGAGCCCCAGAGTGAGTTTTTTAGGTGACCGTTATTTTAGAATGTATTGCCTTATTGTTTCCATGGCGACGTGTCATGTTTGTCATGTGACACAACGCAGCCACAATAGCGCTGTATGACACATCGTCATTATTTTTTATTCTCGTTTTTTTTTTAATTAAAAAATAGTAACTAACGTGTTCACTATATTATGAAATATCTGATATTCCGATTCTCAAATACGTGTAAGTAAATGTATTTGGTAATTTAAACACCTTTATAATGTCAATGTTAGTTGATCTATAGCGGGTGATGGGCACCGCCATGTTAGTTCGCGCTGAATCCGAGCTGTGGGATTTACAACACGTAAATTCATCCTCTCCTCCCAAAAGACATTAAAGTAAGTCTCCAGTGAACTGGGAGAAGAATAGAGTAAACGTTATTGTTACCTACACTATGTGTATATGATATCAATAAAACATGTTGTCAAATTATAATTGATTGGTTTATAATTGGCACTTCCATAGACATCGGTGTGTATTTTACAAACTATAAATATATTGTTTTACTAGTACTTGTGTATTTAAATGTCTGAAACCTAAAAAAACCTAAAGTGGTTAAAAACACTGCATAGTTGTGATAATATGACAAGCGCTCAGCACGTCTGATCTGGCTCTGCGCCAGGCAAAGCGCGAAAGCGGATTTAAATTCAGCAGTTGATGATGTGACGCACTGAATGTTCTAATCACACTGGTGTGATCGTATGCTTCAGGGACCAGCCAAGATTGATCACACTGGTGTGATCATATGCGTTAAAGGGTTAAATTAATCTGAATTGAATGAATCTAAATTAGTCTTTTGATTAACTCTTTTTTTGACAAGTTATCTCATCTTTTACAAGAAAATGCTTCCCCGCCAAAGACGAGTTTTTAACGTTTTTTCGTGTTTTCACTGTTATACACTAGAGGGCGCTATTACGCATCTCCTGAATGAGTCCACAATCACCCGATTTTCTACATTTTTGCCAAAATCGCATTTTTTGAAAACTACTTATATTCAAGTGTTTGTGATTAAAACAGGATTTTTGTTTAAAAGCAGAGGCTCTGTTCTTTGTGTTGGCATATTGCATGTTCAGATATTCATACAATAAAATATTTTGGGGGCCATGAAATTTTTGTGAAAATGATTAAAAATGTTGGCGGTGGCTGGCAACTTTTTTCAAAGATGCTGGCGGGGAAAGAGTTAACAGAATCACAAAAATTTGAGTGAGACTGATTAAAATCCAGACTATTTGCGGGTAATATTGTATCTCGGGATTTGTTGTAGTTTGGTAATCGAGGTAATGAACAAAGTAATATCACGCACGGATATTTCAGGCCTCGCATTTGGAGCTGAATCACTCGAGTCTCACAATTCTTGACGCCCATGAATCAAATCTTTTTTGAAATCGACTCCGAACCTCACTGTTCTTACCCCTCCCCCGCTGCCTCACTGCAATTTTTGCACATGTACTGCATCTGGTATGTTCTGAATGATTTACTTCAGACGAAGGTAAGTGTGAATATATAAAACCTTTTTGAATAACATATTTACAAAACGTAACATTCAAAGTTTTTTAAAAAGCCATTTATTCCTGCTTCAGCTGTTCTGTGGTGTTGCACTCGCTGATTTGCTGAGAGATTTACATCAGGTAAGTGTGAATACATAAAACCATTTAAATAACATGTTTATCAGAATTTAACATACAATTTTGTTCAATGCTGCATCATTTATTTCAAACTATATTTCTAGCCCGATGTTGTTTCGAGTTGTTTGTTCCCGCTTCAGCTGCCTTCTGTCAGCACGAGGTCACAGTGTCCAGTGTTATATCAGAAGAAGGTAAGTGAGAATTTACAGCAACATTTTAAATAGCTATTTACAAAACAACATAATTTAAGGGGTCCTATTATGCTTTTTCACTTTTTCAACTTTAGTTAGTCTGTAATGTTGCTGTTTGAGCATAAAAAAGATTTGCAAAATTGCAAAGTTCAAAGTCCATTTCAAAAGGAGATATTTTATTTAACAGAAATCACTTTTCAAAAACTACAACAAATGACTCGTTTGGACTACAGCGCATATTTTCCAGGATTTGTGATATCACAAATACCGACGAATGGGACAAGACCTGTTTGAGCTGCACTAGAGAAAGCAATGAGTGTTATCACTATGTCGGAAACACACTAGCTTTCCCAATGCAGACAAACTTAGAGTGGTTACAATCATCCAGGTTTAAATCACACTCAAATTGATTTGATTGTGACACAATATTTACACTGAAGCTTGCAGGCGGCTATGGTAAGGGGCATGACATTTCCCGAGCAGGTGCCGAGTGGTGCCAATCACAACACACTCTGGCCCAGCTAACCAATCACAGCACTTTTCGTATTTCAGAAGGCGGGCCTTCATTTGATACAGGAACTATTCGAGCCGTTCATGCCAGACTGGGGAGAGCCTGTTCTAGTACAACCCCCCACCCCCCCCCAGAGTTTATGTTTGTAAATTTAGTCCTAATTTATCTTGTTAAACTACTAACTGTAGTTACAACAGCCACCTACATTTTAACAAGTTTTAAAAAAGGTTTTTAGATGATTTAAAATGTAAAAAAATTTATCTTTTAGAATATACATTTGTAGTATTACTGTTATTTTAGCTATTACTTGTTTCATTACTCATTGACAATCTTAGACACATTCTTCTCCTCCACTGTTTTCCAGGCTCCAAACACTACAGCTGACTTTTGATTTATGTGAGACAGCCTTGTAGAAAAAATGTTGTGTCTTAGTGTCATAATTTATTAATATATCATAATTTTCAAAGTGCAGTGTATATTTCACTCCTTTTGTTCATGTCAATATTCTAGTTTAAGTGTAGAAATATATAATGTATTTTTTTAATTATTATGTGATTTAATATATATATTATATTATATCTAGATTATATATATAATATAGATATATATATATAAATGTATATATTATAAAATATACAACATTATACAAATTATACATACTGTATAAATAATGTTTTAGGTCAGAAAGCAAATGCTGCCATTCTTCTGGAAAACATCTCCAGGTTACGTATGCGACCATGGTGCCCCGAAGGGAACAAGACGCTGCGTCAAAGTGGTTTGGGAACGCCCTTGCGTGACCGCGTTCTGAAGCATGTGTGAAATCAGTCCAATAGAGAAGAGAGACGTCACGAGCAGGGTGACGTGAGCAACCAGGAAGTATAAAAGCGCATCCTGCAACGCACATGTTAGCTTCTGCGGAAGCGAGCACCTGCAAGGATGCAGGGAGTATGGCAAAGAGACACATCGTCTCGTTCCCTCAGGGAACCATGGTTAAATACGTAACCTAGAGACATTCCCCTTCAGGACCTCGAGCTGCGTCGAAACGCTTTGAGAACGAGAATACCCACTGCGCCACACTACCAAGTCCCTGCCAGTGTGTGTATCTAATGAGCACATCACGAAGAGAGAACTTTGGACCCTGATTGATGTCAGGTACCAATTGCCAACGGACAATGTGTTTGAGAGGCCAGTCCGCCCGCAGCCACACGTATCTTGCTTTACGGTGCTACACAGACCCGTGAAGAAGTGGGCACCTTAGAGACATACCTGGGTCTCGAGTAAACTCCAGGCACGAAACAGCGAGTGCCTAAAGATCCCCTACCCTCTTCAGTGAGAATATGGCGAGTAAGAAGATGTTCTTCAGCGTGAGGAGCTTGTCAGAGATATCTTCAATTGGTTCGAAAGGAGCATTGCACAAAGCCTCGAGAACCACCACCAGGTCCCATGAGGGCACCTTGGTGCGCTGTACTGGCCTTAGCCTCTGAGTGCCACGGATGAAACCTAACTACGGGTTCTTCCGACGACTGACCATCTGAAGGGCGTGGTAAGCAGCTATAGTCTGGCCACGTATACATTCAGAGTGGAGGAGATAACTGGTGGAGAAATGCTTCTAGCATAACTCTGGAACTGTACAACTGCATTGACTGGGTCTTGTCTACACCAAGAAGTGAAAAGTTTCCACTTCAAGGCATACAGTTTCCTCATGGTGGGAGCTCTGGACTGGAGTATGGTCTCAACAACCTCAGATGAGAGACCGGATGCTAGGAGCTGTGCCCCCCCAGGGGCCACGCCTACAGGGCTAACTAACAGAAGATTGACCCCCCCCGTTTTTTTCCCCGCGTACTCTTCAGATCTCCCGGAGCAGAGCAATTGGGGGAAAAGCGTACAGACGAATCCTCGGCCACGTCTGCACCATGGCATAGTGGATGCTGGATGTGTGAGGGAGAACCAGAGAGGACAGTGTGTTGTTTCCTGCTACTCAAATAGATCCACTTCCGCCTGGCCGAACTCCCTCCATAGGAGCTCCACCACCTCTGGGTGGAGCCTCCATTCCCTGGGCCTCAGCCCCTGCCTCGACAGGATGTCTGCTCCCTTACTGAGGTGCCCAGGGATGTAGACTGCTCTGATTGAGAGGAGCTTTTCCTGAGCCCTCAGGGGGATATGGTGTGCCAGCCTGTAAAGGGGGCGCGAGCACAGACCCCCCTGCCGGTTGATGTAGAAGACCACTGATGTGTTGTCTGTGCGGAAAAGCACATGATGCCTCCTTAGGTCTGGAAGGAAATGTGTCAGAACTCGAAACACGGCCAGCATTCCCCGGAAGTTGATGTGCCAAAAGAGATGATGGCCTTCCCAGCGACCTTGGGCAGAGCGGCCACTCATGACCGTTCCCCAGCCCATGAGAGAGGCATCCGTCGTTAGTATTACGTGACAAAAAGTAACACCCAATATCGGGTCTTGAGACAGGAACCAAGGTATCTTCCACATGTCTAAGGCATGTAAGCATCGCCACGTGACCTTTATCGTGTGAAGCGGATTCCCCCTCGGGAAAATCCCTTGGTTCTGAGCCACCGCTGTAAGGGTCTCATGTACAGCAGGCAAAAGGTATCACGTTGGACGCTGCTGTCATCAAGCCCAGCAGCCTTTGAAACTGTTTGACAGTGAATGACTGGCCTTTTCTCACTCCCCTCACGGCTGTGAGAATCATTTCGATATGAGCAGGAGACAACTGTGCCTGCATCGTTGTCAAATCCCACACCATGCCCAGATAATTGGTTCTCTGTACTGGAGAAAGCACACTCTTCTTGGCGTTGACCGTACCCCCATCTCTTTCATATTGGTGATTTCAACTGCTCCGACTGAGCTAGTATTAATCAACGATACTTCCGAGCTTTCCCGTGCCGTACCATCGCCGGGCAGCATCTTGGAAATTGCTCGTCGGAGCTCACTGAGCCCTGAAGCACTGGGGGTGGCAGGGGTATCAGTGAAGCTACCTGAGAGCACTGAGGAGGATCGGGTAACGTACACTGAGGTGTGTAACTCTCCTCCCCAGGGTGGACTGCCCTCAGGGTCTTGACAATGTAATTGTCAGGACCGCTTGACCGAAGTCCTCTTCAACAGAATACCGGTCCGCAGATTCACTTTCTGTTTAGAGGACCCAGACCGAGAGCGTCACCCCACCCCCCGCTCTATTTCTGGGTCTGGCGATATGTGGAGCTGGGTGGCAGAGACCTGGGAACGGCTAGGGAGGAAGCGCTGGAATGCCATCGCCTGCTTCTTCGCCTCCTGAAACCTCTCGATGACAGTATCTGCTGCACCGCCAAAGAGGCCAGAAGGCGATAGCGGGGCATCCAGCAGGAATAATCTGTCCTTATCTTGTAGCTGGGGCAGATTCAACCACATGCAGCCACTGAATGGACGATGGCTCTGGCTGTTTATTTTGTGGCCCGAAGTGACAGGTCTGTGGCCTGACACAATTCGGCGACTACCTCGGATTCCTCTTCCTCCCTTTCATTCAGGTCTTTTAGCAGGTCATGCTGGTACGCCTGCAACACCGCCATAGTGTGCAGACACGTAGACAAAGCTTATAGAGCAGCCTGACCTGCTGCCATATAAGCTTTCTCAACCAAGCTGGATGTCAGCCTTACTGGACTGGTGGGAAGCTTTGGGCCCTTCAGGGACGATGCTGAGGTTGGGGAGAGATAGCTCGCAAGCATCTGCTTCACCACTGGCATCGCCCCATATACCTAATCATTCAGCCCCATGATGTTAAGAGTAATTTGACAGAAAAACAGTGGGTCTGACGAGTCAGGATTAATTGGTTTTATTCCCACGTCTCATACCTCAGCATGGAGATCAGGGAAAAATGGAAGGCCCCGTCCATAAAGGCTGTAGTTTTTTTTTTAGAAAAACTCTCAATCCAATTTGCGTTTTGGACAAGCGTCCTGGTCCCTTCTTCTCCACTTCCCCTCTCGGCTGGTCAATTGATATTTAATTTGGCTACAGCACAAGTCACAACCTCCATGAGCTCCTCATATGCGAGGGACTGTGGTGGCGAGTTCACAGTCTCCTCCGTGTTGATGCTCATCACGTCAACCTCCTCAGAGGAAGACAGATGAAGCATCTGACTCTCTCTCTCTGGGGGGAAGAAACCGCGGGGCGCGTCTGATCCGAGAGGGCGCCGGAGATCTAGCAGGGCAGACTGAGATAAAGGACGAGCCTTCTCGGAGCCCCGCGCTAAATCCACGTGCGATCCCCACGAAACGCCGCCACTGTGCCCCGTAGCAGCAGGGCCGGACCCCAGCCGGATCGCAAGCCTGGTCGTTTCATCCAAGAACGGCCGGCCGGAACAGGCACATGGAGCGGTAGAAGCTCACAATCAGGACAGTCAGCCCCCGCGAGAGCTGACCGTGCTGCTACCTCCCAATAGACGCCGCACCAATCGTAGTGTAGCCCACCCAAGATAGAGCGTGGTCATGGAGGGAACACACATTAAAAAAAAAACGCTGTCTGCTTCTTTTTCTTTTTCTTCTTTTTCTTTCCTTTCTTATTTGATATTGACTGAGTGATTTGTTCACATATACACACACATATACAGACGCGCTGGCTAAAGAGCAAAAGCTAACATGTGCGTTTGCCGGATGCACTTTTATACTTCCTGGTTGCTCACGTCACCCCGCTCTTGATGTCTCGCTTCTCTATTGGACTGATTTCATACATGCTTTTCCAGTAAGTTTGGCGCGCCAGGCATTCTCACAGCGTTTACAATGCAGCTCGGTTCCTGCAGGGAACTGCTGGTCTTTAAAGAACAGTCATCAATCAGGTAACTTGCACACATAATGAGTTTTTGAATACCATTCAATTACCCAAGTTATCATATATTGTATTCAGTTACTAAATTTGGAAGATAGCACTTTTACTAGCTTTGATTTTTTCCTATTCTTAATGAAGTTTATTTTGACAAAGTTTGGGAGAAGCATTTTCAGATAATCCAACCAATGAGCATCAGAGGAAGTCTCTGTATCACTGCTTCCCCTTCAGAAATTTGAGCTGCATTAAAACGCTATGGGAATGCCTTCATTACACATGTTACTCTGAATCACATGTGTAATCAGTCCAATGGATGGACGAGACATCACAGGCGGGGTGAAGTAGCGACCAGGAAGCATAAAAGCACATGCGGTGAAACCGGCATCAGCTTTCTGTCATTCAGCAAGCGCTCTGTGTGTTGTCAGTTCTCTCTGTGTTTATGAGTCTTATTTAGTGTTGTTTTTTTCACTTATAGCGCCATTTTGTTGAACCTTCGTCATTCGTGCGAGGACAGGCAGCATTCAGGCTTTGTTCCTCCCTGCCCGCGTTACTTTACTTTAGTTTGTTTGTTGTCTGCTTGGGAGCGAAGCATGCAAAGTCAGCTCTTGAGGGAGCTGACCACCCACATTGCGAGCATTTGTTACTGACTTGCTTCACTCTCGGAAGGCTCTCTTTGAGGAGAGAGCCTTCACCAGCGTTCCTCACGGTGCTGGCCCCGCTTCCACCGAAGGCGGAGCTGCGGCGGCTGTGCTCGTGGGTTTCGCATATGTATCCGGTGGAGGGAATGTAGACGGGCATTCTACTTTCTTAACCACCAAATCCAGCGCCCGCTCTCAGGGATCAGAAGCCTACGCTGTGGTTCTTCCCCCCGGGGAGAGGGCTTGACGCTCCGCCTGTCTACCCATCGAGGAGGTTGGAATGGAGAACGTCGATGAGCTCGCCAGTTGCACAAGAACAAAAAGCATGTAGTTACACAAACATATATGCGTACACAAATAACATTAAAATAAAGGCGACAAGTACAGCACGCATACTGAGTGATGAACAAGGAAGACGTACAGATGAAACGATGAAACGCAAGGGGAAACGCACTAGAGCACGATCCAAGCGGGTCTGCAAAGAGTGGCGCTGATACTTATAATTTACCCACTGTTAAACGCTCCGCTCTTGCCGGGCACGCTCTGAGGAGTGTGTCCATGCCTGTGATCTTGCGATTCTGGTTCTGCTGCTGCTTAGGCATGGTGGCGATTGAGATCGCGGGGATCACACATGATCTGGTGGACTGGTTGGAGACGGGCTCTCCCTATGTGTGACAGAGCGGCTCGCGCGCTGCCGAGGCAGCATGTGCATTACATCATTCTCGGTTTTTAATATGAATCGCATTACACCGGACCGTGCTTACTCGTCTGGTTGTTTGGCTGCATTTAATTCTGAGAAATTAAATGAAGTATTTATCTGACTATGAGAAGTTAGATGTACAGGGGCTCTTGGGATAAAAATTTATTGAGTGATAGCACGTGTTTACCTCTCTTCCTCTGAGGAAGTTGAGGCGGTCAGCAGGGGCTGCTGGGCGGAGCAGTCCCAACCCACCGTTTTCCAGCCCCTCATTCAGGGGGCGTCACTTCTCGTACTCTGCAGAGTCTAGAGTCAGAGTGGCGCTTCCAGGCCGAAGGCATCTAGCGCAAGGCGGGGGGGGGGGTGGGGTGGGTGTGGTGGGGGGGGGGGGGGGGGGGGGGGGTGGGGGGGGGGAGGGGGGTGGTTTGTCTGCGACCATCATTCTCTTCTTCATCTACAAGTCCTGACACCTAACAGCCTAGTACTTCTGAGGGCCGGCCCCCTCTGGGGAAGAGTGGTGTACACCGCATTACACGGTGCCCGTCTCCCCCTCGGGAGATCGTTCTGCCAACCCTGCCAGTGTTCCAGGGCGCAGCGGTCTCCGGCGTTTCTCTCAGTTACCGCCCGGAAACGTTGCGGTACTAAGAGGCTTGCTACCTCTTTGGAGGTCTCTAGAGTAGCTAGTTCGGTCGTCCCCTGCCAGTTCGCCGCTTCAGGGCACTGACCTAGCTGCTCTAAGTGCACCAGACGCCAGTCTCGAGAGACTGGTACCGTTAGTAGGTCACGCGGCGGCGTGGGAGCCCCTGCCAAGCGTGCCTCATTGGGTCCTGCCCCGAGCAGGCTCTGGTTCTATCAGTCTAGTCTTCTTAGGAGATGACGCGGGACTGAGGACCGTCATTTTCAATAGGAGACTTCAGCTATGAGAGTCCTGTTGCCATGGCTCAGGACCTCGGAGGGCTGCCCAATATGGAAGAGCGGTTTACACCTCATCACACGGTTCCCCTATCTCTTCAGTGTCCTCAGGAGATCGGTCTGCCAACCCTGCCACCCACAGTGCTTCAGGGCGCAGCTTCTCTGGCACACTGCTCTTAGTCACTGCTCCGAACGTCGTTCCAAAGAAGTATTGATGGTTGCATTGCGAGAGGCCTCCTCTCGCTTTAGAGAGTTGTCAGGTTGAGGCCTCCGCTCCAAGAGTGGCTGTTTTTCTGCGAGTGTCGTCAGGCCTCCTCTCGCTACAGAGAGTTTCTGAGGCCTCCACTCGCCAGAGCTTCTCTAGGACAGTCTGAGTTTAAGCTAGTGTGGGGTGTGGCCTCCTCTCACTTTAGAGAGTCGTTATGCTGAGGCCTCGTGGCAATGCCTACATGCCTTAGACATGTGGAAGAAACCTTGGTTCTTGTCTCAGGGCTCGGTGCTTGGTGCTCCTTGTCGCCGCGTAATGCTAGCAACTGATGCGTCCCTCACCGGTTGAGGAGCGGTCATGAGTGACACTGATGACACAGCGGCGGTCTCTTATATCAACCACCAGGGATGTCTGCGTTCGTGCCCCCTTTACAGGCAGGCGCACCAGATCCTTGTGTGGTCCCAGGACAAACTCCTCTCACTGAGAGCAGTTCACATTCCTGGGCTTCTCATTATGGGATCAGACATCCTGTCGAGGCAGGGGCCGAGGGACTCTAGAGACATCGCACTGTCCTCTCTGGTTCTCTCTGACTCATCCAGCTCCACTGGGACTGGAGTGTGGCATATGGTTCTCGGATCTGATTTCCCTTCTCAACGGCTCTCCATGGGAGATTCCCGTCAGGAGGGACCTCCTCTCACAGGTGGAGGGTACGATCTTTCACCCCCTGCCCGGAGCTGTGGAAGTTATGGGTGTGGCCCCTGAGGGGCACAACTCATAGCTTCCAGTCTCTCAGCCAAGGTTGTTGAATTCATCCTCCAATCCAGAGCTCCCTCAATGAGGAAACTATGCCTGAAGTGGAAGCTTTCACTCGGTGCAGAGACCGCCAGCTCGACCCAGTTAACTGCCCAGTTGGTACAGTGCTGGAGTTCCTGCAGGCCCGTTTCTCCACAGGGTTAACCCACTCCTCCTTGGAGATCTAAGTGGTGGCCATTGCGGCCTACCACGCCCCTCTCTGTGGCCAGTCAGTGGGCAGACACTCCCTGGTTACATGTTTCCTCCATGGTGCGCTGAGGCTGAGGCCTCTGGCCAGAGAAGCTTATGCTAAGCAGTGGATCAGGATGCTATTCCATAGCCTCGAGTCCTCTGATCTCCCCTCTCCTTTGGGGGTCAAGGCTCACGCCTTCTGAAGCTGGCCTTTGGGCGGGATGTCCCCGCCTACTTTGCCAGGTGCCTACCTGCATTATGTGCCACTCCTGGCTCCTTTTTCTTGCTTTAGCTGTGCTCTTCCACACTAAGCAGGGATTTGTAATTCTGCGTGAGCATACTCGTTCCCGTAGCGTTTCGACGTAGTTCGAGTTCCTGAAGAGGAACGTCTTAGGTTACGCATGTAATCATGGTTTCCCGAAGGGAATGAGACGCTGTGCCTCAGTGCCATACTTCCGGCATCCCTGTGAGTGCTTCCTTCACCTTTCAGAAGCTGCTGCTGTATCCACCGCACATGCTTTTAAGCATCCTGGTCACTACGTCACCCCGCCCGTGACGTCTCGCCCATCATCAACACGTGATTGAGAGCGTGGTCAGGCTGAAGGCGTTCCCATAGCGTTTCAACGCAGCGTCTCATTCCCTTCAGGGAACCATGGTTACATGCATAACCTGGAGACGTTTCTCACCTCCATTCCCGAGACATCAGCCAAATATGTTACTCTATCGCATGTACTCTCCGAAAAAAAGATACAAAAGTCTGTTACTGGGTGGTACCTTTTCAAAGGTCCACTGTTGGTAACTTTTAGGTAGTATATGTACACTTTTAGTAACTAATTTGTACCTTTAAGTACCAATGAACACTTTAGGTACAAGGTAGCCTTTGAAAGATACGCAGCCCAGTGACAGCTTTTTGTACAGTTCTTCTGAAGTGTATGCCGAGGGTGGGGGGGGGGGGGGGGTGGGGGGGGGGGTGTGGGTCACAGAAAAGAACACCCCCCCCCCCCATTTTGTTGTCTTTGCAGCTTGAAGTGAAGACTGACACAGTTTTTGTTTTATTTGGGTGTATTTACTCGGTGCAACTTATAACATCCAAGTGAAAAATATAACACCAACATGTCAGGGGAAAAAATAAATACAAATCACTCCTTGTGTGTGTGTGTGTGTGTGTGTGTGTGTGTGTGTGTCTGTCTGTTTTTACCACCCTTTGCTTTAATTACAGCCTTTAGTCTGTTGGGATATGTCTCTGCTAACTTTGCACATCTAGACTTTGCAACCCACTCATCTTTGCAGAACTGCTCAAGTTCAGTTAAATTTGATGGTTACCATTTTTGGACTGCAGTCTTCAAGTCATTCCACGTATTTTCATTGGGGTTTAAGTCTGGGCTCTGATTAGTTCATGCAAGGACATTCACCTTTTTCTCCTTCAACCACTGTGTGGTCGGTTTTGCTGTGTGCTTTGGGTCATTGTCATGTTGGAGGGTAAACCTTCTTCCCATTGACAACTTTGAGGCAGAGGGCAGCAGATTTTGCTCAATAATTTTTGCCCCGTCCATTTTTCCTTATATCCTGACAAGTGCTCCAGTCCCTGCTGAAGAGAAACACCCCACAACAGGATATTACCATCTCCGTGCTTTACCGTAGGAATGGTGTTATTTGGATGGTGAGCAGTATTGGATTTCCACCAGACATATTGTATGGTGTTGAGGCCAAATAATTCAATTTTAGTCTCATCTGCCGCAGAATCTTCAGATGCATTCCCATACACCACTGAGTGCAGTGTCTTGTTCCCTTCTCAGGAACACTACAACCACTACTTTTTTTTTTTTTTTTTGTAATTCACTGTTTTTTATTTTGACAGAACACACAAAAAAACATTACAACAAAGGAGAGACAACCTATTAAATAAACCATTGCCCTCCCAGAACCTCCCCCCATCGCACCCCAGGACCCACATAAACACAAAAGTAAAACAATATAAAATCAAATAAAAATATATACAAACAAAATTGGTAATAATATTAACAGAATTACATCTTTAGATTAAATGACCAAAATCTTCGAGACTATGGAAATCCAGTTCTTCCAAATAGATAAAGTAGCAGGCTTTGCGTAATTTGTCTGTGCAGAAGACAGTTCCAGATATAGTATTTCCAATAAGGAATGAATCCAGTGCTTAGCAGAAAGGTCATGAGGGGGTTTCCAGCATTGAACTAGTAATTTCTTTGCCGCAGTCAAAGCTGCTAGCCAAAATTTCTGTTCTTTCTCACTTATAGGAAATTGAGAATTATCATTCAACAATAAAATAACAGGATCTTTGGGAAAACGAATGTTGATAACCTTGTATAAAACATCAAGTACAATGTCCCAAAATTTTTGCACATCTGGACAGTCCCATAGCATATGTATCAAGGTGTCAAGGCAACCTGGTCCACAAAATATGCAATATGGATGGGGTGATATACCCATAGCATAACGTATACGTGTAGTTAAATATGCTCTCTGAATAATTTTAAAGTGAATTAATTTGTGATTAGAGTTTGAGGACGCGTGGAATGTATCATCCCACACTGTGTCCCATTCAATGCTTCTATTATAGGGAGTCAAATCTGATAACCACGCTCCAGCTTTAGGGAAATTATCTGTATTAAGATTTGAAAAGCAAAGGTAAAAATAAGAAACAATTCCTATGCTCGGCGCATTTTGAATCCATTGCATTACTGGATGAATTTGAAGATTATTACCCCAAGGAACCTTTTGAGATCTTAATGCAGAAGTTGAAAATATAGAAATAACGTGTTACGGGAAATGTTAAATCTTTCAATTAAGTCTTGAAAATCTAAAATTGATTTATCTCCATTTATATTGTTTAACGTTAGAATACCTTTTGAAACCCAAGTTGGCTGTACAAATGGTTGTCCACCAGAAAGCAGATTTAGATTGTGCCATACGGGAGTATGGGTATGCCATATAGTTTTAGATGAAAAAAGGGATTCAATCTTTTTAAATATTTGGAGAGTATAGGAAAGTATAGGTCAATAATGTAATGAGCACTTGCTACACGTAAGGCCAGAAAATAAAAAAACTTGCAAGCGAACTGGTGAAATAAGCTCTTGCTCTATTTCTTTCCAGGAGGACTGTGAACAAGGATCAAACCATTTCTTAACTGAGAGCAGAATAAAGGACCAATGATACCATTTAAAATTTGGGCAACCCCATCCCAAACATTCCTTAACGTGGGGACGTTTTCCATTTCAAATATATTTTATTAGTAAATAATCTATTTTTTTCCAATAATTTGTAGGTGGGGGAGAGGAACCATGGAACTAACAAAATTGATGCGAGGCAGAATATTAATTTTTATTACTGACATTCGGGCAGAAGGTGATGAGGGCAGATACATCCATCTTTGAATATCAGACTCAATTTTTGCATAAATTGACATATAGTTTATTTTTGAGATGAGGGGTAAAGTGGGTCTGAGTTCGATCCCTAAATATTTAACTTGTGTTGATATTAGGATATTGTTTGGAATAGAAAAGTTAAGGCCACCGGAATTAAGAGGCATCAAAATAGTTTTAGAATGATTAATTTTAAATCCCGATAGTATGCCAAATTCATCTATAATTTTGAGGGCGTTAGGAAGTGAGCGCTGCAAGTCAGATAGAAATAATAAAGTGTCATCTGCATATAAGGAAATAGAATGGCTTGATGCGCCTAACCGAATTGGTGTAATAAGACTGCATTGTCTAACATACTGTGCCAGGGGTTCTATTGATAAGTTGAACAAAAGGGGGGAAAGTGGACAACCCTGCCTTGTACCTCTATGAATATTAAACGTATCTGAGATGAGTCCACCCGTAGATACTCTGGCCATGGGATTAGTGTACAGAGTTTGTATCATTCTAATAAACCGGTCACCAAAATTGAACTTCTTTAAAGTATGCCATAGAAAGCCCCATTCAAGCCGATCAAAGGCTTTTTCGGCATCAATAAATAGAAGGCCACTAGGCGTCATCAATTTCCCTGATTCCGATGACGTGTAACACTCGGCGGATGTTGTCAGAAGCCAGGCGTCCGGTGATGAAACCTGATTGATCTGGAACAATTAATTTATGTATTACTTCGTGTAGACGTCTGGCAATAACTTTAGCATAGATTTTGACATCCTCATTAATCAAGGAGATGGGCCTATAGTTATAACAGTCCGAGTGATCTTTGCCAGGTTTAGGTAGAACGGTGATTAAAGCTGTATTGAGGTCTCTGTGAAAATGGCCCTTGGATATGGCCTCATTTATAGTGCGTAACCAAATAAGACCTAGTAAATCACATAACACCAGGTATAACTCTATTGGGAGGCCGTCAATTCCGGGAGACTTTCCTTTATTTGAACAAATTACTGCATTATGTAGTTCTTTTAAGGTTATATCAGAATCAAGGTTGTCCACTTCCTCTTTTGAAAGTTTATTTAAATTCAACTGATCAAAAAATCTTTTTAACTGGTCAGTACTGGATTGCGTTTATAAGTATATCATTTTTCATAAAATGACGTGAATATTTTGTTAATATCTTTGGGATGTGAATTGAGAAAATTTTTTGAATTTTTAATCGCCCGTATATTAAAACGTTGCTCATGTTTTTTCAGAGTAAGTGCAAGGAGTTGGCTTGGTCTGCTTCCGTCTATATAGTATTCATGTTTTGTAATATGTATTAAATATTCTGCTCTTCTGCGAAGCAAATCATTGAGCGCAGCCCTTTCAGCCTTTAACTTATGTAGTGTAATACTGGAAAAGTTGTAACCTAATTCCCTTTCTAAGTCCCCACATCTTCTTTCTAATACTGATATTTGTTCAAAATATTTATTTTTAAGTCTAGCTGAAAAGGAAATGGCTTTGTTCCTTAAAAAGCCTTTGATAGACGCCCATAACATATCATAATTGGAGACTGAGTTTTGATTTAATCTGATAAATTTGGTCAGTTCTGCTCTCAGTTGAGAAAGGAAGTCCTCATTTTGTAGAAGCAGAGTATTAAATCTCCATCGGGACGGTTTGCGGGTCGTCTTGATCTGGAGATGTGCTAATACAGCATTATGGTCAGAAACACTTTGTGGTAGGAATTCAATACGAATTAGATCTGGAAGTAGCGTAGATGAAAGTAAAATATAATCAATACTTGAGAAGGATTTGTGACTTGGGGAAAAATAGGTGTATTCCTTAGCAGTTGGATTTTGTAAACGCCATGCATCACACAGGTCTAGGTCTTTAATAAACAATCTTAGTGCTGTAGAAGACTGAGACTGTGTTACCGAAACTGAGGGATTGGAACGATCCAAATCTGTGTCAAACACGGCATTCATGTCAGATCCAATAATGATTGAATAACCATGAAGAGATAAAAGTGTTTTCAAAACTTGTGGAAAAAAGAGACGTCATATGAATTTGGGACATATATATTAACAAATGCATACCGGTTTTCTTCAATTAAAGCACAGCAATAAGCAACTCGACCATCGTCATCAGAGCCTTTGTGTTCAATAATAAAATTAGAATTACGTTTAAAAAGTATTGTCACCCCTTGCTTTTTAGAATTACAACTTGATGATACTATGGGACTATAACACCTGTTTTGCATTCTTTGAGAGTCTATAGCGGTAAACTATTCGCCTTATTAACCCCTATGATTTAAACAAACTGAGGAATATAGAATTATAAGGTGATTTTTACAGAACTCCGAAGTAATCCTAAAACATGTGATTTCCATAACTCGACTCGTTATGACAACCGGAATTAAATTATGAACTGAGTCCCCTCTTTTCTAGGTTAGCAAGCTTACAATAATCAACTAGAAACTCTCTATAAAGCAATGTCTAACAATCTGCACACGAGAGAGAAAAAATAATATAAAATAAACAAATAAAACATGTTACCAATTCACTCTGATGGGCTGAACCAAGAGTAAACGTTGAAAAGATTTCTAGTCCTTGTATTGAGCAAATTTGTGGTCAAAAACGATACTAGTCATCCTCCATTGTCTCCTCAGGCGGGAAGTTTAAAGATCTGCGTGCAATAGGTGTCGCCGCTCCATCAAGACCCTCGAGATACTTTTCAGCATCTTCCGGAGATTCAAGCGAGTATTTCTGACCCTTGTAAGTGACTTTCAGCAGAGCTGGGTAGATCAAGAAAGTTAAAGCGCATTTCTGGTGAAGCTTGGATCTTACGGTTGAAAAACGCCTTCCTTTTTTGTGCCGTCTCGTGACTGTAATCAGCATAGAACTCCAGATGCGCTCCTCCGGGCAAAGTGGGTTTTGCTTTACGTGCTCCTTGAAGGATGGCTTGCCTGTCAGGGTAGCGAAGAAGCCGAAATATCAACGATCGTGGCCTAGGTGAGTTGGAGTTCGAGTATACGCGTTTGCTGCTCGTAGCAGGCATTTGGGGAGACATCGATTTTTTGCTGGCAGCCATTCTCGTATTAGAAATGTCCAGTTGTCAAAAAGAGACAATATTTTCCTCGGTATGAAATTAAATATCTTGAAATAGGAGGTTAATACTCCGGAGCCTATGTTATTCAGCCTTTTGCAGCACGCGCCACACAGAAGTCGTCTACAACAACTACCTTACTATTATTAAGCAGCAAATTGGGAGTTTATTGAGGGAAACCTGTTAATAGTGAACATGTATTCAATAATCTAAAGGGTTAACAAAGTTTTTATAAAGAAAAAGAAAAGTGGATAATTTGTATTTGTATTACAATATAGCTTAGCACCATACTTATTTTAATCTAATATTAAATTAACAATGGATTCCAGTAGTTTGATGTTAGCCTGTACATAGATAATTACATGGAAACAGTGCCAGCCCGACCTAATAAGCGATATAAGCAGTTGCATAGGTCCCCGTGGCCACCAGGGGGGCCCATGTTAGAGTTCAGACAGTAATGCCTGGTATAATAACTTTGATAAAGTTTCAGTCGGTGTGTTAATGTTTGAAAATTTAGAGGCGGCACTATAAAACTGGCACAGATTGCAGAGAAGTGAAAAAATAGTGAGGGATTTTAAAAGTATATTGTTGAAATGGTGGATACATTGTGCTGCGAGTGCTTTGAAGACAGGCTGTGAATGTAACAACAGCAATGAACATGAACGGTATTGTCACAGTGGGCACTTCCAAATACACAAATAATCCTAGATATCTTATTATCCCAATGGTTTAGATTTTGAGAACGCACATTATCTTATTTTCCATCGACCAGTTAAGTTTTAAAACACTATGCGTTTTGCTACGTAAACGTTGGGTTAGATTTTCTCATTGATCTGAACAAATGCAGCAGACGTGCTGAATAAAAATGCAAGTTCGCTCTCTGACAGCAGGTGGCACTTTAGGAACAACATAAATACAGCCGTTACCCTTCTACACAAAGCAGCGCCATGCAAGCGCAACTTCTGACACCTGCTTGTTTGTCACGGAGGTCAAAGGAAGTCTTACATGTTTTCAAACAGCCGTTCAGATTATTTTTATTAATTTAGGTGTTTATCAAATAACACCAAATATTTAAATATGTC
This sequence comes from Sinocyclocheilus anophthalmus, assembly GCA_018155175.1. Taxonomy (NCBI): domain Eukaryota; kingdom Metazoa; phylum Chordata; class Actinopteri; order Cypriniformes; family Cyprinidae; genus Sinocyclocheilus; species Sinocyclocheilus anophthalmus. Next base: position 7,627 of record JADLZN010002261.1, on the reverse strand, counting down.
ATATCTTTATTCAAACATTTGTTTACACGTATACATTGTCCTTTGAAAATCTGCTTAGGGCCACAAAATGCTAGGGCCCTGCAAGGAAACATGAGAAAAAATAAGATCTTAAAAATGGAAAATATATGTCTGTATCTAGGTGTAAAAAAACATTAACTTCTGTGGACTTATGGTAATAGTAAAGTGTCCATTGGATGTGCACTTCAAAATCTCGCTGGAAGTAGGTCATCCATCAACAGGGTTTGTTTTGCATTCTAGGCTTGATCTTAACGCAACAAACATATTCTACTAAATATAAAAAAAGAAAATCCTGCACCAAAATAGGCATGCTAGTATATTTGTACCACTTTAGAATCCATTAGTGAGTAGATTGTGATTTCCGACAGATGTAATGAACAATTAACCAACAGGACAACCTTCTCCAATCAACCGGTTCTGAAACATGCAAATGTCTTTCTCTCTTGTCTCTCTCCTCTTTCGCAATTTCCCTGCCTCTCTGGCACTCAAGAGCACACTGCAGTCCTCAGTGTGACAGTATTTTGGTGAACACATCAGCGGCACACGGACCTGCTCTTGCTGCAGTCTAAAAGATTTCAGCTCTTGTCCCTGACAAACACATGTTTTAACAGTCAATTATCCAGTCTGTAAAGCCCCCTAATTACAGCACAAATCACATCTGCATCTGGCAGTGAGATTCACAGAGCTCGGTAGGAGAGGAGAGAGGCATTTTGAAATGGTTGAACCATGAAAGTCTTCTGGAGTTGAACAGTCTTAGTCTTCTGGAGTTAATAGCAAACTATTCCTGTAATGCAGAAGCTGTGGAAGAAATAAGGGCTCAGTGTGCTGCCGTATTCCCTGGAAGCTGCCTGTGCCTCAGTTCGATGGTCTTATCGTGTTTGAAGGAGTGAAAGAGGAAACAGGTTGACTGTAAAGTGTGCATAGATTGCAGCATCACAGATAAACAGTGAGCATGTAAAATGTAAAAAGCCGCTCAACTGCACGTCAGTCTAGGGCGTCTCGCCCTTCCTGAGTCGACAACTGCATCACCCCCAAAGTTTTAAGCTCAATAGCATAAAAATCGGAAAACGGCCAGTAGCTTCCGCTTATTCAGATGTGGACTTCTGTCTGTTTTTGGTCTCCCACATCTGCACTCAATGCCTTAACAGGGTATAAGGCGTGCCTTTGGTACACCTTGTTCTCACAGGTTGGATTGAAAATGAAACTCTTGTCGTGTCATAACCTGGGCTCTGAATGCCATTGAGAGCACTTGGATGTATAATCAAGTCTAGGCGTAAGCCTCACCATACAATCGTTCAGACCAAATTGCATACAAGCACTGTTGACAGAGAGAGCTTGCAAGTCCCCCACCTGTTTCTCACAAGCTAAAGCGAGCAGTAGCGCCATCTTTAATGAGAGCGCTTTCAAACCGCTCACCTCAGCTGGCTCAAAGGAAGGGTTTGGCAGCGCGCTGAGCACTAATGATAAATCCTATTCAGGTGTCAGACGAGGGCAGAGGGAAGTTTGTTATTAGTGGGTGTTTACAATTAAGCCACAATTAAGCGCGTCTTCATCCCCATACAACAATCTGTGAAATAGCCAGTGGGTTCACTCCATACTGACCCGCCATACACGCATGTCCAATAGCTCCAGCCTGGGGTGCCAAATCTTGGCCACCACCCCCCCCCCCCACCACCCCCCCCCCCTCTCGGGCCAGGCACAGGCGGACGGAGGTCCCTCAATAAGATCATAGGCTTTTTGGGCAACCATTCAGCGCAGTAGACACACTAAATGGACAATAGTCCTCGGGCAGAATATGTGCGAGGATGTGTTTCACCATGGTCATTCTAAGTGCGTGCTTCACCAGCGCTCAATTCAGTGGTCTTAATCCAAGCGTACAACCATCCTTTTCCAGACCCAAGGAGTAACGGCTGTACCAGCCACATTCCCATTATTCATCAGGCACTATCTCTGCCACTTGCTTTGTCAGGGAGAGAGAATTTCTGCCTGTAAAAGTGAAGCGCTCTGCTCCGGCACTTCTGACATGATCACGGCGGTCTGCAAGCAAACTGAAGTGTGTAGTAGGCTTGCCGCAATAGACGGTGCTGACAGCGATACCGTTGTTAAGCCGCAACACCGATTATGTCACTTGCCCACCGCGTCACCGACACCCACCGTCGTTTAGATTTTTTATAGAAATAAAAATCATTTAGTTCAGTAAAAGAACAGACACTACCATTCAAAACTGAACGTGGCTGCTCAATGCAGTGTGCCGAACGACAGTCGCATCACAGATTAGATTTAATTTCTCCAGTGAGGAGAGTGAGTCAAGCTGAGTGACAAGAAGAGTGGGGTGAGACAGATAAGACGATCGCGGATTATTTAGTTTCGAAACTAGATGCAAAAGCGCATATTTGGCAATATTTTGGATTTTGAAAAGCCTGTTGACTTTTGCTGTTTATCTAAGGTGATTTACTCCGTTAATAGCTGACCGCCGCTCTGAGGCGAGGGGCTGCTTGTATCAAGTGAATGATTGGAATTTTCCTGTGCTCCGTACATGCCTGGCCACTTCTCTAAGGCAGGAGCTGCTTATATCATGTGAGTGAGCGACTGGAATTTCCTGAGCTCTGTACATGGCTAACAATTGCTTTGAGGCAAGGGGCTGCATGCTATCGTGTGAATGAGTATGCGATTGGGACTTCTCTGTGTTCTGTACACGATTGGCCACTGCTCGGATGCAAGGGGCTACTGATAACCTGCAAATTAATGACTGTCTGAAACTTTTCCATGCTCTGCACACGGTTGGCCGCTGCTTTGAGGCAAGGGGCTGCTGATATCGTGTGAATAAGTGATTGAGCGACTTAAACTTCTCCCTGGGTTACTTGAATCGTGCAAATAAGGGTCTGTGAACCCCTGTAAACCTCTCATAGACAGCACTGTCAGCGACAAAGCTATTTTCCCGCCAAATTCAGGCCCCGGCTTAGGGGGGGGAGGATAACGTGGGAACTGAGCCCGCGCTGCTTGCTACCAAAGTCCTTAAAGGTGCCTTGAAAAACATGCAGCGTTACTCTATGTGTTGACGTAATTTTAACTGAAACAGGATGAGACGGCGGGACATATCAAGCAGCCACGCCCCCTTTTTAAATTAGCCAATAGCGTTTTGTTTATATCGGCACGGGTCAGAGCCGTTGAGCTCGGTAAAGCCGCATTTGACAGCCACAGTCTAATAGATTACTCCCTAGATTCAATATGAAACTCTTAGTAGAAACAAAATAGTGATCATAATTATGCTGAGACTGTGTAGTTTTAAAAGTGTTAATATATACCGACTCGCGCATGATCACCTCCGTGCGATCGCGTCTCTGGACCGGAGCCAAAGTCCGGATCAGACTGTGCGCGCTGCCGCGGTTCGCGTGACAACGTGAAACCAGACCTCATTTGCCCCAATCAAAAGCATATTTACACTATCTGAATCGTTCCCTATCACCTACATTGTACACTGTGCCATTCACTGTACAGGAAATACTAGCCTGTGAACAAGCGACTGATCTCAGCCGCAGCTTCAGCATCTATTTATAGTGTAGGGGGCGGGCGCTTCGGCTTCTAGAGAGCGCTTGATTGGTCAGAAGATTTGATGAGAAGATGAAGTATGAAGTGACGTCAAAAAAAACTTTGAGCCGCATGGGTAGAAAGGCAGTGAATTTTGATTCTGAAGGAGACATGGGAGGTTTAGGTGAACAAGGTGGATGCGAGAATTGACACGTCGCAGACCCATCACCTAAACTTTCTGTCCCAAACTGCCATGGCTTCTATATTTGAGGTTCAGTGGCAGAGGTGAAGAAGTGAACCGACAGCTTATCAGTATAATATAAAGATGTTATACTCACCGGAAGACTGCAGGGGATGGCAGTCCAAGCACCTTCCACTGATGAGCGTACCTTCATCAGTGAGCGATAAGAGGCTTCTTGAAGACAGCATAGCTGAGTGAAGGAGAAAGATTCTGAGATTATGGAAAAAAGGAAAAACATGCATTTAAAGGCAAATATTAGCAAATTGGAGAATAATCACAAAATTACCAAACAATCATGTCATTTAATAGTTAATATTGTCAGTGTAGATTGCTGTATGCATTTGTTTTGAATGAAAGTGACTGTTCAGTATAAGTGAAGACATGCTGTGGTTTTGAGGTGAATGTCCTCATGTTCAGATCTTCATCTCTGTTATGAGTGTCACAATGACAAAGTAATGCTGACAGACAGACACAAGCGTCTCTGAATAACACTGACACTGTCTGTCACACACTCACACGCCACAAGGACCGAACAAACCAAATGTTTCTGGGCTTCATTTCAGTTTGTTTGATCAAGCGTCCATCTCGATAAGTAGTCATAACTATATGCTACATTAAACATTTTTGGGGCTATTTCTGAAGTAACATTTATTGTATGAAAACACTGTTTTGAATGTTTAACAACCAGTCAGTTTATAAAAACTATAATGACCTTATTCAGTGTCTAAATGAAGAACCGATCTGAGTGAATCATTGAGTGAGTGAGTCATTAAATTGATTCAAATGTACAATTCATGAGTCCAAACATGAACGGTTCTTGATTCTCAACCTGACTGAAAAAGATGAAGGTGTTTGACTGTTGTTCTCTTGTGCTTGGGTCAGACGTTCCAGACTGTCAGCAGAGCCGATACGGGTCAGTATCACTGTGAGGCCAAAAACGGTGTGGGACCCGCAAGAGCTGCCATGGCACACACATGGCATATCGGTAAAGGACGTGTGTGTGTGTGTTTGTACCACTTAACTATATATTTTGGGGACAATTGTACCAGAATTGGCTGAACCTGCAAATATTCCCAAAACCGCTTTTTGAGGAACTAAAATGTACATTTTTACTTGACATAAAAGATAAGTATTAAACTGAAATAACATAAACTTGCATAACTTAAACTTATTTTATTTCACTAGTTGCCAAGGTACTAAAAGTACTTAAGAACTAAAACTAAAATATACAGGCTTTTTTTAAAACCAAACTATAAAAATGGCGACAACACAACAAAATTGTTACCCTTTGCAATTAAAAAATTAAACAGAAAATCAAAATCATTTTAGAAATATTAAAACAAACAAGTATAACTAACACTGATGCCACGAGCATGCTTTTTGTTTTCTCTTGCTTGTTTACAGTTTGGAAACATGGAGGGTAATCTGAGGTTTTGGTTGTGAATATTTCGAAGTGAATAAACTGATTGATAAGATCTAACTTAACCCTGGATGAAAGCGCTATCAAATCAAATGTCTTTGTAAGTTGCTTAAAATCATGAATGTATGAATCTCAGGGTATTGTGTTAACTAAAACTTTTTGTAACCTGGATTAAGCTAAATAAAATATAATATTGATAAAATCTTCAACTTATTCTCGTTATTTGCCATGGCCGCATTTCTATTTTCAAGTTGAAGGCTCACAAATTTCTACGGAAAGAAAACTAAAACTGAAATAAAAATAATTTAAATCTCAGTTGTACTATTTTAAAAAAAATCTTACTAAAAACAATAATAGTAAATAAATAATGCTAAATTAACACTGTGCAATCATCATAATAGTGAAGAAGATTCAATATAAAAACCCTGATGTGAGAAATATCAGAGTGCTCGTGATTGTGCAGATTGGCCTTTTCATTCTATAATACTTCCATAAAGTTTATAGTTATTATATTACAGCTATATGAATCATATTCAGTAGGAGTGTGTTGAAGCTTCAGATATGAATGTGAATAACATTCAGAGTGAATGTTTCCTGACTCGTTTCATCAGGTGATTGTTGTTCTTGAGTATGCTCTGTGACGTGTCTGTCTGACAGATGATCTGAATGTGGCGGCGGTGATAGCTGGAGTGGTTCTTCTGTGCCTGATCATGTTTTTTTGTGCTTTCGGAGCGTGTTATGCCCATCGACACGGATACTTCAGCCGTGAGTAGCTCTCCATCCTGCGTGACATAAAGCTTCTTTTCTCTATATATTATGTAAAGAACTCATTCTGAGGATGCACTGATCAATTTTTCCTTCATTTGAAAATAAAGTTTGATATAGTACATTCAAAAGACATGCAAATTGATTGAAAACATTTAAAAATTGAATACATTTCAAAGTAAAAAATAATAATAATAATATAAATGATGTCCAAAAGAAATATAGGGTAACACTTTACAATAAGGATTCATTTGTTAACATATTAGGTAACATGAACAATAATTATACAGTATCTATTAAAACATAAATAGTGTTAGGTTCAACATTTACTAATACATTATTATCAAAAGTTGTATCATTAATGTATCAATGTTGTATCATTAACTAACATGAAGATGAGCATTTCTATTAACTAGCAATAACAAAGATTAATAAATGCCATAAAAATGTATTGTTAATTTTTTAATGCATTTACTAACATAAAATAACAATGTTAATAAATGAGAGCTTACTGTAAAGTGTTACACTATATTGTGATAGAGCATGTTTATACTATATACTATTATTTCGTATTTGATAATCTATTTTATTATTCAGTTTTTAATTTTTATTAAAAATTTTTATAATTTTTTCCTTGGTTTATTTTAAATTAATTTGTAAATTTAGGTTCGTGTGGTACAAAGTATCAGTTTCCTCCCCCCCTCTAATTAAATTTTACTTTTATGAATAGATTTTATACACTTTCACTCAAAAGTAAATCATTATATTTATACTGTAATACTGGTCAAATCCGATCAACCTTCCGCAAAAAAACTTTTTTTTTTTCAAACCTCAGGATTTTACTGCCCCTCTGTGGTGAAAATATGAACAGCATTTTTGCAAAAGCAAAAATATATATATACATTTATATTTTTACATTTTTATTTAGCTTTTTTTTTTGTTTCAGTTTTAGTACTTAAGAACATTTCATTATTTCAGATTTATTACTAGTTAACTGAAAACTGTTTTTACGGTAATAAGTGTTAGTTTTATGGTAATAACACTCAGTGTGGTTCATTATATCAGGAGTGAATTATTAGTTAAATTTCCTGAGAAAGACTCTTATTAATGTTCATATTTAATAAGTTGTTTTTACATTTTGACTTTCTTTTCATTTCTGTTTCTGACCGACCTGAACCTTTAATACCATCATACACAGGACACAGAGGAAGGTAAGACAAATAGTTTACACCTGCTAAACTAACAGCCTGACTGTTTTTGTGTGTGTGTGTGTGTGTGCGCTAATCATCCTGGTTGATCCAGAAGCACAGGAAGTTGAACAGATGGCCGTCTGTGTTCTGATCAGATGTTATTGAGTTGTTTTAGTTAGTGTGCGTTAGTTTGATCGGGTTAACAAAGGAGAGTTTTGAGTCGCATGTGATGGATTAATGGCTCGGCCTTCACCGCTTCCCATGATTATGCATGGCGTTCTGTGTGTTTCCGTCAGCGACAGATGGTAGTGTTTGACCTTTGACCTCAGCGGTGCATTATTACAGGTCATTCTGGATCGCGCAGTGTCACGGCACGGCTCACATTAGCAGCCAGAACCTCCACAGAACCGAACACAAGTGAGTCACGGCAGAGCCAAACCAGAGAGAAACACACCAGTGACTGTA